>JAYDZW010000035.1:0-44310 GCA_036172225.1 Cryptocoryne crispatula var. balansae
AAAATAGTGGGAGCAAGGAATTTTGGAAAGTGTTCCGGACCCACTTGCTTAAAGACACTTCTATTAAAGTGTTTGATTAATAATAGCGCGCATCATATAGGTCTTTAATTGTGCCAATTCAACTTTGTAGATATATGAGACATATCTTTAATGGAAGAAAATAAGTACAATAAAGTAACGGATGTTGATCCAAAGACCTTTTAAAGGCAATATGAGATATTGATTCTAAAATAGGGGGAGACTGATAAAAAAATCTATAATAATATCCATACATTTTAGCCAAGTTCGGAACTTAATTGGATCCACCTGAGGGTAAAGTACCCATTAGGTGTAAATGAAATGATAAGATGGATAGGAGTGAATTTGAAGGTGAGACCTTGAAGGCATGGATGATTGAAAAGGCATCATCTAAGTTAAGGAGTTGACCTATGATGATATCTTTTAACCATTGCCATAATTCAATCCATTTAGATTTTATTGGTACACATTATGACTATGAGATATGTCAATTAAGATGTTAAGATAATATTTCTCCAATGGTGAAATTTAAGGAGAGGTGTATATGATACAACCTCTGTTGTATATGATACAACTTGAGGGATGTGAGTCCCAAAACATCCAAAGAATGTGTACATGTTGGTAATGTCCATTCATGGACTACAACAACATTCTCAACCTTAGAATATAAGATTTGATAAGATTGAATCTTATGACTTCGTTTGGAATGAAGAAGAACCTTGTGTGTGCATAAAAATGCTAGTGGGAGTGCTATTGTATTCTAGACATTTTACATTGTTGGCATACTACTCATTATGAATGATGTAGGTATGTTATTATCCATGAAGCCTAACTATAAAAAATGAATCCTCCATAATTATTCTGGGAAAAGCTTCCTAAGGATTTAGATCACATGGAGATAGATCTAAAAGGGATGCTTGGCTTGACCCATTTGTTGTACATAGATACCATAGTCAAAGGGTTTGACATGAAAAACTCCTATAGAGGTGCCTTGCCCATAAGATATGGAGTTTATCTCTTTTAAAGAGATATATAATACATGAATATAGTCTCATATGCCATAGTCATAGGGTCTATCATGTATACTATGTACATAGCCTAATGTGATGAGTACTTTAAGTGTTATGAGTAATCATCACGCAAATCCAAGTGAGAATCCTTTGGATAGTTGAGAAGTATATCCTTAAGAACTTGTGAAGTACTAAGGATGCATTTTGAGTATGGAGGATAGGATTGGAAGTTTGAGTTAGACTTAAACTTCTGATTTACACATATATTTGGTAGCTAGGGTACATGTTTTACCCGGATGGTGGTGCGGTGAAATTTGGAAAAGGTTCCATGCTTTATAAACAGATTTGTAGATTTTACTAATCATAATTGCTGCCATTTGTATGAAGTAGATGCAGATGAAGGAGTTAAATGCTTATATTAGAGAGTTGTCTCTAATGTCTACGATAATGTACCATTATTTTGTGATAATGGTGGATCATTACTTTTGTAGTGGAGCCTTTCTGTCTTCATCGAAGTTTAAACACTTATGTGGCAATAATACTCGATCGCAGTGGCTGCAACTCAAGGTGATATGATTAAAGATAGACTATCTTAAACTATAAATATTAACGAGGATCCACTAACTAAGGCCCCACGACTCAAAGTGTGTTTGAGGGTCACCTTGGGCCGATGTCAGAGATCGGACATGTGGGTGATCGGGGCTTTAGTGCAAGTAGAGGAGAGATTGATAGAAATGTATGCCCTACAAGGCTCAATCATATGTGATATGATTTTACATATTTCTTGTAATATCTTATTCGGTATAAAATGGCATATTCTTCATTACTTGCACTATTTAGATGCGTCTATCGTAATGAAGTCCTAAGGTTGCATGCAATGATGATTGAATCATGATAAGATCATGATAATGAGATCAATCATCTAGAAGCATGTAACCTAAATGTTCCTAGTCGTAGGATCCTCGAGGATGGGACATCAAGGATCCAGGTAAGACTAGTGTATATGATATCTTCTTATATGATGAGAATAGTGATCGATCCTCTTATTGGTCATCGGTGTGGGGACAACGAGATACACGTGTACATGTGCTCATTAGAGTAATGAGTTCAGCGATCGAATCGACCATTATAGAATCACCCGAATGGTATCTTACCGAATTGTCGATCGGGGTATTCTATCATCACGGTTGCACGGTTGGATCTTCTTTAGACCTCGAGTCGCCAAAGATGTCTTGCCTAAAGGCGTACCATGTACTTCTCGACTATTGACTTCATGGAATCAACTTAGTATTGTGGTCACACGTATAAGTTAATGGATTGGGTATATGGGAAACCCGGTGGAGGCAATTGAGCGGACAATAAGGGGATCGTCCACTCTCGGTAAGGGGAGAGAGAGAATGTCCTATGAATAGTACTCTAAATCCTTCGTCGAGGTAGATAGTGATAATTGGAAAAGAGCTTTTCCAATTGATCCAATTACCAGTGACAAGGTTCCATAGTGTCGGTAGATATTTAGGAGTTGACGATCCAATGCCGTACTCCCTATCCGACCGGGACATTGGATGGACGAAGTTTTATATCCGTGTGGTAACGCGATGATGGAAAGGCTCTTTGGAGAGGAGTTTATCCCCGAAGACGTTCGGGGATCATATAGGATGTGGCTTGTACCCTTCATGATCGGTAGAAGCCGATTAAATCTATTACGAGATAATAGATTTAATTTAAAAGAAGTTGTTCTTTTAATTAGGCCTCAACCAAATGAGCTATTGGAGCCTAGTGGGTCACACACGTAAGTGGCTAATCCATAAGTTTGGGGGCAAGGGTGTAAATATAGAGAAAGCGAGGGGGCTTTTGTGAAAAACTCCAAATTCTCTATATAATAGCGAATTGAGCATGAGCCCCACAAGCCAAGGCTGCAAAATTCGTCCCTACCTCTCTCCTTCACGTTTTCCCATGCCGGAGGCCGTCGAGAGGTCGATGGGACTTCTCATCCGGGGCGAGCTTCGGAAGGTCCGACGCAAAGGAGAACCCGACTATGGAGGTGGCTCGTGTGGATACGGACTAGAGGCCGCACACTTGAGTGGGCCGAACGAGCGCGAGAACGCTCGATCTTATCCAATCTTTAGGGATTATTTGAATCCCACAAAGGTACGTATTCGAAATCGTTTTTTCGCATTATACCGAGTTTTATCGTACGTTGTCTCCGGGTTTCGATCGAGACCAAGACACCGATAAGGTACATGGAATCGAATTATTCCGCTGCGCCTAACTGCAGTTGGAACGATTCCCAACACTAACATCCCATCCACCAAGTCACCCAAAGCAAGCGTAAGGGTTCCGGGAGGGGGAGATCCCGCGGATGTCCCGTCTCCGGGTGCTTACACCCTTTTGGCGACTCACGGTCGGGACTCGACATTGCTTTAGGTGAGATCCTATTTTCTTTCCTAAAAAATGTCCATTTGAAAAGCTATTGTTTACTTTCATTTCTATGAGAGTCATTTCCATTTCCTTACATTGTTGCTTGTTTACGTTGCTTACTACTTTCTTTGAAGTATCATCTACTTTTCTTCAAGTTTACTTGCCCTCCCTTTATCTTTTAATACATGGAAATCTGATTTTAGCTTTGTTTATCATGTTATTTCAATTTAGTATCTTGAAGATCATCCTATTTCATGCCTTGACAAATATGCTTGCCTATTTCCTTCCATGTCATATTCCGTTCTAGTAAATTTGCTAAGCATTTCTAGTCAAGGTTAAGTGCTCCTTTCCATTTTAGTTTTTATTTTATATTATCTCATTGTCTTGTTTACTTGCTTCCTACAACATCTCATTAATCATTGTATGCTTTTATTTTCTTTTTCTTGCTTATTCCTTGACATTTCACTTGCATTTAGTTCGCATTGGAGTTTCGGGTTCGCCCATCTCCTTAGGACATCCGAGAAGGGAGGCTCTCTCCTCCCAAAGCCCCACACATCCAAACACCCCTCTTGGTGGTTGCCAACTCCTCCTCCGGGGATTCCCTCTCGGAAGGACCGGGTAGCTTCCATCAAGACCTCCATAAGTCCCCAAACGTGAAGGATTCCCTCTTCACTGATCGAGGCTGGTTGTACCATTTTATCCCCAAAACCCGGAGTACCTATTACCTATCATTGTGAAAATAGTGAGAACCTTAGATTGCTCGGCGTTATGAGAGCATGGGTCCTACCCATTTATTTGAGTGGACAATATTTCTCTTAACAAGCCATTAATTTGAGGTTGAAACAAAAAAAAATTGTGTTAATCATTCCAAGTCTTTGCTATTACTTGTTTGCAAACAAAAACTGAAAATTAAACAAAAATCCCAAAATCACCTAAAAAGAACCAAAACAAAAAATTTGCTTGAGGTTAATTTGCTTGACAACTTGCTTGTCCGGCAAAAGAAAATCAAAACAAAAAAAGGGGAAAAAATCAAAACTAAAAAAATCCTTAAGCTTTTATTTGTCAACCTCGTTTTTCTATTGTGTTTATGAATTTAAGGTCGAATTCGAGTTATCGAATGGCGGATCAAGGATACGAGCAACTACAGTTGGAGTATGACCAATCTTATTTCTATCCTGATGCCGTGTGTGCCGTCAATGAACCCGAAGTTCTCCCCGAACCTAGTAAAAATTCTCCTCGACCCAATCCAAATTCACTTTAGGAGGCATTTTCTCATGCTGACCCTACCCAAATTCAAGCTATCAAAGCCATCCTCAAGGGCAAGTCGCCCTCCGACCACATTCCTCCCGAAGGTGGTCTTCACATCTCTACCCCTCGGTCTGGGGCACATCAACCCAATGTGCCCACTCATGACCATTCTCATACCGGGCTCATGGCCCCACCTTCTCCTCAATCGGTGGCTAATCTAGATCATCCCAATCCAAATGTTGTTGTTCCTTCTAGACCACCAGTTTATTCCTCTAATCATCTCAACCTTACTCACCCTTTTGTGCATTCCCCAATGTACCCTTCTTATCCGGCCACTTCGGCCCATCAAGTCCCAATTCCGGTGCACCAAGCACCCACTTCTCCTCCTCCTCCTAGGGAACCTTCTGTCGATCAGGCCATGATTAACAAGATCAATCGCATGGATGAGCAGTATAGAGAGCTTAGACGTTTAATCGACACCAAGGCAGCCCCCGAAATTTATCTTCCTTCCCTCCCTACTTTTCATCTACCTCCTCTCCGAAATGCCGGTATACCATCGCTACAATGGAACCGTAATCCATTCATTCACATCATGGACTTTCTTTATGAGTCGAAGTAATGTGGCAAAATGATCCAAGGGCCCTTGCTTTTCTTTTCGAGAAGATCATTGAGGGGTTCACTTTAGAGTGGTTCTACTCGCTTGACTCTTTGGAGGCAAGTAACTTTGAAACTGTCAAAGCTAAATTTTTGCAAAGATATCAAGACAGGGTCGGACCAACATATTCCATCACCGACCTCATGGCTGAAAAAATGAGAAATGATGAAGATTTTACCAGATATGCTGATAGGTGGAGGTCCATGGCAGAAAGGCTTACTGATTCCATTTCAGAACCGGAGCAAGTGAAGATGATCATCACCAATGCCACTCCGGCCTTAAAGAATATGCTGGCTTTGCATCACCCCACCTCCATGAGTGAACTTTATGAGAGGGCACGGAGGATACATTCGGACACGCCTTTAGGGGCCTCACCTATCATAAACTTGTTTGATCCTAGACCCTGAGCTGTCAAGAAAATCACTTTTACCACAACCGGCCCAGTGACTGAGGGCGTAGTGACAAATGAAAACCTTAACGTTGTAGGGAACCCACCTAGAAATTATCAACACCAGTTCAGGAACCCTCAACAAAATCAACCATTTAGAAACCCTCGTCAACCTCAACCTCAACCTCAGTTCCAGCCCTGTCAACAACAAGCCCCTATCCCTCAGCGACCGCAAGCCCCGGCTCCCCAACTAGCGCGGCAACAACTGGCCAACTACAACCAAGCACCCCCTCCCATGGCCTACGAACCCCGAAAGGTTGGACCCAAGAGGAACGATTACCCGCCTTTGCCGTACTCTCTCGTGGACATCTTTAATGCACTCATGGCAGCAGGGCAAATTGCATTGCCAAGGGAGAAATTGGAGTGGCCTCAGAATGCCAACACAGAGAGATCTTGTTTGTTCCATAGATATCCCTGGGCACACCGTGGAAAATTGTTTTCGGTTCAAAGACTATATCCACGATCTTAATGAGCAAGGCAAGTATTGGGATCGGGACCGTATGGGGGAATACATCGAACGTGAAAAATCAACCTCAACGGCGGCATGCACCAGCCTCGGCGGGAACAACAACAAGTAACCCCGGCCTGGGGATTATCCAAAACCCTTTACCTCTACATGTACCCGCGCCTGGGAATCAACACGTTAATCCCATCTTGGTCTCTTCCGAGGAGTATCATGATCGGGACCAGAATTGGCAAGTCAAGGGAGCCACCTCCGCCATGCATGTCAACCGAACCGTCCATTCTATACCCCAAGCTACATCAGCCAACCCCATTACTCCCAACCGGCCACCCATCATCCGAGCACCATCACGACCCATCATAACACCACCAAACACACAACTCCAATCGGGACGGACCCTAATCCGCCCGATTAATCCACTACAAACATCACCACCACTAGGACCCATCATCATCCCGCCCCCGAGAAACTCGTACCTTCACAACCTACCTACCCTACTATGCCTCAAAACCACCATCATTACACCCATCGCAAGAGCTCCCATCATTCGACCTAACCCACCACCCACCACTACCACCCCAAATGATAGCTCCTCAACTTGCCACAGTACTTAGGAGTGCGCGCATGTTCCAAAGGGTCTTTCCCCAGGCCGGCCAATCAGGGTTGGCACCAGAAGCAGAAGAAGAACACATTGAAAAGCGGTTGCCTGGGACATGCTATGACTTGTTGAAACATCTTGATAAAACCCCCGCACGAATCTCTATCTTAGAGTTGATCAAAAGATCCAAAGTCCATCAAGAGGTTCTCCAACAATACTTACGGCGGGTGATGGTGAATGAGAGCCTCCCCTTAAAAAATCTCATCGCTTCCGGGGTCCCGAGAAGTGAGTATCCGGCCCTTATATTCACAAAGGAAGAGTTGGCTGACCCGGAAATAAGGAAATGTGCCTTGTGCATCACACCACATCAATGGTGTAGGCATTAAGTCATGTTTGGTCGATACCGGAGCATCCATTAATGTCTCCGCCACCGTAAATATTACATCTTTGTGGATTCTCCCAGGAAGACATCCGGCCATCTCAAATAGCAGTGATTGCATATGACAATTCGAAAAAGCCTACCGATGGCATGATTACATTAAATGTGAAACTTGGACCTCGAACAGTCACTGTTAACTTCCACATACTTGAGATGGATCCAACCTACAAAGCTATTTTGGGATGACCCTACTTGGAAGCACTTGAGGCAGTCGCCTCCACCAATCACCAGTGTCTTAAATTCCCTTACAAGGGACAAATGTGATTAAGGTGACTAGCATGCCCCTAGATCATCCATCTTCTCCACCACCACCCCTTGGGTTGCCAAACAAGCCGATTTTGGACAATCTTGGATCTTCCGTAAATAAGTAGGCAGCCCAAGCAAGTGTGGAGAAGGAAAAGAGAGGAAAATGAAACCGTTGGGTGGCATATAATGGCAAGATTTTGGGATACCAGAGGGCCGAGGACTAGGCAAAGAATCGCAAGGCATAGCCGAGCCAATCAATCCGGTGAGGTTACAACCAAAGAGCGGGGTTGGATATGATGGAACGACAGCCCAATGGTCAAAATCTCAAAAGCAAATACTTTTCAGATGCTTACAAAGGTTTTTCATCAAGAAAGAAACCATTCAACCTGGCCGAGAAACAAGGAAGAACAAGAGATTGAGCAAGATAAGAGAAGAAGAACTGACGACCCTGAAGATAACTTGTATCCTGAAATATCTCTTTTGTTTTCCACCGATGAAGAAGGGTCAAGCAATGAACCACTCCAGGCTGAACCACCTGTCGACCCACCTAAGGGTCATATTGCCAAACCGACTCGAGAAAAAGTCCAACCAACTCCGCGAGGGCCTTCCCTCATTATCTCCTCTTTTGGGGCCGATGCCCCAACGCACTGTGATGCTCTCCCCGGGCTTCTTGGCCCGATCCCTATTTCTAGGCCCTCAGGCCCAACTTATGGGTCCACGAACCCACTTGTTGCTTTTGGGCCACCGAGCTCCCTCTACTAAATCTCGCCTTTGTGCCCCTTTCTTCCAACTTTTGGGCCACCGAGCCCCTATACTAAATCTGGGCCTTTGTGCCCATTTCCTCCAACTTTTGGGCCATCGAGCCCCTCTACTAAATCTGGGCCTTTGTGCCCATTTCCTCCAACTTTTGGGCCATCGAGCCCTCTCTATTGAATCTGGGCCTTTGTGCCCATTTCCTCCAACTCTTGGGCCATCGAGCCCCTCTACCAAATCCGGGCCTCTCGCGCCCATTTTCTCCACCCCGGGCCCTCAAGCCCATCTCCTAAAGCCGGGCCCTTGAGCCCGCATCCTCTTCTTATTGGGTCCATAAAACCCACCTTTCTCTACGATCATCCGGCCCTGCGGCCCATCACCTCTTTCGTCAACATTGGGCCCGAAAGCCCCTCGATCAAACATTGCTCGAAGTCTTCCCCTCTTTATCAATATCTTCGCCTACTATGGCTCCCATGGTTAATCTCAACCCAAATCGGGCACCCGAAGCCCATTCTATCTTTATGTTTGCTTCCCAAAAGCAACGTCCTCCTCGAAACTCAAATTTCGATCGAGGAAACATCTCAACTTGCCTCGGAAGGGCATTCGACCCAAGGAGCCACCGTATCCTTAATTGACCTTCTTTGCCCTCCATCCTCTCCAATAAATTCCACTCCATCCACCCCCTCTTCCTCTTATTATTTACTTCCTTCTTCTTTAGGTTTAGTTTCCAATAAAAATAGGACACAAAAATCGTAGGTAGGAGAATTCCGGAAAGATACCGCATCGCTAGCTCAAAAAGCTTAGAACACCATCTTAGGTGGAGTACTTTACAAAAGGAGCTTGGCCGGTGTTCTATTAAGATGCGTAGATGAAGGAGAGGCTGAATTGGTGCTCAAAGAAGCACACTCCGGAGTATGTGGAGGCCATGTAAATGCTCAAGCCCTCGCCAAGAAGATCATCAGGCAAGGGTATTATTGGCCTACTCTGGAAGAAGATTGCTCAATCTTTGTCCGGAACTGTCATCAATGTCAACTCTACGCCAACAAGATTAACTCTTTCGCATCTTCCCTTCATCCGATCCACGCCCCATGGCCCTTTGCTATGTGGGCTTTTGATGTTATCGGACCCCTCGGTGACCCAAACTCCACAAACAAAACCAAATCATTCATCCTAACTACAACGAAGTACTTCACCAAGTGGGCAGAAGCGGAAGCATATGTGGAGATCAAGGCATCAACAGTCTGCACCTTCATCAAGCCCAACATCATTGCCAGGTTCGGGATCCCAGGCGACATCATCACCGACAATGGACCGCAATTCATCTCTCAGGAGCTACGTGACCTTTGCAACAGTATTGCATCGATTGCATCATTCATCTCCATATTATCCTCAAGGCAACGGTCGTGCGTAAGCCACCAATAAAACCCCGATAAAAATCATTAAGAAGACTTGTAAGTCTAGCAAGTTCGCAGACTGGCCAGATAAGTTAGTTGATGCTCTATGGGCCTACCGCACTTCTATTCGAACCCCAACGGGTCAGACCCCCTATGCCTTAGCATTTGGGATGGAGGCAGTAGTTCCATACGATGTAATCATTCCATCCCTCCGAGTCCAGATCGATCGAGATATCCCGATGGATGAAAGCCGAGATTCGCTTCTCGCGCAACTCGAACTCTTGGATGAAAGGAGGCTGGCCGCTGCCGAACATGGTAGATCTTACCAGAATAGGCTTAAAAGATTTTATCAGAAGAGAGTGGTGGAGAGAAAATTTGAAGTCGGTGAGGTTGTGCTTAAAAGAATATTTGTTAAGCCGGGCGGTCCCCGCTCCAAACTTCAACCTAATTGGGAAGGTCCATATGTGATTTCGGCTGTTTATCCCGGTAATTCATATAAGCTAGCTCATCCCTGGAATGGTGTATACCTCAAAAAAATATTTCCCTTAAAAACAAAAGTCACAAAAAAATCTATAAAATCCAAGGAGTGAAGGATAATGATAGCATCTAACGCTTACTTGACCGGTGAATCAACTTGTCGCTTAGGGAAATAAGGATAGGCATCATACTGCACACACTACACACCTAGTTTTGAGATCCGATGATCGCAAGTCAGAGAGAAAGCTAGGCAACGCTTGGCAAGAGAAGGTCAACCCAATCCCATTCTCTTCTCGTTTCAGTCCGTAATTGATGAAAGGGGATAGAATAAGGAGTATCGAAAATGCCCATTGCCTTAGTTGGGAAATGCCTCCGAAGGTCCGACTTCTTAAAAAGAAGAAAAGGGTACCAAAAGATGGGCAATGACCCTTCAGTCGGCAAAAGAATAGACCTCGTATGAATGTGTACCAACAAAAGCCCAAGAAAAGGCTCCAAAAGATGGGCAATAACCCCTCAAAGTCAAAATCAAGCAAAAAAGGAAAAGAGACCTGTTTCGAATGTGGGCCATCAAAGAAAAGGGCTAGGAGGAAGGACCCGAGGATGACAAATCCCGAAAAGGCAAAGGCATGGGCACCCGCAGAGAAACAAGTTTGACATCCCCGAATTCTACTAAGGACTTACCACCAATCATCTTCCTTCTTTAACCTCAAAGGATAGGGTTGACCGACTAGGTCCAAGAAGAGCCATAGCCTATCAAGGGCGGAAGGTCGAAGATCTTCGACAAGGCACTTTCTTACACGTGATGCCTACTCTTAACCCTTAGGTAACAATGAGAGGCACCTACGGCAAGCAAAGCAAAGGATTTGAGACAATCGTGTCCCTCACACCAAACCAAACAAAAAAATCAAATATTTCAAAAATCCTAAAAAAAGAATATCCAAAACACCAAAAAAATCATAAAAATACCAAATACCAAAAACATTATAAAATCATCAAAACCCAAACAAATCAAAATTTCAAAACACCTAAAATTTGCTTCTTAAATTGGCTAGCCGCCTTTGCATTCATGTTTAATTTCAGCCTTGCATACTTTTTGTGTGCATACTTATGTTTTTCTGTTATCTTTACCTTGATAAGGCCGATGTCCCTTGACAAAAGGTCAAGGCAACTTTGCCCTCTCCTCGCAAGGGACTAAGCCAAAATAAATTTCTAACCTCTTTTCTCAAGTGGATGCAGGAATAGGAGAAGGCATGCCAACTTCATATCTCCAGACACTTGGAAGAAGCAAAAAAAAAAAAAAGAGTGGACTACTCCGACCCCTATTAGGACTTGCATTTAGTATTGCATCTATCAAAATAAATAATATTTGAGATGTTGAAGACCTCAAGTCTAGAGGGGGCTGAGCCTGAGAACCCCTTCAACAAAATCAGTGAGGGCTCAGTCATTCCCTAAGCTTGCGGATAGGCCAAAGTTGAATATGCGGGGACGGCGGTTTCTTCATAGATGTCCTGACCCGTTATGTTCAACCTATATCTTCAACTATTTTCTTATACTTATTTGTATTTCTTTAAACCCAAGATGCATCATTTCATACATGCATCATCCCACCACAACCATTTCCTACTTCCTTCCGGTCCCATCATGAACCTTTTTAAAGATGGTTTTTTATAGCCCCTAGAGGAGGTCTTGTTTTTCCGAAAAATCGGCTTTCAATATGTTTCAACGATGTTTTCATCAAAACAAGAAGTTTTCCACGTCGAACTAAACCGGTATTGTTGAGTAAAACCTTATGAATTTGAAGAACCCAACCTTGGTTGATTGGTCGTCTCCTCTTTACTTTTCGCAATTTACCGCATTTCGCCGAGTCCAAGACACCATGCGATTCGGGTCCTGGCCGGTAACAATTCTCCCCACGTGGGATTTTAGTTATTTACTTTCAAGACTCGTTCTCTTCTCTTTAACCAATCAACCAGAGGGAAAGGTTTCGATAAGACAAAGGGTAATCTCGGAGTCCGGTAAAGTTTTATTCCACTCAACTAGGCCAATGAGGGCGTGTCTAAATCTACACCTTGGCGTCACCTTTTCGTCCATTACCACTTCATTCTGCTACGCCTCATTACGCTTCGCTACATTCGCCTACACTTCATTCGTGTCACTCCCCTACAAAGCCAACGCCAAGGCGAGGCAAGCTGTAGACACGCAATTTTGGCCTAGTTGGAGAGCTTAAATTCTTGTTTTCATAAAGAATATTTGAGTAACCTTTCAAGGGAACCGAGTTTTCCGGAAAAATTAAGGTTTTTGGCACATTTTAAAGAGGACAATACCCCGTGTATAAGGGCACCGGCGCCCTACTTATAGGCACTGTGCGCCCTATAAATAGGGCACCCGACGCCCGTAGATAGAGCACCACTGTGCGCCCCTATATACAGGGCGCCTGGATCTAAATAAAATTGATTTAACGGCTGATTTGCCCCCCCCCCCCACAGTGACTTGTCTTGTCGACCTGACATATCTCATGATGCTGGCGCCCCATATACAAGGCGCTATGCCACATGGCACTGTTTTTCGAAAATGGCCAAAGTGCCCTCTTTTGGGCTATAAATAGACCCCCATTTGGAGCTTGGAGGAGGTTCCAACCTCGTGCCACCCTATAGCTCATCCAACACCACGTTTCTAAGCCATTCTCATCCCCCACAAACCTTCAAATCGATCCAAAATCGTCCACCAAAAACCCTAAAAACCTTCTCGTTTCCGTCACCCGAAACATGATTTTTCTCCAACTTTGAGAGCCTCTATCCGTCTCTCCTCTTACATCCAGCATCCAATCCACCTCTCCTTAGCTTCATTTGCATATTGGCTCCAAGGAGAAGCCCCTACTTCGTCCCGGAAGCCTCCCAGCACTCTGGAGCGGCGCCGCGAAGAGGAGAAGAAAATCTGTTCGGGCCAGATTTAGTGCCCCGTATACAGGGCGCTTTGACTTGGTCAACGTGCCCCATAAAGGGGGCACCTGCTCCTGGCGCCCTATATACAGGGCACCAGGAAGGCTAGAAGCTTGTTTTGTTATTTTTGGATTCCGATCGTCCGTTTAATCGAGTTTTTGTCTTCCTTTTTCATCCTAGCACTGTTCATCAAGTTATTTAGCATGTCTTAGATCATTTTGCATCACATATATATATTTAAAACCTTCCAAATAGGGGTTGGGATTTAGTCCCAATCCAAAGCCTTAGCTTCCTTCCCTCTTTCATGTTTACATTTGAATTTGAGCATGATCCTACACTCGTCATGAGAACTAATGATGTTTTCACTTGTTTCTATGTTTTCTTACGGACATTCTTAGGTAAACCGATTGAGGCGGAGCTTCAACCGGATCGAAGACGAAGGACTCACTAAGCTCTTTTCTTTCAGCCGGCCGAGAGAGGAGAAGTCGGAACCCAACAATCTCCCCACTTCCAAAGGTACGACGGTCATTTCTCTATTTCATTTCATTTCATTCTACCATATTTTGGAGCCTTTGGCTCCTGGCGACCACACCCACTAACATCCCATCCACCAAGTCACCAAAGCAAGCGTAAGGGTTCCGGGAGGGGGAGATCCGCGGATGTCCTGCCCGGGTGCTTACAACTCCCTCGAAGAACAACATTTGATCAATGTTTTGAAAGAATATAAGGACACGTTCGCATGGACATATGAAGACATGCCGGGATTAGATAATTCATTGGTTGAACATAGATTAACTTTGAAACCGCAACTACCCCAGCTTAAACAAAAGCTCAGAGATTCCACCGTGATATTGCACTCAAAATGAAAGAAGAGGTCGACAAACTACACCAAGAAAAATTTATTAAAGTCATCCTATATCCGCAATGGGTGGCTAACATAGTCCCCGTTATGAAGAAGGATAGACGGGTTTGGATTTGCATAGACTTCGGGGACTTGAACCGAGCGTGTCCTAAGGATGATTTTCCTTTGCCTCATAGCGATGTTTTGGTTGATAAATACGCTCTGGATTTGAAATGTTTTCATTCATGGATGGTTATTCGGGATACAATCGTATCCGGGTTAGCCGAGGAGGACCAAGAGAAGACCTCGTTCACTACACCTTGGGAACATATTGATATGTTGTCATGCCATTTGGGTTAAAGAATGTTGGTTCTACATATCGAGGGCTATGATAGCTATCTTTCATGACATGATGCCCTTTGTAGAGGTGCATATGGACAATTTGGTTATCAAGTCCAAGAGTCGGGAAGATCATTCTGAAGTACTAAGGAAAGTTTTGCAATGAGCTAGAGAATACAAGCTGAAAATGAACCCTAAGAAGTGTACGTTTGGAGTTTCATCAGGAAAGCTACTAGGGTTCCTAGTAAGCAAAAGGGGCATAAAGATCAACCCAAATAAGGCCAAAGCAATCATTGGTATGCCTCCCCCGAAGAATATTAAGGAGCTTCAAGGATTGATTGGAAGGCTATAATTTGTCTGTCGGTTTATCTCACAACATTCCCAAAGGTGTAAACCTTTCTATGAGTTAACCAAGGTAGGGGACGGGTTCAAATGGTATTCAAAGTGCTAGGAGGCGTTTGATGGATTGAAAACATAACTGGCAAGTCCCCAAGATGCTTAGACCACCAATTCCCAACAAGCCCTTGGTCCTCTACATTTCGGTTCTTGAGAACTATGTTGGGGCGCCTTGCACAAGTTGATGAAGAAGGGAAAGAGCGAGCTACTTGCTACTTTGATGCTTGTGAGCTAAAGTACACTATGGTAGAAAAGACCTATGCTGCTCTTGTTTGGGTGGTTCAGAAACTCAAGCACTATTTTTTTCTCACCAAGTCAAGCTCATTGCTCGTTTCAATCCTATCAAATTTCTATTAGAGAAGACAGTTTTGACTGATCGGTTAGAGCGATGGCAGAGTTTCATGTCCCAATTCGATATCACCTATGTTCCACAGGAGGCAATCAAGGGCTATGCTATTGTTGAACACCTTGCCCATCATCCCATACCCACATCTGACCTAGTCGTGTCGCAGTCCCCGGATGCCGAACTAATGTCAGTCCGATATTCCAATCTTTGAACATTATATTTTGACGGGGCTTTAAACCCTCATGGTAAGAGGGATTGGTATTGTCCTTATGTCACCTGAAGGTGTCACCATTCCACAAGCTTTTCAGCTTGACTTTCTAGCAACAAACAACATAGCTGAGTTTGAAGCCTTGCTGGCCAAGCTGGTAGCTGCTCACTTCCATGGTGCAACTGAACTGAGGGTGATAGATGATAGCCAATTGATCCTATGCCAAGTCCTATCCAAGTACCAAACATCCCATCCAAACCTCAAACCCTACCACACTAACCACCTGCTACATCAAGCTATTCTTCAAACTCACCTTTATCTATGTCCCCCGTGCTCGAATATCCTCGCCGATGCCTTAGCTTCATTAGCTTCATCTTTATCTGTCCCGCTAGGCAGGCAAGTGCGAACTATCCACATCTGTAACAGGTCAATTTCAGTAATTGAGGATAGACATTTTCTGAAGGTTAAGGAGAGGTTCAACAGAAAGGAATACTTAGAACACAATGAAAAAATCTCCTTAATTGAGTTGGAAGAATTAAAAGAAGGTGAGAGACCTTGGTATGATGAGATTGCGAGGTATTGCCAAGATCAGTCATATCTGCCTGGATCAACCACCAAGGAAAAGAAGGCAATCGAAGAGTATCCCAGAGGTATATAATCATAGGAGGAGTGCTCTACAAGAGAAGTCTAAGTGGAATCTTACTTACGTGTCTTGATGAAGAAGAAGCCGAGTTAGTGCTAAAGGAAGCACATTCTGGAGTTTGTGGTGGTCATGTGAATGCTCAAGCTCTTGCTAAGAAAATCATTCGACAAGGGTATTATTGGCCAACTCCAGAAGAAGACTGCTCTATCTTTGTCCGGCACTGTCATTCATGTCAACTCCATGCCGACAAGATTCATTCTCCCGCATCTTCCCTTCTTTCATTTCATGCCCCATGGCCTTTCGCCATGTGGGCTTTTGATATCATTGGCCCTTTGAGTGGCCTCAACTCCAAAATGCACTCAAAATCATTCATTTTGACGACAATGGAGTACTTCACAAAGTGGGTTGAAGCGGAAGCGTTTGTGGAGATTAAAGTGTTAATGTACCGTCTCCTTCATCAAGCGCAACGTCATGGCAAGGTTCGGGATCCCCAAAGCAACATCGTCACCGATAATGGTCCGCAATTCCTATCTCAAGATCTCGTGTGATCTTTGCAACAAGTATTACATTTCATTGCATCATTTATCACCATACTATCCTCAAGGCAATGGTCAAGCGTAAACCACAAAAAAACCATAATTATAATCATTAAGAAATCTTGTAAGTCTAGCAAGTTTGTCGACTGGCCTAATAAGCTTGTAGATGCTCTATGGGCTTATCATACTTCTGTAAGGACTCCCACTGGACAAACCCCGTATGCTTTGGCATATGGGATGGAAGTAGTGGTCTCCTACGAAGTATTACTTCCATCTCTCCGAGTTCAGCTCGACAGGGATATTCTTGTTGATGAAAGATGAAAATCTCTCCTCGCACAGTTTGAACTCTTGGATGAAAGAAGGCTAGTCGCTGCCGAACTTGCTCGGTACTTACCGTGCATCGTACTTAAAATGTTTTATCAAAAGAGGGTGGTTGAGAGAAAATTCGAGATCGGTGAGATGGTCATTAAAAGAATTTTCGTTAAGCTGGGGGTCCCCGCTCCAAATTGCAACATAACTGGGAAGGGCCTTTTGTAATCACTGAAAAGTATCCAGGCAATGCATATGAGTTAACTAATACAGATAGAGAAAAATTGAATCACCCTTGGAATGGAGTTTACCTCAAAAAGTACTACCCATAAAAAATGGAGAAACCACTGGTATAATCTCAAGTCATCGATCCTAGGCTGTTCGTGAGAAGTCAAGGGTAAGTACCAACCTACACACAACACCTCTCGATCCTAGAATGCAGACAACCTGACACTTACGAAAGGCAAGGCAGAATTCTAGAAATGGAAGGAGTATTTCCGACCCTATTCTCTTCTACTCGGTCCAAGATAGGGAGAGAATATTAGAGAGGGGTAATATCGAAAACTCTCGCCACCCTAGTAGGAAGTCATCTCGGAGGGAGCAAAAGGTGCCAAAAGATGGGCAATGAATCCCTCAAAGTTAGAAAAAGAAAAATGATCAACCTATCCGAATGAGTACCCATAGTAATAGTCAAGGAAAAAGGCACTAAAAGATGGGCAATATCCCCACGAGTCAAAAACTTGTCTAAATATGTGCCACAAAGAAAAGAGCAAAAGATAGGAAAGACCCAAAGAGGCCGAATACCAATGGGCAATTTGAGTGTGAGTAGAGAAATCCCTCTCAACATCTCCAAACCTTATTGTAGACACGCCAAATTGGCCTGATTCGGAGCCCTAGACTCTTATTCCATAGGCAATATCTTTATCTGACCGTTATCTGATCCGGACTACCTCGTGGAGATGAGCTAAGGACATTGGTGGAGCCCCTTGTGAGTTGAGAATGGACCAATGATTTCCGGAATATTGCCGTAACCTTCAAGCGAGAGCCGCACGTGAACTGTAAAAACACGGAGCTCGCTCGATGACCGACCTTGAATGGTCCATAATTGAAGGCCTCGAGAGCCCCGCATGTGTTCTCGTAAGATTCGTGGTTTCCGAGAAGTCACTTCGGTAGGCGCGCCAATGACGAAGCCGTTACGGCCTTGTCGAGCTGTGCTGACACGGCTATCCCGGGCCACATGTTAGGCCTTTCCAGTCATCACCGGGTCTTTTCATGTCATCCGGGTCGACTCTAGCCGTATATTTTATCAACCGGGGCTATAAGGCCGGTTCGGCCAAGTTTAGCGTTTCGCGACTTTTACGGCTTTCGATTCACGTTTACCGGGTTAATCTCAGATTTTTCGATGATTTCGGATTGTCCGATCGTACCGGGACTTGTTCGGTCATCATTTCAAGTCATCCCGAGTTGACCCGAGATTTCTCGACCGGAACCGTGCTCTTTCGGATCTTCGCCCCGGTTTCGGCTTTCCGCGAGAAGGTAAACCGGTAGAAAGCCCCGTACGAACATCTCGGGAGTCATGCGGCTGGTTTACCGACTTGAGGAGGTGCGGGTGAAGGCCCTCTTTCCAACGCGACAAACGGGAGCCGAATCGGACATCCGGTTTGCAAGATACGGCTCGCGGAACACGCGCGTAGGAGAGAGAGTGTACCGCGCCCCCGCTCCGCTTGAAAGGGGAGGGCGCGCCCCCGCGCGCTCAACCCGAGGGCGCGCCCGCGCGCCCTCAAACTAGGGGCGCGCCCGCGCGCCCCCGGTCCCTTTGAAAAGCGGGGGCGCGGTCAGCTGCTTTAAATCGGAAATTACCCCGATTAGCACCTTCTAAACTCGGGTTTTTGGAAGGTTTCCGGCGAGGATTTTCACTTATTTGTACCGCGCCCCGGTTCGGGGGCGCGTTACGTATATCAAGTCGATTTTTAGCAATTTCCGGAAGTTTCCGTCGATTTTTAGCGTTGAGACGCCGAACGCGCCCCGCCCCCTTTGAAACGGGGGGCGCGCAGACCGCGCCCGAACCGGGGCGCGCCCTCGCGCGCCCTGGGCTGAGGGCGCGCCTCGCGCGCCCTCGTCTCCTTTGAAACGCGGGGGCGCGGTACACCCGCTTCTAAATTTTGCACCGTCTCCCTTCCCCTATAAATTGAGGGCCATTCTCAACGAACCAAGGTTGAACCCCGGTGCCTAGCTCGTCCCAAGGTCGTCCAAGCTCTTCTCCAAAGCCATCCCGACGTCCAAAGGCGATCCGAAGTCAAGAAACCGATCCCGAGGTGAAGGAGAAGGCTCGATCCGGGTGTTCTTCATCAACCATCTTCATCGACTTCTGGAGAAAATCCGAGGCTTCTGCTGCAAAAGTCTTCAACATACAAATTGTTCCTCTCTTCGTCCTCTTTCGTCCCCAACTGACGGCACTCCATTCCGACTTGCCGTTTGTTCGTGGCGGTTGCTACACTGAGGGCGCGCATCCAGGTTCTGTTTTTGATATCCGCCCACTTTCATAATTTTTACTGACTTCTACAGGAGGATTTCGGAGAAGTCATAAACATAGGAACTCTTCTTCTATGAGTCCTCCGTCTACTCCAACAAACGGCACTCAATTCCGACATCGGGGTCGTCGGTAACATCCTCTCCACCAAAGTCGCGCCAGAAGGGTATCAAGCTACCCGAACCGCTGTTTTCAATCAACTCGGCTTCAACTCAAGCCAAATCGTTCCATAAGCTTTCTAAACTCCATTAATTCTGTTTATTTACTGTTTTAAAGCATATTTTAGTTCATTTACAACATTTTTACATCATCAAAAACACAAAAAAAGGGGTAGGGACTCACCCCAATCCGGTGAGTTCGATTCCAATTGCTTCTCTCTCATATTGTCTCTACAGTGACTACACTTCACAAGCCTATCCAATCTCTTCTCTTGGTTCTTTGTTCTCGTTGCACAGGTTGATCAAGCTAGCATTGGATTGGAGACTCTTCTTCATCGGCCGGCCGAAGAAGAAGAAGGTTGAACTCACATCCCTTTCTCCCACGCTAAGGTACACACGGTCAACTTCTTTCTCTTTCCATTACATAAATCGGAGCCCGCGGCTCCTGGCGACCACACTTTATTTTTATTCATGTTCTAAATTCATATCCTCCTCACTCTCCTCTCACATGACCCGAACCATCTCCGGTGCTCGAGCGACGCCGTGAGATGAAAGTTCGGGGATCAATGTGAGTGTGGGACCGAGGTGAGGAGTCTTTACCGCTTTCCGAGTGTTTTCCGATTCACTCCCCTTTTCTTTCCCCAATTCCTTCCATCTTTCACCTTATCTTGAGGTGCCGATCCGGAACCCGTTTTCGGAGTCAACAGCTTTTTGGCGACCACGGTGGGACAACCAATGTCTTCAACCGTGCTAGCTTGATTGATCCGTGCAACTAGTTGTTTTCCGACTTGGTTCCCGCGTGAACCGGCTTGTCCTTTACCCTTTTCCATGTCAATTTACTTTTTAAAAACTTGCTGATTACTCTTCCTTTAAGATTGTCCCCCATGTGGACTTTATTTCTTGTCTTTAATTTCAGCCCGGTTCCCGCGTGAACCACTTTTCTTCTTATAAACCGGTTCCCGCGTGAACCACCTTTCTTTTCCAACTCGGTTCCCGCGTGAACCAACTTACTTTCAGATCGGTCCCCGCGTGGACCACCCCTTTGCAGCACCTTTAGATTGGCCCCACGTGGCCCTCCTTTCCTCTTTCCAATCAACCCAACCGGTTCCCGCGTGAACCACCCATTTTCCTTCAAAAACCGGTTCCCGCGTGAACCTCCTTTCTTTTCCAACTCGGTTCCCGCGTGAACCAACTCACTTTCAGATCGGTCCCCGCGTGGACCACCCCTTTGCACCAATTAGATTGGCCCCACGTGGCCCTCCTTTCCTTTTTTTCCAATCAAACAAACCGGTTCCCGCGTGAACCACCCCTTTTCCTTCAAAAACCGGTTCCCACGTGAACCACCTACTTTTCCAAAACTCGGCTCCCGCGTGAGCCACTTTATTTTCAATTCGGTCCCCGCATGGACCATCCTTTTACTTTTACTTCAGATTTATCCACACTTGAACACTCCAACACAAGCCGGTTCCCGCGCGAACCACATTTTTAGTTGCTAGTTTCTAGTCACTTGTTTTACTTTCTCATTGCTTATCTTGTTTGCATTCACTTGCTTGACTTATTTAATAGCTTTCATTCATGTTTGCATATTGATTGCTTCTTCTCCTTCTACCCTCCATTTTTCATTTTTGCATTTGCTTTGCATCGGGTACCGGACTTGTTCCGATCCGTAGGGCATTCGAGGCGGGGGCTCTCTCTCCCAACACACCCTCACCCTCCAAACACCTTCTTGGTGGATTCTTACCTCTCTTCTGGGATATTCCTTCCTAGTTGATTTGGTGGTTTCCATCAAGACCTCCGTAAGTCCCCATCCGTGGAGTATTCCTCTCCGCACGATTGGGCCGGTTGTACCACTTTCCCAAAACCCGAAGAACCCAAGTACCTACTCGTGGTGAATGAGTGATAACCTTAGGTCTTGAAGATTGAAGCAATAGGAACCATACCCAATTTGAGTGAACAATTGCTAACAATCTATCTAATCTAAGGTTTCAACCCAATAATTGTCGAGTAGTCATTTTAAAACCTTGTTTGCATAACTTGCTTGCTCACAACAATTGAAAAGAAAAAAAAATCTCTTTCAAAACACCTAAAAAAAAAAAAATCCCTTTAATTTTTATGTTCAACTTGCTTGCCAAACAACCAAATTGAAACCAAATCAAATCAAACAAACAACCATAACCAAACAACAAAACTCTCTATGCAATTACACCTCTCATTTGCTTTCTTTCAACCATTTTGTAAGGGAATTCTGACAGATGCCCACTCTAAGGTCCCAAGACACATCGGGATGCTCGGACTCACTGCGGCCAAGAAGAGGAGTACGAGGATGGGTCACTACGAGCTTTCAGCGCAACCCATGGCCCAACCAGATGGCCATGTTAATGCCGTGATGGAACCTGAGGTCCAAGATCTTGCTCACCGATCCACTTCACATATTATAGAACAAGCTCTCAAGGATTTATCTCTTCACCTTGATCCCGAGGCCTTTGCAATTGTCCAATATGCCACTAAGGGCAAGATGCCCACCAATCAAGCTCCGATCGAGGGAAATCAAGCCCCCTCACCACCCCAACCGCAATCAGTGCCCTTAATCATCTCTTCTCCCCGGCAACCTTGCCGTGTCTCTACTCACCCCGTTGTGGGGCATTCACACAATTTCGCACCTCGCCTCGTTTCCAACCCACCTTTTCCAACCCAATCAAGTAAACACTTTGCCCCCGCGGCTCAGAATCCAGCCTCACCCAGGTGTTAATGAACAAAATCAACCAGATGGATGAGCGTCGAAGAGATGAGGCACCGCCTCGATTCTAAAGCCATCCCCGAAATCTCTCGTCCCATCTTTCCCGCCTCCCACACCTTCCTCCTTCGAGAGATACCAGTCTTCCAGCGTTACAACGGGACTGGTAATCCTTTCAACCATCTAAAGAGCTTTCTCTATGACTCCTCATTCTGGAAAAATGACCGCAAAGCCCTTGCCTTCCTATTCCGTCGGTCATTGGATGGATCCGCCCTAGACTCGGTTCTATTCTCTTGATTCCATTGAGGCGGCGGATTTCGACATTGTTAAGACGAAGTTTCTACAGAGGTACAAGGATAGGGTGGGGCCACCGCTCGATAACTGACTTAATTGCTGAAAAGATGAGGCCGGATGAGGACTTTGCCCGATTTGCTGATCGGTGGAGGGGAATGGCTGAGAGGCTTGTGGATACCATCTCAGAGGGGGAGCAGGTGAGGATGCTCATTGGGAACACAATGCCTAACCTTCGCAACCTTCTGATCATGCACCGTCCAACAACCATGAGTGAACTGTGTGATAGCGCCCGCTACCTCCAAACCCACTTTAAGGATGCATCCATGATCAACCCGTTCGACACCAAGCCCCGTAATACTAGAAAGCCTACACCGGTAGGACCCACCACCGAAGGGGTAGTAAATAATGAGAGCATCAATGCCATGGGTAACCAGGGTGGGTACCGTCAAAGCCAATACCGTAACCCACCACCCAATCAACAATACCGCCCAGCCCCTCAACCAGCTCCTCAGCCACAGCAACAACTTGCATACAACCGAGCACCACCACAGCAACCCACCTACAACCGGGCGCCCCAAAGAACCAAATGCCTACAACCGAGCGCCTCAACAACAACATGTCTACAACCGACCACCACCACCACAACAAGCCTACAACCAAGTGCCACCACCAGCCAACCAACTTAGGAGGGGGGGACCCAAGAGAGAATACTACCCTCAACTGCCATTCCCCCTCGTCGACATTTTCAATGCATTGATGGCTGAACAGCAGTTAGAGCTTCCAAAGGAGAGAGAAGGGTGGCCGGCAAATGTTGACATGACAAAATACCGCGCTTACCATCGGTATCCTGGGCACACGGTGGATGTCCGTTTCAGTTTAAAGATTACATTCATGACCTCAACGATCAGGGAAACATTGACTGGGCACAGATGGGAGAGTCTATACAAGTCATGAAGGCACGGCAGAATCAACCACGGTGACAACAAGCACAACAGCAGCCCGGCCTGGGCATAGTCCAAGATCCGCTACCGGTACATGCACCCGTACAAGCACCGGCACCGGCACCACTGAACCAACGACTCGGCCTCGTCCACTCCGCCATCGAGGAGTCAACCCACCATTCCCAGGGTTGGCAGTGTCGAGGATCAAATCACCTCCATGCCCCCCATCCCAACCCCACCTACAAACCGCACCATACTCTCCATACCGAGACCTGCCCCCAGCCCACAAACTATCCAAACACCACTACCGTCATCGACCATTAACCCTCCACGACGTTTAATCATTAGACCGCCACCTGTCTCCCAACCAAGACCCCAACCATCACCCCAACCTAACCCACCAACCACCATTAATCCTCCACGGCGTCTAATCATTAGACCGCCACCAACACCCCGTACATCACCTAATCTACCACCACCGCCACCCCACGGCCCCTCATCATTAGACCATCACCACCAACACCCCAACCATCACCCAACATACTGGCCTCCACCAATCCACGACCCCTCATCATCCGATCCTCACCACCCCTCACTACCATGGGCTCCTCAACCTACCAACCAACCCTACCATCACCATCATCACCACTCCCCCTACCACGCCGGCGCCGTACTTCGTAGCAGGAGGATGTTCCAAAGGGTCTTCCCCTGTGCCTGGATACAACCACAGAATGAACAAGTGCGTAAGAGGAGGTGGTAGAAGAACCGTTGCCCGGCACGGTATATGATCTATTGAAGCTCTTGGACAAAATGCCGGCACGGATTTCAATTCTGGAGCTGATAAAGAGGTCGAAGAATCATCAGGACATCTTGCAACAATATTTGCAGCGGGTCATGGTCAATGAGGACCTTCCGCCGGAGAAGATCATTGCTGTCCTGACACCGAGGAGTGAACATCCGGCACTCACCTTTACACAGGAGGAGTTGGCACGGCCAGAGATCAGAAAGTACGCCTTGCGCGTTGCAGTAGTCATCCGAGGCGTGGAGATCAAGTCCTGCTTGATTGACACCGGAGCATCCATAAATGTCATGCCGCCAGAAACATTGCAACTCTGCGGCATCTCCGATGAAGAAATCGAGCCTTCTGCCGTCACGGTGACCGCATATGACAACTCCCGGAAGCCAGCACAAGGGGTGGTTACATTGAAAGTAGGGCTCGGGCCGTGTGCTGTCACCACCGAGTTTCACGTTCTAGAACTGGACCCTACATTCAAAGCTATTTTGGGACGCCCGTACCTTGAGGCAATAGGAGCTGTTGCCTCCACTAATCATCACTGTCTGAAGTTCCCATACAAGAGCCAGTTGATCAAAGTAACCAACATCCCCATTCTCGAGTGACGTGGATGACCCCTCTTCTCGCACTACCAATATCAAAATCTCGTCCACCGTTGGTTTCAACTACGCGAGCTACCCGAGGTCATGGTGTTAACGACGCCTCCAGATTCAATTGCGTTGCGGATGATGAAAGGGATGGGCTATCAGCCAGAAAGGGGCCGGGAAAGGAGTCTGTGGGGTTGTGCACCCCATTGAAGCCGTACGAAGACCAAAGAGACACGGGCTTGGCTATGAGCCCGGCCACTCCGCGGATGGTCTACCGGCCAAAAAATGCCATGGGACTCCAAAAATTCTTTATTAAAGGGGAGACCATGATGATGGCCGGGGACAAAGAAGAAGAACCAACAAGAGGAAGAAGGCACCAAAGCAAGAGGAGGAGGTGGACAACTCGAGTTCATCTTTAGCTCGGTTGTTCATAGAGGAGGAAGAACCAACGAGGGCAAGTCCATCTCTAAACAACTTGTCCACTCGAACCCACCTCCAAACAACATCCCGCGTGAACCGTATCCTACGGTCACGTATTTCAAAATCCTCACTCTATCCCTCTTGGATTCGCTTGATGGGCTATCTAGCCCAATTCCCACATTTGGGCCAAAATGGCCACCTGAACTGATCAATGGGCCTGAGAGCCCATTTAAATCTTCTCACTCCACTGGGCTTCTATGCCCATTCCAATCCAACAACCTTGGGCCCACATGCCCACCAGTCGGGCCCACGTGCCCTTTAGATTCATTTTCCTGCTTTGGGCCCGCGTGCCCACCATTTGGGCCCACGTGCCCCTTAGATCTTTTCACCAGCTTTGGGCCTATCTGCCCATTTCTTGTTATCATCGGGCCCGCGAGCCCATTTTTCTCCCATTTACTTAAGCTTTCGATTTCTGCTCGAACCCCATCGGCTCATTCCCTTTTTGTTATTGAAAATACCCAAAATACCCAAAAAAAAAACGTCCTCTCGCAAACTCAGTTTTCCATCGAGGAGACGTCGCTACTTGTCTCGGAGGGTGCTCCCAACCGTGGACCCTCTTCTCCAACTCACCGATCGATCTCGCTCGATCCTTCACCCACCGTTAATACCACCTTTTCAATTCCGTCTTCTTTAGGAGTAGTTAGGATAGGAAAGAAGAAAATTCGAGGTAAACGTGTGCCGTAAAGATATCTCCAACAAATAGCTCAAAAATGCAAGGAATGTGCAAGGTCGCCAAGTTTTTTGGAAAATGCTATCCAGCTAATGAGATCCAATATGAGGATGAATTCAATGTAGATCATACATCGGGAGTTTACGAGGTCTTATCGAAAAAGATACCGATTTCGAGGATGGAATTGAGGACTTGGCTGATGCATATACATCTGGACTTAAAAGATTTGAAGAACCATTAGCCACGGTGGATGAACCGACAAAAGAATTGAATCTCGGAACGCCGGAAGATCCCAAGACAATCCTCCTAAGCGCAAACCTCACTCCCACTGAGGAACAGAGTTTGATTAAAATTCTGGAAGAATATAAGGACACGTTCGCATGGACATACGAAGACATGCCGGGGTTAGACAACTCGTTAGTTGAACATCGTCTAACTTTGAAACCTGGAGTTACCCCGGTCAAGCAAAAAATTAAGGAGATTCCACCCCGATGTTGCACTTAAGATGAAAGAAGAGGTCGACAAGTTACATCAAGCAAGATTCATTAAGGTCGTCCTTATCCGCAATGGGTGGCAAACATAGTCCCCGTCATGAAGAAGGATGGCCGAGTTCGGATCCGTATAGACTTCGGGGACTTGAACCGAGCGTGTCCTAAAGATGACTTTCCTTTACCTCATATTGACGATCTTGGTTGATAACACCGCTGGATTCGAGATGTTGTCGTTCATGGATGGCTATTCGGGATATAATCAAATCCGGTTGGCTGAAGAGGACCAGAGAAGACCTCGTTCACCACACCTTGGGGAACCTATCTTGCTATGTCGTCATGCCCTTTGGACCGAAGAATGCTGGTGCTACCTATCGTAGGGCAATGATGGCTATCTTCCATGACACGACGCATACCCTTGTAGAGGTGTACGTGGATGACCTGGTCGTTAAGTCCAAAAGCCGAAAAGATCATCCTGAAGTGTTAAGAAAGGTCTTGCAAAGGGCTAGGGAATATAAATTGAAGATGAACCCAAAGAAATGCACATTTGGAGTATCCTCAGGAAAACTGTTGGGGTTCATAGTGAGTAAAAGGGGCATAGAGATCGACCCAAACAAGGCCAAGGCAATCATTGGTATGCCTCCTCCGAGAAATATGAAAGAACTTCGAGGACTAATCGGGAGGCTGCGCTTGTCCGCCGGTTCATCTCACAACACTCCCAAAGGTGTAAACCTTTCTATGAGTTGACCAAGGCGGGGGCCGAGTTCAAATGGGATTCGAAGTGCCGTGATGCATTCGATGGTTTGAAAAGGTACCTGCTAGTCCCCCGTGCTTAGACCACCAGCCCCGGCAAGCCCTTAGTTTTATATATCTCGGTTTTGGAGAATTCTCTTTGGGGCAGTCCTTGCACAAGTTGATGAAGAAGGGAAAGAGAGGGCAACTTACTATTTGTCAAAGATCTTTGATCCATGCGAGCAGAAGTATACTGTAGTGGAGAAGACCTGTGCTGCACTAGTCTGGGTAGTTCAGAAGCTTAAACACTATTTCTTAGCTCATGAGGTCAATCTTATTGCCCGCATCAATCCCATCAAGTTCCTTCTGGAGAAAACTGTTCTAACTGATCGATTAGGTCGTTGGCAGAGCTTCCTCTCCCAGTTTGATATCACCTATGTCCCCCGTAAGGCGATTAAGGGCTATGCCATTGCAGAACATCTAGCCCATCACCCTATACCCCTCTCTTGACCCGGTCCAATCGGAGCTCCCGGATGACGAACTAATGTTGATTCGATCTTCCCACCTTTGGACATTATATTTTGACGGGGCTCGAATTCACACGGTAAGGGAATAGGAATCGTCCTTCTATCACCCGAGGGTGTCACCATTCCACAGTATTTCAGCTTGACTTCCCAAGAACCAACAATATAGCTGAATATGAAGCCTTGCTGGCCGGGTTGGAGGCCGCTCATTTCTATGGTGCCACGGAATTAAGGGTGATAGGTGATAGCCAACTAATCCTTCGCCAAGTCCTAACCAAATACCGAACTTCTCATCCAAACCTCAAACCTTACCAAGAACTCACCTCTTGCTACATCAAGCTCTTTTCCAAACTAACTTTCGTCCATGTTCCTCGAGCCCACAACATCCTTGCTGATGCCCTTGCCTCCTTAGCTTCATCTCTATCTCCGCTTAGGTAGACAAGTGCGGACTATTCATGTCCGTAGAAGGTCGATGCCGCCGATTAAGGATGGGCGATTTCGAAAGTTAAGGAGAGATTTGGCGTGTGAAGGAGTATCTAGAGCATGAGGAAGTTTCTCTAGTCGAGTTGGAAGAGTTAGATGAGGGTGAGAGGCCTTGGTTTGATGAGATCGCAAGGTATTGTCAAGACTGACATATCCACCTCGGATCAAATGCAAAAGAAAAGAAGGCCATCAGAGAGTATCCCGTAGGTATACCATCCTAGGAGGGGTGCTCTACAAGAGGAGTCTAAGCGGAATTTTATTGAGATGCGTTGATGAAGAAGAGGCGAAATTGGTGCTTAAGGAAGCACATTCCGGTCCGTGGGGGCCATGTCAATGCTCAAGCTCTTGCCAAGAAAATCATCAGGCAGGGGTATTATTGGCCAACCCTAGAAGAGGATTGCTCCATCTTTGTCCGGCACTGTCATTCTTGCCAACTCCATGCCGACAAGATTCATTCTCCCGCATCTTCCCTTCATCCTATTCATGCCCCATGGCCCTTCGCCATGTGGGCTTTCGATATCATTGGCCCCTCTAAGTGATCTTAACCCTCGAAATCCGTTCCAAATCGTTCATCCCGACGCGCAATGAGTACTTCACCAAGTGGGCGTGCGGAAGCGTTCGTGGAGATCAAGGCATCAACACTGTGCTCCTTCATCAAACGCAACATCATCGCCAGGTTCGGGATACCCAGCGACATCGTCACCGACAACGGACCGCAATTTCTCTCTCAAGATCTGCGTGATCTTTGCAACAGGTACCGCATTGCATTGCATCATTCATCTCCTTATTACCCGCAAGGCAATGGTCAAGCAGAAGCCACCAACAAAACTTTGATTAAAATCATCAAGAAAACCTGTAAGTCTAGCAAGTTCGCAGACTGGCCAGATAAGCTTGTAGATGCCCTATGGGCTTATCGTACTTCTGTACGGACCCCCACTGGTCAAACCCCGTATGCTCTCGCATATGGGATGGAAGCGGTGGTCCCGTACGAAGTACTCCTTCCATCACTCCGAGTTCAACTCGATAGGGCCATCCCTGTCGATGAGAGGCGAGACTCTCTCCTTGCACAACTTGAACTCCTAGATGAAAGAAGGTTGGCCGCTTCCGAGCATGCCCGGACTTATCAGAACCGATTGAAAAGGTTTTATCAAAAGAGGGTGGTAGAGAGAAAGTTCGAAATCGGTGAGATGGTAGTTAAACGTATATTCGTTAAGCCGGGTGATACCCGCTCTAAGTTGCAACCTAACTGCGAAGGGCCTTATGCAATAACTGAAAAATATCCAGTAATGCATATGAGCTAACCAACGCCGATGGAGAAAAATTGAATCATCCATGGAACGGCGTTTACCTCAAAAAATATTTTCCTTAGAAAAAAAAAATGGAGAATTTCTGGTATGATATCAAGTCATCGATCCAAGGGTGTTAGCTAGAAGACAAGGGTAGACATCACCTTGCACACACAACACCTCCCGATCCCAGAATCTAGATAGCCCAACACTCAAGAGAGGCAAGGCAGAACCCTGAAGGCGGAAAGAAAACCTTACCCTATTCTCTTCTATTCGGTCCAAGATAGGTGAAGGGAACTAGAGGAGGATAGTATCGAAAATGCCCACCGCCTTAGTAGGAGGCCGTCTCATAGGGTGAAAAAGGGTGCCAAAAGATGGGCAATGAACCCCACAGGTTTAAACCAAATATGGGCCTGTCTGAATGAGTACTCGAAAGAATAGAAAATGAAGAAAAGGCACCAAAAGATGGGCAATGACCCCACAGGTCAAAGACTTGTCTAAGTAAGTGCCACATGTAGAAAAGACCCGAAGAGGCCGAACCCCAACGGGCAATTTGGGCATGAGTAGAGAAACCCTCCTCAACATCCCCAAATCCTATCAAAGACTTCCCTTATTATTCTTCCATCTTAAAACCCCTAGGGTAGGGTAAACTGTCCAAACTCAGGGGGAATCCAAACCGATCAAGAGAAGAGGGCAAGAAAGATTCTGGGTAAGGAACCTTATTCACACGTGGTGCTTATTGCTTGAATCTTGATCAACACTCAAAGATCGATGAATGGTCTCAATACTGGCACATTCTCCACAAAAATCCAAAAAAAAAAAAAGCAAATATTTTTCAAAAAAAACAAAAAAAAATGAATATTTTCAAAAATCCAAAAATCACATATTTTCAAAAATACAAAAAATCGAATATTTTAAAAAAAAATTTCAAAAAAAAAAAATTGAATATCTTCAAAATTAAAAAATTGAATACTTTCCAAAAATCTAAAAAAAATGCATCATCTAACTTGGCATAACCTTGTTTTTTTGCCTTTTGCTAGCATTCATGTTTATCTTTATGTCTTGCATGTTTCATTTCCGCATTGCATATTTACCTTCATTATCACCCCATTAAGAGCGCTCCTTCCTTTGACCTAAGTCAAAGTTGGCCATAATAGGCAAAGGGATGAGTCGTTGTGAAGATCTGATCCTCTTTTATCAAGTGTTTTCGGGGACTTTAAAATAAGAGGAGAAGGTTCTCTCAACGACAAGGTAAGTTCTCTTAACCATTTCATTCCGATCATTTAGGTTATTATACCTTGTTAATAAGGCTCCTCTCTTTGACCTAAGTCAAGGCAGACAGCAATAGGCAAAGAGATGAGCCATGGTGAAGATTTAATCCCCTTTTATCAAGTGTTTCAGGATGATAAGATCAAGAAGGGTGTGACTCTCACCATAGCAGGTAAGCTTTCTTAACCCTTACCTTATTCATTTTCAGTCATTTTGCTCATATTACCATGTTAAATAAGGCTACTCCCCTTGACATAGAAGCAAGGCAACACAACAATAGGCAAGGGGGATGGCCATAGAGCAGGTCCAACCCCTTTATTAACTATTTCAGGAAAGAAACTTGAGGCAAGGAGGGGGAAATATCACCAATAGGAATTGCCCACAGAAACAGAAGAACCAACATGGGAACCCCCCATAACTTGCCGACTAGCATATATGCCGCTAGTCGTGTATTATTATCTTATGCATTATTTGTTGAAGACCCTGAGTATGGAGAAGACTTGACCAGGATCCCCTTCATCAAAATCTACGATTGCCTCGGGTCATCTCTAATGCTCACGGATATTAAAGTTGTGCCAGCTTGTGAGGGACGATAGTTCCCGAGTGGGTATCTTGACCCTCATAGACAATCTATATCTTCAACTATTTGTTATACAAATTTTGTTTTGTTTTCTTGAGCCCAACATGCATCATGTAGCATTAATTGCATTACATTTTATTTTGTCATTGCATACATCATTTCCTAATCTTCACCTTCTCACCCTCTCGATCATTCTAAAATCCCACCGTGTCATTCACCATATTCTCTAGTCCCACCAACCTCTCTAATATCCCACCGTGTCTATTAATCCCACCGTGTTCGGTAACCACTTTGTGCCCCAAATCTTTTCACCACTATGGCCATTGCAACTTCTTTGCTATTCATCCCACCATGGCAGCCAATTCATCCCGCCAAGGGCCTTCTATTTGACTCAACTTGCACCGTCATTATCTTCACGGTCTATGCTTAAAACATTTGCCTTTTGGAATCCGAGATCATTCCATTCCGAATCAAATCTTGTCTCTTGGAAGACTTAAATAAATCCGAGAGCCTCGAATGTGCTCGATTGGTATTCTTTTACTTTTTCAAAACAAATCTCTTTAAATTTTAGCCCATCACAAAGACAGAACACCGCAAAGATCGGGTTACCGGCTGATGATGAACCTACGAACCCATGTTTCGGGGACTCCCCACCGCGTTGGGGGTTGGCTATCCTTCTCTCGTGCCAATGGCACATCTATTACCAATCGAACATAGTGAGGACTTGATGAAACATGGCGGTTAACCAAGAGACTTGAGGAGATTCGCTCTTGCCGAACCGGTCGTTGAGCGTGTCTATATCTACACCTTGATGCCACCTTTTCAGTCCAACGCCATTTCGCTCCACTACATTCCACTACGATTCATCTTGCTTCGCTACGCTTTCTCTACGTTTCACTTCGCTCCGCTACATGCCATTCCCTTGCAAAGCCGACATCAAGGCGAGGCAAGCTGTAGACACGCCAAATTGGCCTGATTCGGAGCCCTAGACTCTTATTCCATAGGCAATATCTTTATCTGACCGTTATCTGATCCGGACTACCTCGTGGAGATGAGCTAAGGACATTGGTGGAGCCCCTTGTGAGTTGAGAATGGACCAATGATATCTGGAACATTGCTGTAACCTTCAAGTGAGAGCTGCACGTGAACCGTGAAAACACGGAGATTGCTCAATGACCGACCTTGAATGGTCTTTAATTGAAGGTCTCGGGAGCCCCGCATGTGTTCGTAAGATCTGTGGTTTCCGAGAAGTCACTTCGGTAGGCGTCGGCCAATGACGGCTTTCGTTACGACTTTTTCGATCTGTGCTGACACGGCTATCCCGGGCCACATGTTAGGCCTTTCCGGTCATCACCGGGTCTTTTCATGTCATCCGGGTCGATTCTAGCCGTATATTTTATCAACCGGGGCTATAAGGCCGGTTCGGTCAATTTTAGGGTTTCGCGGCTTTTACGGCTTTCGATTCACGTTTACCGGGTTAATCTCAGATTTTTCGATGATTTCGGATTGTCCGATCGTACCGGACTTGTTCGGTCATCATTTCAAGTCATCCCGAGTTGACCCGAGATTTCTCGACCGGAACCGTGCTCTTTCGGATCTTCGCCCCGGGTTTCGGCTTTCCGCGAGAAGGTAAACCGGTAGAAAGCCCCGTACGAACATCTCGGGAGTCATGCGGCTGGTTTACCGATTGAGGAGGTGCGGGTGAAGGCCCTCTTTCCAACGCGACAAACGGGAGCCGAATCGGACATCCGGTTTGCAAGATACGGCTCGCGGAACACGCGCGCAGAGAGAGTGTGGCCGCGCCCCCGCTCCGCTTGAAAGGGGAGGGCGCGCCCGCGCGCTCAACCCGAGGGCGCGCCTGCGCGCCCTCAAACCAGGGGCGCGCCTGCGCGCCCCCGGCTCCTTTGAAAAGCGGGGGCACGGTCGGTTTCGTTAAATCGCAAATTAGCGCGATTAGCACCTTCTAAACCGTGTTTTTGGAAGGTTTCCGGCGAGGATTTTCACTTATTTGTACCGCGCCCCGGTTCGGGGCGCGTTACGTATATCAAGTCGATTTTTAGCAATTTCCGGAAGTTTCCGCCCGATTTTTAGCAGTGAGACGCCGAACGCGCCCCCGCCCCCTTTGAAACAGGGGGGCGCGCAGACCGCGCCCCCCAACTGGGGGCGCGCCCTGCGCGCCCTTGGGTTGAGGGCGCGCCCTGCGCGCCCTCGTCTCCTTTGAAACGCGGGGGCGCGGTACACCCAGTTTCTAAATTTTGCACCGTCTCCCTTCCCCTATAAATTGAGGGCCATTCTCAACGAACCAAGGTTGAACCCCGGTGCCTAGCTCGTCCCAAGGTCGTCCAAGCTCTTCTCCAAAGCCATCCCGACGTCCAAAGGCGATCCGAAGTCAAGAAACCGATCCCGAGGTGAAGGAGAAGGCTCGATTCGGGTGTTCTTCATCAACCATCTTCATCGACTTCTGGAGAAAATCCGAGGCTTCTTCTGCAAAAGTCTTCAACATACAAATTGTTCCTCTCTTCGTCCTCTTTCGTCCCCAACTGACGGCACTCCATTCCGACTTGCCGTTTGTTCGTGGCGGTTGCTACACTGAGGGCGCGCATCCAGGTTCTGTTTTTGATATCCGCCCACTTTCATAATTTTTACTGACTTCTACAGGAGGATTTCAGAGAAGTCATACAACATAGGAACTCTTCTTCTATGAGTCCTCCGTCTACTCCAACAAACGGCACTCAATTCCGACATCGGGGTCGTCCGTAACATCCTCTCCACCAAAGTCGCGCCAGAAGGGTATCAAGCTACCCGAACCGGCTGTTTTCAATCAACTCGGCTTCAACTCAAGCCAAATCGTTCCATAAGCTTTCTAAACTCCATTAATTCTGTTTATTTACTGTTTTAAAGCATATTTTAGTTCATTTACATCATTTTTACATCATCAAAAACACAAAAAAAGGGGTTAGGACTCACCCCAATCCGGTGAGTTCGATTCCAATTGCTTCTCTCTCATATTCTCTCTACGCATTACTACACTTCACAAGTCTAACCAACCTCTTCTCTTGGTTCATTGTTCTAGTTGCAAAGGTTGACCAAGCTAGCTTTGGCTTGGAGTCTCTTCTTCATCGGCCGGTCGAAGAAGAAGAAGGTTGACCTCACATCCCTTTCTCCCACGCTAAGGTACACACGGTCAACTTCTTTCTCTTTCCATTATATAAAGCGGAGCCCGCGGCTCCTGGCGACCACACTTTATTTTTATTCATGTTCTAAATTCATATCCTCCTCACTCTCCTCCCACATGACCCGAACCATCTCCGGTGCTCGAGCGACGCCGTGAAATGAAAGTTCGGGGATCAATGTGAGTGTGGGACCGAGGTGAGGAATCTTTTACAGCTTTCCGAGTGTCTTCCGATTCACTCCCCTTTTTCCCCTATTCCATCTTTCACCTTATCTTGAGGTGCCGATCCGGAACCCATTTTCGGAGTCAACACTTATCAAGGACTTTCTTTAAACTCTTCCTTCTTAAACCCCTAGGATAGGGTAAACCGACCAAATCAAGGTGGAACCCAATCCGATCAAAGGAAGAAGGTTAGAAGGATTCTAGGTAGGAAACTTTATTTTGCACATGGTATCTACCACTTGAGTTTTGACAAACTTCAAAGACCGATGAATTGTCTCAAATACCAGCATTTTCCTCCACAAAAATGCATATTTCATAAAAATCTAAAAAACATTGAACATTTCAAAAATCCAAAAAAAAATTGAATATTTCCAAGAAAACCCAAAAAAATTGCATCTCTTTTAGCTTAGTCATGATCATTGCCTTAGTTGCATCCATGTTTATTTTTCTATCATGCATATTTTTATTTCTACATTACATGTTCATTTTTGGCTTTAATTACCTGTTAAGAATGCTCTTCCCTTTCGACCTAAGTCAAAGTTGATCATAATAAGCAAAGGGATGAGTCATAGTCTAATCTCCATTTTATCAAGTGTTTCAGGCATTTCAATGTAGGAGAGGAGAGGATTCTCACCACGACAGGTAAGTTCTCTCAACCTTTATCCTCATTTCATTTAAGTCATTTATTTTATTCTACCTTGTTAAGAAGGCTCCTCCCTTTGACTCAAATTCGAGACAAACCATATACAGGAATATGGATGAGTCATGATGAAAATTTAATCATCTTTTATAAGTGTTTTTAGGAGCTGAAGAAGCAAAAGAAAAGGGCTATCAGATACATTTTTTGCAAAAAAAAAAAAAATTTGCCCAAGGCGCATGTGCCCTCATCTGGGGGCACATGGCCAGGTGCCCCATCCCCAGGGCGCATGGGCACGTGCCCCTGATCGGAGCACATGGACCAAAAAATTCGAAAAGTTTAGAAAAAATCTCAAAAAAATCAGAAATTGTCTATAATGTTGAAAATGCCATTTTTGCTAAAGGAACCATCATCAAAAACATTGTTTTGACCTCAAAATAGTAAAAACTTCAGTTGTCCATTTTGGGTAAAATATGTTTCATATGACAATTTTGTTTGTTGGGTACTAATCAAAAATGTGCAGCAAACTTTTAAGTCCCAACAAGTGAATTGGTGAGATCGGTGTTCCTGAAGGAACGTCAATGTAACCTTGCGGTGAAAAGAAAGAAAGCGCCACCCAGCTGAACATTATCGTGGCGCTGTATTCCGTCAAAAGGCAAGACAAGGATGGACCGCAGGTGCTAATGAATCAGCAGTTTAATGCAAGTTGATAGACCACGCCTGAAGACTTCTCTCAATTTCATATCAATCTCACATCATCACCGGCATTCTATTCTACACTTTACATCACTCCTACCATTTGTCATTTAGCTGTGCTAGGTTCTTTTAATATATTATATGCATTGATGTTGAAGACCTTGAAGGAGCAGATGACTGGGCCCGAGAACCCCTTCATCAAAATCTACGATGGCTTGGTCATTTCTTCACACTCACTTTATAAGCCAAAATTGAACATTGGAGGGACGATGGTTCCTAAGCAGGTGTCTTGACCTCCAATTTATAATCTATATCTTCAACTATTTTCTACATAATTTTCTATGTTTTCATATCCATCTCTTTTTCATTCTTCATCATTATCAATGTTGTCCCACCGTGTCTTTTATGTTATCCGCTGTGTCTTTTATGTTATCCCATCGTGTCTTTTATGTTATCCCACCGTGTCATGTTTGTCATGCCATTGTTTCTTCTTTCCCATCATTTTATGTTAGTCCCACCATTATCTTTCAATCTCACTATGTCTTAAGTCTATTTTATCATTGTCTGAATAACCGGGTTTTCTGCCAGAGCATGATCCATGATTTTCACGTATACTCGAGCAATTTTGTTATGCTTAAATGAACCCTTTTAGAATTTGAGGTTATTCCACTCAGAATTAAGCAAATATGATGGATTGGTATTCTTTTCATTTTAAAAACAATTTCCCTTTTAAACTTTAGACCATCACAGTACAAGAACACTGCAAAATTTGGGTTGCCGACTGATGATGAACCTACGAATTCAGGGACTCCTCACCACATTGAGGGTTGGCTACATACTTTATCCTTTTATTTTTTCATCTCTCGTGCTAATGGCATGCTTTTTACCAATCAATTATATAAGGATTTGAAGGAACATGAAGGCGATCTAGAATATTCAGTAAGATTCATTTTGTTGAATCGGGTAGATAAGCGTGTCTATATCTACACCTTGATGCCACCTTTTTAGTCCATCACCATTCCATTAGGGTACATTCATCTACACTCACTTGCATTCCATTATAGGTCACTCCGAATCACTTGTCATTCCTGCCAAGGCATCAAATCTTCTATTCACTGGCCTAAGTTCCAAATAATATTCTGAAGTTTTAGAGGGTGTCATTGATGATATATTGCTATAGAAAGCTTCTTCGGTCTGTTATCTTTCTAACACAATAAATGACGTCGAATTCCGAGTTCGGGAGTGTCCGCAATGGCTTCTGAAAGAAAGATGCGCGGAACCGGCCCCATGCGCCTTGATCCCCGGGCACTTGTGCTCGGGATTCAGGGCACATGGTCATGTGCCCTAACCCCCGGCACATGGCCATGTGCCCCCGATCTGTGGCATGAGATAATCGATTTTCAACCAAGACTCTACCTCTCGACCGGATCGGATCGATTTTTTCAGCCGGATCGGACCGAATTTGTAGGGTGGATAGGATGCGCCCCCTCCAAGGGGCACTTGCGCCTGTGACCAAGGCACAAGGCCCCTGTTTTTTAGCATGGATGAGATCGGCTGTTCTCCCATAAATTAAGACCGATTCTGGTCGTTCCAAAGGCTGGTTCACGCCCCCGGGAATGTCAAGATGTCCAAGCTCCCTCCTACATCAATTTTGTAATTTTTAGAGAGAGAATTTTGAGTTTTATATGAAGATAAGTTGGTTCGGGAGAGAGCAAGGCTGTCTCGCATGTGATCTATCGTGCCTCTCTTCTTTGAGTTCTACAGCAGCATGTGAATGTTTACTGCCCGAGCTCTCAACATTAAAATTCTTCCTCTTAGAGTCTTCATAGGTTTGAAATCGATGGCGCATGATTCCGAGGTCAGGGCTGGTCGGGGCAGGCGTAGAAGCAAAGTCACGCCTGGCAGATCCTGGGCTGCTACTCTACTTTTCGACAACTCAGATTTGGCCATATCTTTCTCTATTTTTATTAGAATCTTTCTATTCTTCTTCCCATTTCTTTTTTTCATGAAAGTTTCTCCATCACTCCTATTATTTCTCTCACATTTTTTACATTAGTTTTAGTCTCGTGTAACTGAAAATAAAAAAAGAGGGGTTAGAGATAACCCGAATCCGACTCGCTTCTATTCGCCTGTGTGTTTTATGTTAGTTTTCCCTTATATATACTCCACTTTATTTAGTTATAATTGTTGTTTTTATCTATTTGTTTATCTAGTTGCATAGGAAATCAAGACAGGAAATTAAGCACCCACACGTTGAGGACTCTTCTTCACTCCGCCGCCTAAAGAAGGAGAAGCTTTGACCTCGCACTCTTCCTACTAAGGTAACACACGGTCATTTTCATTGCATAAATCGGAACTCGCGGTTCCTAGCAACCACATGTCTTAATTTTACTTCTTCAAATCCTCCTCCCACGCATGACCCGAACCATCTCTTTGGTGATCGCAGCGACGCCGAGGGATGAAATTTTAGTGGATCAATGTGAGTGTGGGACCCTCGGATGAGTTGCTTTCCATGCTTTTCTTCCTTTCTTTTCTTCATCCCTTCTTGAGGTGGTGATCTAGATTCATGGACTTCCCTGAAATGGAGAGCTTCGTCGTATTTTTCGGAGTTGACAACTAGCTTTTCTACCCCCCGAATCACCCAAATCCGGGAATCGCTAGCGCGATGTCGCATGTAGCACATGCTACGGGCACCACGCGCTGTCGGAAATTGAATGATTCTTATTGTGAATGAAAGATAGCTCACCGGGATACAATTTGTGTGAATATGCTGTAAAATGAATCCACTGAGAAGTGTGTATGAAAATTGATTGGAGAATACGATGGCGAGTAGAAAGGTAGAAGACTGCGGGACCCGTGTACTCGGCGCTAGTGCTAGAAGCTGATCACCGCAAGATAAGGAAAACTCAGAATTGATATATGTTTCCTTAAGATCATAGGTAACCTCGACCAGAAACACTTCTTATGAAGGAGGCTTGGTCGTAAAATGCAAAGAGAAAATTGTAGAAGCCGATGATCGGAAAAAGAATAGTGCGTCGGAGCATAGATCGGCTTGCCTCTTTCACTTTTCGGGATGATTTCCAGTGTACAAGAATGAGGAGAAGATTACTTGGGGGAGGTTGGGATGAGACTAGCTAGTGGAAGCCGGAAGGATGAGGAGAGTAACCCTGGATCATATCCCAATGGTAGAAAATTTTCAAGAATCAAAATTGGTGTAAAATAGGAAAACGGAGACAAGATGCACCCCCAGCAGTTGGGGGTGCGATGGCTGGTCGTGCTTGCAATGTGGGGGCACGCCCTCACGGTGGGGCGTGCCCTCGGTGTGTGGGCGTGTCCAAATGTCTTCAGCTTTGGAAAATTATTGGAATCCTTCTCCGAAAATCAGATTTACGAAATGGACTCGCCCTCGGGTCGCAGGAGCACGATGAAAATGATCATTTTTCAAAGGTGTAAACATTCCAAAATGGGTTTTGTAAAATCAAAAAATGGTAAACAAATCGAATTTCCGGAGAGCGTATGCATCCCCTCGAAGTCAGGTTTGAGGTCATACGGAACCACACCCGTAGTTCGTCAGGTGCATTGAGTTCTCTCCCCTACGTGTGCTCGCTTCGCGAGGCCGTAAACCTCTAAAATAGGATGTCCATTTCAACTCTAGTTTGTTGCATATGAAAGAGGACTCACAAATGCAGCAACATATAATTGATAAAATAGTTGGTACACATCTTGAGACTTTCGTATGGGATTATAAGTTTTGGTTTACCCACCCGATGGCGCCGAAGCGCCCGACCAGGTGATAAGAAACTCGGGGAAAAGCCAGTCGATAATGCGGAAAACCTCAAAATGAGCTAGAAAATTGGCAGCAACTCCGTACAACTTGGGATGATGACGGGAAACAATAGGAGAAATCCATAAAAATTCGAGAAAGGAGCTCAAAAGAGCTGGGGATGACCTTTGAAGAACGTGGAATGGCCGAAAAAGCCGAAGTGACAAATCATACAACTCAAGTTGATGATAGGAAATGATGGGAAGAACCCGAAAACCTCGGAGAGATGCTCGGAAGAGCTAGAGATGACCCGGGAGTGTAAGAAATCATCCATAAAAATTTGGTGCGAGTGGGAAGCGATGATTCCTATGTGGTTCCTTTAAAATGCTGTCTCAATCGGAACCGAACGACGAAAACCAAAAACGGATCAAATCGGGTTCGAATATAGAATCTCATAGGGATTCATATAATCCCATAGAGAGAAAGGAGATGAGCTTCTCGAAGCTCTTAAAACCGTTCAAGTGTCCGGTCTGCCGAAGGTATCCACACAAACTTCATCCACAAATGGTGTTCTCCCACCTGGGCAAGCCTAGAGAACTCTTCCCGACCAGAGTCTCCATCGGGAGCACAATGGACTCCTTCTAGAGGGAGAAGGGAGGGGTAGGAGGAGGAGGCTGAGGACGTGGTTAACACTCCTTGGCTTGATAGGTTTTGGCATAAAACCATTAGTATTTATAGAGAATTTTTGGAAGTTTTTATAAAAAACCCAAAATCTTCGGTAAATTATGTCTCACTTGCCCTTGGCATACTTGTGGATAAGTCCTTTGTGTGTAGACCCACTAGGCCCAATATCCTATTTGGTTGAGTGTCTAAATAAAATAGAAAAATTCAATTTAATTTAATTAAATTCTATTATCCCATAATGCAGATTAATTCGACTCTATCGCATTATGAAGGGTACAAGCCACATCCCATGATTCCAAATGGCATATGGGGATAATCCCATTCTCCATTTATAGCTCTTTCCATCAATGTCGATTACCCTTGTATAAATATAAACCCTCATCCATCCAATGTCTCGGTTGGAAAGGTGAGTACAGTAGTACGGCATTGACTTTCAACTCCTTAGTGTACCCGACTTTATAGGATCTTGTAATTTCAGAATTGGATCAATAGAAAAACTCCTTTTTCAATCATGCTTGTCTACTCCCCGGCTAGGGGATTTAGAGGGTATTACTATCCTTGCAACGATGATGATAGAAAATTCGATTGACGAGTTACTGGTAAGATACCATCTGTGTAGATTTCTAATTCTGGGTCATTTCGGTAAATTCATTCAACTAATGAGCACCTATATGTGTACTCGAATGTCTCCCACACTAATGACTAATGAGGATCGATCTATCCTCATCATATGAGGAATATATCACATACACTAGTCTATCCGGATCCTTGATGTCCCATCTCGAAGTATCCTATAACTAGGAACATTTAGATCAAATATGATGATCAATCTCATTATCATGATCTCATCATGATTTAATCATCATTGTCACATTTGATCACAAGAACTTCATTATGATATTCGCATCTAATAAGAGCTTATAATGAAGTATTTGCCTTATTAATTGAATGAGATATATTTAGAAATGCTTCTTTAGATCATATCATATATGACTGGCTTGTAGGGCATACATTTCTATCAATCTCTCACTTGCACTAAAGTCAATTCACCCATCCGAGTCGATTTATACTCCAGACGCCGAGGTGAAAGCTCAAACACTCTTAAGTAAATATCTTTACTTGAAAGTTTGTGGATTCTGCAATATTATTAGTGGTAGATACTCTACTTATTTTTAATTATATCTCTATAAGTTGGCAATCTCTTCAATTTTATGATATCGCCACAAAAGTTTTAAACTTATGATGAAACATCAACTCTACCATATTATTTTTCTCTAAAACAATGATACACTTTCGGAGAAAATTGGGATGTAATCCCATATTCGAATAGTGTAGATGAAAATCTTCATCTAGACTACTTCTCAAGTAGTGTACAACCACTATGTAAACTTATTTACATATATTGTAGAATTTATAGTGTTCTATTGTATAGAAACTTCCTTCCAACTCTGTAAGACCACCAATTAATATTTTGACTTAATATCAAACTTATTTCGATTAAAAGCTTAAGTTTGTAAAACTACAAGACTTTAAGTCTTATCCTCTAGTGTATACATTTTTAATGCTTCTCGAAGTACCAAATGTTATATCTCTAAACTATCCAAAGTGACTTTCACCTCGGATCTTCACGATGAATGCTCATAACACTTAGACACGCATTAATCACATCATGTATGTAGCACTCACATAAACATGATAGACCCTATGACAAAGACATAGCTAGGGTTTTATTAATGTGATCTCTTTATCTTCATAGTAAGACTTCAAAGATATCACTTTAAAAAGATCAACTCCACACCACATAGGTAAGAAACCTATCTTGGAGTTTAATCATGTCAAACCCTTTAACTATGGTGACTACATACATTAATTAGGCATTGCTTTTAAATATATCTCCATAGATGTAAACCCAAATTATATTTGGAGGATTAATTTGATAGCTAGGTTCCACTTATGATAACACACCTACTTCATTCTTAATGAGTAGTGCATCATCCACACATAAAATGTCAAAGAAAATGTAACATCACTCCCACTTATCTTGTTGAATAAACAAGGCTTCTCTTCATTCTTAACAAAGTCCATAAGATTTAATCTCATTAAACCTTATATACGATCTATGAGAAGTTTTGCTTCGAGGTCATAAATGAACTTAAAAGCACACTCTTCTTGGATGTTATTAGGACTTGATTCCCTATGGTTGTATCATATACACATGTTCCTCAAAATACCTTAAAGGGAACACTTTATCTTAACATCCAATTAGCTCGTCTCATAATCATAGTGTGTAACAATCAAAATCCGAATTGATTAGTCCGTGTAATAGGTAAAAGATCTCATCACGGTTAACCATTTGACTTCGATGATATCCTTTTCAACTATTCTCACCTTTGAAGTTCTCTTACATTCTAATCCACGCCAATCTATTCTTTAGTGATCCATTTATTTCTTATGGATACTATATCCTCGGGTGGATTTATCAAGTTCTAAACTTGATTAGAATAGATAAAGTTTATACCGAATTTTATTGTTACTTCCCAATTTAGAATCAATATCTCGTATTGCATGTATATAGATCCTAGGATCAACCTCCTTTCCTATCTTATGCCTCATTTCATCCATCAGAGATATGTCCCACATATCTCTTAAGTTGAATGGACACAAGTAAAGACCTATGAACTATCTTGTGTAATTATTCGCTGGTACCCGAATAGAAGTGTCATTGGGTTGTGAGGCTGAAACATCTTCCATATATACCTTGCTCCCACTATCTTTCTTAAGGAGGAACTTTTCCTCTAGAAATATAGTAAGTTGAAAAACACATACTATGTCGTAAGGGTGGTATATTAATATCCCAGAAGTTTTCTTGGGATATCCCACAAGCCAACACTTCATAGTCTTATATTCCAGCTTGTTCGTGTTATTCTTCTTCACCTGGATCCCGGACATTTCGAAACCTTGCTTAAGGTTAAGTTTCTAACCCCTTTTCCATATCCTATATGGAATAATAAGGATAGACTTAGAAGGCACCTATTAAGATCAAGTGGTTGTAACAAGTACTTAACCAAAAATAAACGAAGAGGAATTATGTAAAACTTGTCCATTGTCCATATTATGTCCTATATAATATGGCTTTTCATTTTAACTACTTAATTAAACTAAAATGTGTAAAGAGGTGTCTATTAGATTACGGTATCCTTGAATATATGTGAATTATGTACTTAAGTATTCCCCTCCTTGATCTCATCAAAGAGTTCTAATACTCTCTTTCCATTAGTATCTCTACTTCATTCTTAATCTCGAGATAATTTCTCAAAGATCTTAAATTTGTACTTCATAAGGTACATATATCCATATCTAGAGACATCATCTTTGAAATAATGAAGTTGAAATAATTTCTTCTTTAGCCTTACTAGATGTGGAGAATAACACACACACCTAGATATACGAGTTCCTAAAAACTCATTAACCCATTCTCCATGTCCACATAAAGCTAAAAGTATAGATTGATGATCAAAATCAACCCATTTTCTCTTAAAAGGAGTATTCACACATAACATGAGAGCTAACATATCCAATGTGAGTTAATAATTCATTAAGCTCTCATTGGCAAACACTATTAGTTCAATCTTTTAGAACATCTATCAGTTCCCTAGCTTAGAATAAATCAACATTTATTCAAGTATGAAACCATATAATGTTCTTGTAGAAGGATATAATAGCAATTTTAATTATTAAGACATCTCCATAAGGCTATTAAATAATTGTACCTTCCACTAATAATGATATAACTTTTGCACCTTATCTAGGTCAACATTTTCCATTAAACTTTCGATCCGCTTGTCATCATCGTAGACCACATT
>JAYDZW010000035.1:44333-196833 GCA_036172225.1 Cryptocoryne crispatula var. balansae
GGTGGCCGAAGCAGCGGGCGCAAAGCGCGAGCACCTCGAAAGCACCATGAACGCAGCCATGAGTGCCACCGGCGCAACCGATATCCTGACATTGACGGCCGCCGCCGCCACATGTACCGCTCGGCCCCTTAGCCTTCTCTCTGTTTTCTCTCTCTGCCCGCAGTTGAAACTGGAGCTTATACTGTTTCCGCCATGCATGTTTCAGCGTCGAGGGGAGCGGCAACTCTGAAAGGAAGGGCAGGACGCAGGAGCGATGGCCATAGGAGCTGCACGGCGGCCCTGCCCGCAGACAATGCGGAATTCAACTTCGGCAAGCACATGGATTCTCTTGCGGAAGGCGCCGAGCTTCCCGTAGTGACACCAGACGGTAGGTGTGGATGGCGGAGATCGCCGTCGAGCTATATATATATATATATATATATATATATTGCACGGTAGTCACCACCCCCAGCTTCCAATCCAGAGCAGCAATCACTATGAAAATGTTCCATGTTTGGTTGCAGGACGCTGCAGGATAAGACTGGTGTCTGTCTTCCTGAGCGGAAGCGATGAGGACAAGGTTGTCCTCAGAATCAAGAAGATCAATGTCTTGATGCCCCTCGCCCAAGGAAAAGAAAGTAAGTTACACCCCGCTGTTCATAATTTGGTTTTGTTTGATTGAAATGTCCGTAGTTTTTTCTTTTTCAAAATTCAATCCAAAGGAAATCGAAATACTCCGGTTTGGTTAAGTCCTCGGTTTAGTACTATTTATGGGCCTCACAAGTCACAACAACAAGAAGTGGGCCCTGCTGAAATAATCAAGTTTAGGTCATTTTTTGACATGATTCATGCATTTTTTCCCCTCTAAATGAACAGTTAAACTCTCAACTTTAAACAGACGACGGTGATCAAGGAAGACGTGGTCGGGGGTTGGGATCCGGGTCGAGACTTAGGTCGGCTGGAGTCGGAATAAAAAATAAGAATATAAGAATATCTACGGGGTCGAGATCTCGGGATGGAGATCAAGTAAGTTGACTCGAAAATCGATCGGGTCAAGACCGGATCCCGATCTAACATCCCATGACGGTGACACACACTCGTGAACAAGTTACTGAAGAGCAAAGTATTCAAAAAAACAGTAAAGCCATCCTCTTATTTTTAATTTTAATGGCATCAAAAAATTTAAGTTTTCTTTTTTACATATGCATATACGCCGAAACTTACCTTTGAAAAGTAGGTAATTTTCCATTTATTGGCCAAAATAGTAAACATCTACCGAGGGAATTAGATTGAAAGTAGTACTGATTCTGGGGAGAGGTGGGCGGAGCGGGAGGGAGAAGATCAGAAAAGAGTAATATGACATTCACCTTTGCCTCGCCGGAGATGTTCCAGGTATCGTGCATCGAGTAGTGGAGGATGCGGAAGCCGGGGGTGGCGGCAGCAGCAGCAGCCCAGAAGGGGACTCCTCGTCTTACTTGATAGCCATGGCGACGAACCGGGGGACGACCAAGCTGAAGATGAAGGACTACGTCTGCTACAAGATATGGATCACCTCCATCAATCATATGCTGATGCTTTCCTCGACAACATACTACGGCGGTACTGATCATCAACTGCTCCGTCGTCGCACAGACGTCGTCTGACTTAATTCCTGCCCGGGTCAATATATATTACTACTCATCTCATCGCCCAGATGGTTAATTATATTTATATATGTGTGTGTGTGTCACACATCAGTATCTATCTATCTCGTACGCGTATATATATGGTATGGCGCTCCATCTATATGCCTATCTCTGTTTAGTTACTTGGATGATCTCTTCGTGTGAATTTGACAGTACCGCACTGGTGTCGTCCATCCACGTCGACCACAATTCTTGCTCGTTCTGTAATGGTTAATTAATTATCTAATAATTACAAGTCTTGACTTTGTAAGCGTCAATCGCATATATCTTTTCTTGAGAGGGCCAATCACATATATATACATCATTACCTATATATACTTGCCGTCGTGAGAGAGTATCAGATCGCTGATCCAATGACCAGCCCAACGTACGGTTTCTAGCGCTGATCAGATCGACACCCACGGGGATCGAATGGTACCCCTTCCAATTAAGAAAGAAATTAAGCAACATATATATAGCTGTTCGGCAGAAAATAAATTAATGTGTGGTGCACCTCTCCGCGTTGTATGTATACATACAGTCTTTACATGGCAAAACTGTTGGATATCTAACTGAATACTCTATGATTCCATCTAAATGGGTTCTTAGCTTGACAACAGTTTTAGACATCGATCTCCAACGTCATACAGAATCCCACGTTTCTCCCTGGTGAGGTGCGCTGCGCTGCTCCGCGCGTTGACTGCGAGCAGGCGCCGTACGCCCTTTACCGGGTGCTCCTCTGTGCGCCATTAATTGATAAGTCCGGTTTCCGTCCGGGCCGGCAGCGGCGGGATCTCCCATCGGCAGAGCAGAGATCCCTGCTCTGCCGATGGGAGAGGGTCACGCCGCCGTCGCAGGTTTGATCAGGGGGGTCACGTGACCCTGCCTGGGTCACATTACTACTTACTAGTTGGCACTCTGTTACGCTCCCTCTCTCAAAAAAGAAAAGAAAAAAAAAGAGTTCAAATAACCTCAATCAACCAGAGGAGAGAGTTGTCATAGTCTCTAACGAGAGACAATCATAATTTCAATCACTCAAGTGATGGATCAAAGATGAATAAGTATAAATCGTTATTGAATCGGGATTCTTAACGAGTTAACTATGATTTATAACTATTCAAGTCGGTTCACAACAGATCATATTATGATTCATAATATATTACATTGTGATTCATAATGATTCAACTCATGTTAACGACAAGTTAAATTGTTATGAATCTTAGTGTAACTTATTACGAATCATAATACAACTCGTTACGATCAATATGATTTATAATGAGTTATACTGTGATTCGTAATAGATTACACCACGATTCGTAACAGCTCAACTCATTACGAACTACAATGTAACTCATTATGAACCGGGTTGAATTATTATTAATAGAGATTGAACTTTTACAAACCACGGTGTAACTCGTTACGAATCTCAATTCAATAATAGTTCATACATGTTCACCTTTGAACTGTCACTTAAGCGACTAGAGTTTCTGGTTGTCTCTTATTGGAGATTGTGAGGACTCCTTTCTTCGGTGATCCTAACTCTTAGTTAATGTCGTAACATATAGTTGCATAGGGTGGTAAATGCGACGGATACAAAGTAGATATGCATTTTTCATATTGCAGGATAGGTAACATGACCCCACCCAGGTCACGTGATTACTTGCTTGTAGCCTTCTCCCATTGGCAAGCGGCGGAGATATCAGATTCTTAATTAATACTTTGTCCGTAGCATATCATTGCGTAAGGTTGTAAATGGAATAGATACAGAGTGGATATCAAATATTAGTTTTGTTTATAATTCAAATACGGCATGAATTTTCAGAATCGGATATCTCTCGAATAAAAAGCGGATACGGATAATATTCACTTTGTCCAGACAAAAAACATTTTATGTATTCATCATTTCTACTTTGTTGTGCCAGTCTCGACAGTTACCGAGCGGAGGAAAGGGATAGCTAAAGCCTTGAACTCTTTGTGAAGAACCTTTGAAACTCTCAGAGTTGGACTGGCAAGCAAAACATGGCACAATGCGAGATGGCATTGTCCGTCGAGGTGGAGTGGAGACCAGAGAGGGCTGACTGACGATGTCTCTCGACTACGATTGCGTCCATGGCTCTGTGCATTGCGTCAACCGCTGTGTGATGACTGAGGAGTGCAACTGCCGATGTTAGTGTAGTGGGCTCCAAGAGACGGGGAGAGGGGATGGCAGGGGTGAAGTGGAACCGGCTGAGGGGCAAGACGAGCATGGCGGTAGAGGTTGTCCCATGGTGGGCTACGATAACGGGGGATGGCAGGGTTGAACACATCGTCAACAACGATGACGACAGCGGAGGAGCGAGAGGCGGTGGCGGACCACATACGAAGATGGACGGAGGAAACAGGGCAGAGGCGGACGTTGATGGCGGTGAGCCAAAGGCTAAGCCCAGAGATACATCCTTTTGTTTTCTGTCGTTTATGCCATGTTTGGTAATGCTACTAAGGCCCAATATTGATAACAATTTTGATATTGGTACCCGTAGAGATAATGAAAATATGTTTGGATATCAGTTTTAATATTAAAACTGATAGTACAGAGACCTAACATTTTCAATACAGGCCTGGACCTATATTGAAAATGATACATGTCCTCCCGTTGCAGCAGCTCTCCCAAACTCCTCTCTACAGTCGACTCTCCAAGTTTGAAGCTCATCTCCTCTGGCCGACTCTCCACCATGGAAGCTCCACTCCAGGTGACTCTCCACGGCCGACTCTTCGCATTTGAAGCTCATCTCCACACCCAACTCTCAACGATCCAAGCTCCCCTCCTTGGCGACTCTCTGTAGCCGAACCTCCGAGCTCGCTGCTACGATGCTTTGTGGATTTCGATTTCGGAGAAGCCTGAAATGCTTTAACCTTGTGCGAATGGAAGACAACAGGTTGATGGTAGCTGCGGAAGGTGGGGTGAGGAGGCGATCGAGAGGAGGGGGCGCGATGCTGAGAAGATGCACCCACTGATGCTCCTTGCTTTACGTGGCTGTTGTCTCGTCGCTTTGCTTCTGGCTGCCTTCTTCTTCTTCACCTTCCTATTCAGGATTCTCGCAATCCTGATCGGGGATGCCTTTGTGCCGCATGATATCGCATTGTTTCCAAGAGTGAATATTTGCGCTGCCTTTTGCCGCTTGATGTTTCGTGCTTGTGTTCCTGATGCTTTTTCGTTTCCCAATAATGTTTTTGCATATTCATGGCCGGTTTCATCTTGGGATTGTGAGAGCCAATGATCTATAATCCTATCTATAAAATCGTCCTCTCTCTATGAATACCTCGATGAGGAGTCTGATTTAATGGCCTTTTGGTGGCAGTCCGCAGAGGAGTTCATGATGCAAAATGATAAATGTATGATTACGGAGCAATCCTGTGAACTAGTTAGGTATTTCTTTGTTTATTGTTTTTTAGATATAAAGACTTTTGTTTATGGAAAATTTGATGCAAACCTTTTTTTTGGCAAACAAGTGCGTGCATTTTCTAAGATGTTCACCCTCAGTTTCTTATGGAGCTCATTTCAGTGGTTTTTCTCTGGAAATGGTAGGCCATTTGTCCCCTTTCCAATTTTCCATTGGATAACTGGGAAAGAATGTATTGCCATCCTAGTAGCTTGTTTCTTTGGACATTAAGCTACATTTTCAACCAATTGATCATATAGGATCAGTTTTATCAGGCTCTTCAATTTTAGCCTGCTTGTGTTGGTGCTGGATGATCTGTTCCCACCTTGTGAGTCTGTCTTCTTTTTGGAGCAATTCACAATCTTATCTGTTCAAAGAGAACTGTTGTTAACCATTTTGTTTTCTAGTAGATCAAATTGATCAAGAACTTGATGGTCTCTAAAGAAATAAAGTATTCATTCGAGAGAGCATCCCCGAATGGTTGCCATACTTAGGCTATGCTTTGTTTGCCATAGGATATATTGTTGTCATACCTTTCATATTCACATAGGTGAAGTGGTACTATGTTCTCATAGCTTACATGGTTGCCCCAGCTCTCAGCTTTTGTAATGTATATGGAGCTTTCCCTTATTGTTCTTGCCACGTGGGTAGGGAAAGACTCTAGTGCTGTGGCAGGCCTTGTTGGGTGTGGCTTGACAAAATCCATTGTCTCAATCTCATTAGATTTGATGCACAACTTCAGGACATGGTACGTCACACTCGCATCACCATAAGCAATGCTTCTTAGCCAGGCCATAGGAGCAGCCATGGGTTGTATCATAGCTCCATTGGCATTCTTCTTTGATGTGGTAACACATACAGGGTTTTTAGAGCTCCATATGCATTGATCTATAGAAACATAGCCATTTTGGGCGTTGAAGGCTTTTTTTGCACTACCCCACTTTATTTTTGTAGATCTATGGTGGATTCTTTGTCTTTACTGTTGTAGTTAATATGTCTAGAGATTTTTTCCAGCAAATTATGGGAAATGGATCCCCTTGCCCATGGTCATGGTAGTTCCATTCCTAGTTGGAAGTGGTTTCGCTCTTCAGATGAGCATCGCTCTTCAGATGAGCATCGAGAGCTTGGCTGTATTTGTTTGGCAGTGGCTCGATGCCAAGAATGCTATCCTAATGGTTGCAACCATGGTTCGCCGGGTCGCGACCCGGGTCGCGACCCGAACCCGACCGGGTCAGTTTTGGGGCCGACCGACCCGGTCGCGACCCCAAGACCCCGACCCCATTTTGAATTTTTTTTTATTATTTTTTGCGACCCGGGCCGACCCCGTCCCGACCCGGGTCGCGACCCCGGCCGACCCGGGTCGGTTTGGCCCCAAACCGACCCGGTCCCGACTCCCGACCCCACCTTCCTTGGTTGCAACTACTGCCTAAGGACTAGTATGTGGAGATGGATTATGGACCCTTCCTACATCATTGCTTGGTATGGCAAAGATCGATCCTCTCACATGTATGTGGTTTGAAGCAAACTAATATTTATGCACTAGGTAACTGAACTATGAAATGTTATCATCAATAGAGCAAAATATGACAAGTGACAGAAGTTTTCCTAGAAAAGAAAGTATGGATGGGGAGAGTATGAAGTATACAAGAAACACCATCGCAACTAAGCTTATAAATAGAAACCACAGAGAGTTGGACGAGGATTCCCAAAAAAAAATTCTGGTCAATACTAGAATGACCAAAGCAATGTTCCTACAATACATATCTTGAATCTTGATAGATTAATTTTGCCTGGTTGAGTGAAGCCACAACTGCAAGCACTTTGCATTTCTTTGTCATTTTTCCTTGATGAAGTAGATATCATGCATCTTCTTGTAGATTGACAATGATTTGGGACAAATAATTTTTCTAAATTTGCACCTATCCATTTTTCTATGTTAGAGGCGCCCAAGATAGTCTAACTAGGATTGTGCAAGAATCTAAATAAATGAAACATTCCAGCAAAGAAAAGATATGTCTTTATGTTGTTACAATTTTGATATTGATATAAGGTTACCAAACACCAAATATCAATTATAATATTGATATACTATTACCAAACACTAAGAAGATTAGATATTATCACTTTTAATATTGATATTTTACGCCCGATTTGGTAACGCTATTAGGTACCTCTGCCACTATTAATTTTAAAATTGATATTGATAGAAATCATTAAGAGGTGTTTGGTTAATTGTATCAATTTTAAAATTTGTAGTGCAAACAAAGTGTATTACATAATACAAGTGTCAACTTGTATTACTTTTGATATTGATACTCCAACATTTGAAAATATTAATATCAATATTGATATAGTATCAAAAATGAAACTCTAACCAAACAGGGTATTAATCTCTAAAAATATCAATATCAAAATTACTATAGTAACATTTTTTATACTCTAACCAAAAAGACAGTTAATTAACATATTTAAAAATTATTTGTAAGATTAAAATATAACGGAAAATCGAAGCTTGAAAGATATTACTTTCAGTGTCCCGATCAAAATATAAATTTTAAAAGAACAACATGAAAATCGGAGCTTGAAAATATGACCTTTAAAAGACAGAATCTTACAGCTCTTAAAAGTTGAAATTTTAAATTTCATCTTGATTTTGATCTGTTAGAAGTTGAATTTTCAATTTCTAGCTTTGTTTCGACTCTGAAAGTCGGATTGCACTAATCCGAAATCTATCTGTCTTAGTTTTACAAAAAAATAAAATAAAAATAGTGTGATGGTCTTGCAAATAATGTAGTTTACCATGCTTCCCCTTCTAAGAATTGTAGTCTGCCTGACTGTTGTATGCAAATCCCTTCTCAATTGCATCGTCGTCGTCAAGCTAGATTGCTTTCTACATGTTTAATTTCAAAATATCTATCAGATATGTCTTTGATAAAAATGTTTTATCAAAATACATTTTTAAAGAAATTTTCTTCCGAGATGAAAACACATGGTGGTGTGTGGTGCATGTGTACAATGTATACATATATATATACCCTCTCTCTCTCTCTCTCTTTCCTTCCTTCTTTCTAATCGGTAAACCCATCCATGGGTCTCCACGGGGTGGGTGTCTAACAAGCCTGCGTGCCCAACTAGCATTCCATCCAAGTGGTGGTCTGTCTTCCTTCGTTCAATGTTCGTCTAGGTTAATCACCACCATCCGGAGCGCCACATCAGTAATAATCGGACGGTCAAGAGCACGAATCAGATTAACCTAGGCTGCCTCCCGGATCAGCATACATTCTTTTCACTCTTCCTGCCCCCCTCCAACTCCGGCGTCAAATTTGAACGTCGGATCTTGCGGGACGGACATCCCAAGAAAGCCATCGTCTCTCTCTCTCTCTCTCTGCCTTTCTCCTCCGTCTTCCCTTGCCGCCGCCGTCGCGGGTCGCCATGGACGGGGAGATAACCGAGTACGAGGAGACCGTCGGCCATTATGAGGATGCGGACAGGGAGAGGGACGCCGCCTCCGGGCGGCGCCAAAGGCCGCGTCCTTCCAAGGCCAACAAGGGCGCACGCTTCCTTGTCGTCCTCCTCCGGGCCGTCGTCATGGCGGCGGCGCTCTTCTTCTTCTTCCTCTTCGCGGGGATCGCAGCCATCGTCCTCCTCCATCTCTTCGTCGCCGGGCGGTCGCTGCGTCGACGGAGGCGGCGGGCGGGGGGTGCCGGGGAGTCGAAGGAGGTGGGCGGGGCGGGGTTGTCCCCGGAGGAGCTGAGGCGGCTTCCCGCGAGCAGGTTCTCGGGGAGGGGGCGGGTTGGGTCGGGGGACTGCGCCGTTTGCCTGGAGGGGATGCGGGTGGGCGAGCGCTGCCGGGTGCTCCAGGGATGCGGGCATGGGTTCCATAAGGGGTGCGTGGACAAGTGGCTGGTGCGAGTCCCCGCGTGTCCCGTGTGCCGGAAGGGCGTCCGCGCGGCGGAGTTTTGATCCGCCGCCGCCGTAGATTTGCTATCAGGAGTTCTCCTTGTTTCGTTATTGCAGATTGCCCGATCGTCCGGCCTCCCGCTCTGTTTCGCTTGGGGTAAGGTCGGACGAACTCTGCCAATTGGCAAATCGTCTGGCCTGAGCGGATCGGGATGGATGCAATCAAGGTTCTGATCTTTCTGCTCCGACGGTGACGACGATCGAAGAGTTTGATGTGGCCGGAGTTCTCCGACGGAAGATTGGATCGCTGGATCTCTAGGTCTGACCGGATGACGACGACGATGTCTTTGTCATCCTCGGCTGCTGGGGTTCTCGCCTGCTCGACTGAAACACGTGTCCTCTTCCTGGGGTTCTCGTCTGCCGGACTGAAACACGTGTCCTCTTCCTTGGGTTCTCGTCTCTATCGTGTGGTTAGATTAGAGGATCTCCCTTCCTGCTGTTTACCATACGATGTGTGTGTGTGTGTATATATATATATAGCAGTTGTCTTTGTCTGACGTAAGTTAGTTCTCTTAAAAGAAGATGATGGACCGCCCACACCAGCCCATCATCAGTCCGGTTCGCAATGTTCTGGGAGATTCGAAAGCTGCAACCTTTTTTATGCTCCGAGTCGGAGCCTTGTCTGGCTTGCCACAGCCGTGGATCCGCGAAGAATTGTTGGTTCGCTTTGAGCCTTCCTTCGCTGTCTTTTCCTGTTGTTGGCGAGTAGCGGACGCAAACACTTACCTAACAAGTGGTGGGGTGTGTAAGCCCGAAAACGTCAAAGACCTGCACTTTATCATGTGATAATGGCACGTTGGGTAGGATGCGGACCGCGGCCCTTTGTGTACGCATTGCATCCGCCGAGACGGTTCCTCGGAGAGTGCTTAGTAATAGAAGATGTGGATCTCTCTCTGCAATCGGCTGTTTATGCTATCTTCTGCAACCGAATAATTCATATAAGGGTTTTGCCTAGATAATTCGTGTAGATGGACTCCGTATCTAATAACAAAGTGAAGGAATTGGATAGGTATCTGTTCACAAACGATAAGGGGCTGTTTGGTACCATAAAATTTTGGGGATAAGTCCGGGTTATCCCCTAAAACTTGAGGATAACCCGGGTTTATCCCCAAGTTATCCCCATACCAAACAGCACCTAAGTGTCCCATATCTCCCACTCTAATTGTATATCTAGTACTGTCCAAGACAATCATTTTTTTGGCTGAAAAATGACGCATGCGATGTAACGTGAAGATTCAAACAAGCAGAGACTGCTGTATGAAGCCACTATTATATTCTTACATTGTCTCAAGTGCAGCCTACTTGAACTCAGACGTGTATGTTTACAGCCAATTTGCTAACCGTATTGAACACCTCCATCACAGTTCATTTTGAAATTGACATCTTAAGATGCTTGACTATTAATATTACTTTTGGAACTTGCAGCACAAACAAGGCATGATTTGTAATACAAAGTGTCCCCTGATATCAATTTTGTTATTGATACTCGATGACACCTCAAATTGAAATTCAAGCACCGCATGCGGAAAAAGGAAACAAACTGAAATACGGTACAAAGAATAAGCTCTACACGAACGCACAAAAGCACCGATGCAAATCATAGAATCTGTCTAACCTTCTTTAAGATTTTTACTTTGTCAGTCTCCAGAGGCGCGTAGCTCTTCTCCACTTCCCACGCAAGGTGAGTCATACAGTTGAATGTCGACTTAACTCCTTTCTCGTCGGTGACTTCTCTGGGAAATGGGATTCGAGCCTCAAACACCTCTCTCTGAGAATAAAGGTACAGATCGAAGCCTAATCGATCCACCCATATCATTTTTGTGTCCACTACCTATAATAAAAGCAGACAATAAGAGTCGTCGAAGTGGACACGGTATACGGTCAGAAATTAATTTAATTCTTCCTCTAATATATTAGTCCTAAGCAAATGTTAAAACACGAAAGTACGTCCATTAGACATGAAATTCTTTCGAACATATATAACCAGAGTTCATGCAAAAGACACCAAATTCCTAATCCCGAAAGCTCCAGAAATATCAGCGACAATGCATAATTGCTAACAGCCAAAACAATCTTGTACAACATGTACTGGCAACTAAAGATTTTCCAACGTAGAAATTTAAAAGATTCTGAAAAACTCCAGCTTTTAAAATACCAGTGATACTGCAACGGAACTATGCTGGGCATCAGCTGGAATTTGTACAAATGTCCATGGTCATTACAGTAAAAATAAACTGAAGACTGAGCAAAAGGGAGATGAGGGGTGCTACTATTTACTGTATATTCGGTAGGATATGAAGCAATAAGCAACCTTCACAACTACCAAAACAATTGGAGGCAAAACAAATCTACTTGAATCACTTTTAAGTAATTTATTTGTTACACAAGTTTGTGCACAGTGTATTACGTAGGACAAACATCCAATAAGGAAACGATTAAAAAGATCATTCGCATTCTTGACATAGTTTGATGTTATACGAAAAGATAGGAGATGTTCCAACGAGATGAGACTGCAAACCTGGAACTGGGTATCCACATGGACATTGCACAAGCGCTGAACATCTTCAGAATGTTTAGAATTCATCTCCTCCACAATCTTTTCAGCACAGTTACGAAGTGGATCAGGTTCTGCGTTTCCATATTCTAGTGAAGTCACCCAAGTCCCATCCTGTTTACAGTTCTAGGGATTATTTATCACTGACAAAACCAGCTCAATATAGCTGGTTGACAAAAAGGGCTTCATATGCAATAAAGGCATTAATTAAAGTTAAAACAAAGTTCATTAATGAAGGAAATGAGCTGGCTGATGCATATATACACATCCAAAAAGCAATGCATCAGACTAGTACATTCATTTTGTTCATGTGCAATATGCAGCCATCTACATGCTGAATTTTGGGAGTATCAATGGATACTCAAATCAAACACACCTCAGATCCTACCACGGGAGCATATTTTGAGAAAACAACTAGAATGCCAAAAGCTAGAGTCAAGTTGTGGCATACAAGATAAGTAGATGAGTGCAAATATCAACAGAAGCGTGAGATAATTAAAAATATATATGCGTAAGCTGACTGAATCAGGTATAAGTAGGTACAACCATTACATTATTTAAAGACATCAAGAAGGAAGTGGCTACCTGACTAAACTACCAAGTAGATCCCTGAGAACTTCCAGAAGCAAATGGAAAATAAAAGAATAAGAGGTCAAAAAAGAATCTGCAATTACATTCATTAGATATTTTATTCAAAAGAGGTTGTTTCAATTAGTTACAACTTACAATTGCTGGAGCATTAAAAAGTATCACAAAACACATACACACAAAGATACGTTCACGTATTCCTAAGGAAACACAAGAATGTGGGAAAGTGGAGATGGAGCAGGTGGCCACCACTTGCCTTTTCACCACCGGGAGATGATGATCTTGCTGGACTTTGGATCACCCTTCCACCGCAGAAAAATCTAGAATATTTTATTTTTTCCTTGTTTTTGGGAGAACCAATCTGTAGCCAATACGGATTGGTTTTTCTTACCTTGGATCAGTTGAGCTGGTTGATCTGATCCCAATCTGGATCTGTATCGACCTTGGCCGATCCAATCTCGATCGATATCAGGATTGACCCTGACTGATCTCAACCCAGAATTCCTTGTTGCAGAATGGATTGAGAAATTTCCATATTTGAAATTTTATTGGTAGTTTAAAATTTTATGTAGGTTTGTCAAAGCTTAATTATGTTTTAAATTAACTTAAGTAAGAGCCATTTCACAGTCATTATGTTAATATATTTAAAGTTTTTCTCCATTCACGTCGATTTTGAGTTATTTCTTCCAAGATAGTTAAATCATTTTAATCATATTGGTCTACCACAACCTTTTTAGTTTCTATTATTTTGATATTTTCTACTTTTTTAACTAGAACTTCCTTAGAACCATGTTTAATATGGCCGAACCATCTCAATCTTCCCTTCTTTAAACTTGTCTTAAATTGTCACAACTCTCACATTTTCTCTAACATACTCATTCCTTATTTTATCTAATCTAATATGGCCATTGATCCATCTTAACATTCCCATTTCAATAACGCTTATTTTGAGGCATGTTTTTTTCTTTATTGTACAATATTCACTACCATACAACATCTTAGGTCTTATAGTTGTACGATGAAATTTTCTTTTCAGTTTAAGTAGAATCTTACAGTCACACAATACCATTGTAGCTGGTCTCCACCTCATCCAACATGCTACAATCTTATGGTAAACTTTTTCACCACATGCTCTATCTTTTTGAATAATAGATCCAAATACTTGAATTGATTACTTTGGGATAATCTTACCCCATTCAAACTAACTCCTTCATCTTCTTCCATTTGATTTTCATTAAGCATACAATGTGTATGTCTTGGTTCTAGTCTTGAAACTCTAAATCTCTAGACTATTTCACTTCAGTTCTAACTTTCCATTCACTCCTTGAGTCTCATCTATCAACACAATTTAGAGTCTCATATATTGGAGCCAATTAGCTAAATAGAAGTGTTCTTGTCATTCGTGTAATAAATTAGTAAATTTTCTTGTAAATACAGTTGTAATCCTTTCTCACAAAGAATAGACAGTGAAGAATATTTTGCTTCTTTCTTGTATGGTACTCCAGTTTGCCTATTTGAGAGTGAGAACTGAGTAGTGCCCAAGAGGGATGGGATGAGAGGCCCCATCACCATGTTTTCAGCCCCATCGTACTCTCCCACCAACCAAGCACTTCAATCCAAACTTTGTTCCCCCCCCAACCATCCCCTGCAGGAGCCAACACATTCACGCTCACGAGTTAACATCCAGCTGCAGTCGAAGTCCAGCAGCCATCACATGCCCTATCAGGGTGTTCCATCTTGCAGAAGTATCATGGCGCATGCCCCTCCTCATAGCCGCACACTTGTTCACGTGCTAGCTTCTTCGTTTGCCTGTCACCCCTGCATACTGTTCAGTCATGCTGTCTACTTCAGGCAACTGCTGCCATGCGAGGTGGACGACCACACAGACTGCCCACACATGAGGCTTCTTATACAACCTCACATGCAGCCCTGTTCGTCATTCTTGACCACATCTGTGATCGCATATGCTCCATACACCATCCACAGCCCGAGCACACTCAGTCACAGCAGCCATACACATCCGCATTGTGTGAGGGCCAGAACTGCTAAAGGTATTCAGCATCAGGATCTGCCCCTAGATCGGACAGGGCCAATCCCATTTCGGATTGGGAACAGTTCAGCCGGCTTGAGAAATCCAACGTAAGGATTGCCTCAGTCAGTTTTTCCAAAAAATGAAAAAAATATAAAACATGTAAGAATATTCATGATAGATCTACAATGGAGAGGACAGGATGACCGTTGGGAGGCATCTTCTGGTGGTGGAGGGGCAGTAGATCCTGCAAACCATGACCTTTACTGTCACTGGATTAAACCAATCTTTTGCAAGAGGGAAAGCCCGTGTTCCTTCACCGCCACATGAAATTATCTTTTGAAGACATTGAAGTTGCAGGTGGCAGCCGATATGAAGGATGAAGAAACGAAGAAGAGCCAAGAAGAGAAAGGAGGGAAAGCCAGGATTGGCAATTAGTATAGAGTAAACTGTCGATGAAAAATGTTAAACGGGATGAAGTCAAGCTTAACACAAGCTTGAACAGAGTTTGAACTCGAAATTGAGCCAACCTCAAGTGTGAGTTTCATAAGCAAGCTCGGATAAAGCTCGACTAGAGCTCCTATTCAAGTTGAGCTTGAACTTGCCTCAATAAAATAAATGAGCAGCTGAGTTCAATCGAGCTTTCAATGAGCTAACTCCAGATACTATCTGCTCGGTGAATAAAGAGCTGAGTCTGAGCTCAGGCAAAAAATAAAGAAGCCAAGCTTGAGCAGCAGCTTGCTCAGTTAAGCTCCTTTGCAACCAAAATATAATTTAATAATTTAATTACTATGTTCGTATTGCTATATTTTAATGATGTGATTATATTTATGAATTGCTTTTTACAATTATACTGCTGTAGTTTTTTTCTTAAAGATAAAACATATTAATTTTATATCATTTACCCTTTATAAGAATAACTTTTCTGTTGAAATTTACACCGTTTCTTAGGTTTATGTATATGCATGTGTGTGCCAAGTGCACATACATGCATATTGCATACGTATGTATAGGACTATTTATCCATTTTATGATAAATGTAAAGAATAATATTAAAAAAGTGAGATTGTCTTAAGTGCCTGACGTCATTAGATGGGGTGGGAATTACCTCACATCAGTGCCCTCATGCCTCCGACAACATAGGTGAACCTATACTGCAAAAATATTGAAGGCTAACTTAAACTAGGGCACTGGCATTGTGGTCCATAAGCTATTGTACCTTTTACTCACAAATTCCAAAAATCATATTTACTGAAATAAACAAAAGAATGTTAATCAACATGATAAGAGATTCCTGAGAATTTTCCATTAAATTTAAAGAGTGTTTGCTAGGAGCATCCAGGCAGACCCGAAAAAACAAACCAATCAAACGGAAAGATGTCGTGTTGGTGAGGTTTCAAAGAAAGCTCAGTACCCAAACCAAACCACCACCAGAGCCCACATAAAGACTTCACATCGCCGCACATGTTTCGTGATCTTATGTTGACATAGAAAATATGAAAAATACAAAGCTTGAAAATTAAACAATGTGGAACCATCAGTTCCCTTGCCACCCCACCACTATAGCTCATTCCAGAACCTAGATGTTGCCACCAGGTCTAAGGCCCTGCACAGCCATAAGATATCCACTACCCTGAGCAGCTCCAATCCCTCCTACAGTCCTACTGCTGTCTGTGATGCAGGACAAAAAAGAAGACGCAGCCATCAGTCGCGCTAGTGGGCCAAAACTGATCAAAAGTGTGCTGAGATAACTCAGATTGAGCCTGAAATAATCAAACTGAGGTTGAAACATGCTAAATAATTCTGACTGAGCTGAAGGGAAGCTGAATCAACCTAAAATCTGCTGAACCACCCGATTTAAGCCTTGAACCAGACCAGACTGTCTTAAACCAGAAAGAACCGGTATTTTTAACTCTTAAACCAGCTGCAGTGTGGTCCGCGGCGCTTGTGGCGTAGCTGCAATGCCCGACGGCATGGAAGAGCGGGACCCGATGGGGGGGGCGTGGAGGCATCGTAGCACTCACGGCCACAGGACTCGTTGGAGCCGGACAGGGGATAGTGGCCACTTGCAAGCGCGCCCAAGCGCAAGGTGGTGCAGCAAGGCCCGACAAAAGCCCACGCGAGGGCTCCTTCATCTTGGCGATATGTCGCACTCGTTGTCTGGGTGATCAGATGTGGCAAAGGGAAGGACAAGCAGGTGGTGCTGTGGCGCCTGCAGTAGCGTGGTTGGGAGGAGACAGAGACCGAGACTCGGGGAAGGCCTCCGTGCGCCATCTCTGACCTCGCACTCTTCTGTTCTATCCTTCTCCTTCTTCACCTTCGTCGACAATCCCTGGTGGCCAGGGGCAGGGGAAGGCAAGGCAGGCAACCGGATACGGAGGACGACAAGGGAGACAAGTCCGAGGATGGGTGAGATGTGTGTGGTAGTGGGGAATAGCCGCGGGAGGTCCAATGGTGGATAGGTGGTCGGAGATGCCGGAAACAGGAGAGGGCCAATCTAAAGAAGAGGGTGGGCACGAAAGAGAGGGGCAGTGGAGGAGGGAACTGTGGCTGTCGGGAAGCCCAAATGGAAGGGCCGTGGGAGGACGATGAGGTTCAGGAAGTGGCAGGAGGTGTGGGTTTGACAGATCTGCAAGTAGCCTACAGTGGAGGGACCTTCGGATGCTCCAGACATGTGGAGAAATATGGGGTTTGATGGAAGTCCAGCTGGACGAGTGCGATGGCAGTGGAGTTGAAACCATAGAGGGATGGGCGTCCAACGATGGTGCTGCACCTGGGTTGAGCTGGCCAATGCTGGTGCCGTTCTTCACCATGCGACAAGGGAGCCGTGGGTCTGTGCGGGGGGTTTCGGTGGTGGGGTTTGGGTGCTCAAAACAGTGAAGCGAAGGTCGATGATGAGGAGACAAAGGGAGGAGGAGTGGGCACTGAAGGGAGGGGAAACCGAACTTGATCAGGGGTGAAGAGGTAGGGCCAGATAGGATGGGTCACTTCTGGAGGTGAAGGAAGGAGGATTGGACATCTCCCGAAGGTGAAGTAGATGGCCGGAGGGATCCGGGGGTGAAGGAGAGGAGCCAACCAACATCGGAGGTGAAGTTCTTACCTACGGGAAGAAAGGAGGTGGGGCACCGGCCAACTCCAGAGCCTCCGGAAGTGTTAATGTCGAAGGAGAAAGCGGAGCCAAGGGAAGAGAGCACTGAGAAATCTAACTTTCTTCCATTGTATTCATCATCCCTTCATCTTGGTTACATATAGAGAAGTCTATGGGAACATTACAAACAACAAGGACCCAATTGATGACATAATTTTCAATTAACCCCCTAATCAGAAAAGAAAACATAAAAATTGCAAAAATAAAATATAAATTCCACAAATTATTTTATTATAAATATCTGGATGTCTCCAAGCTTGAACATTGATGTCTTGGACCTTCTCGATCATCAGGTCCGACTCGGTCCTCATCAGTCTGCTTACTGCGCCGGTGGACCTTGCATTGGACAATCCTCAGCAGCCGGCACACCAAGTTGTGCCAGCTCTAATCCCTCCATGACCACAGTGTGCCTTGGGACAAATGCCTAGGCGATTGCAAGCTGCCACTCACCTAGATGTATGCCTAAAGGTGCCTTCATCTAAGAGGCTGCTGGCAGTCTTGTGAGCTACTAGATACCATAGGGCACCACAGTGGCTCATAGATTGTGGAATCAGCCGATATGGATTGGATTGGCCAATGCCTATCCTATTCTAGGCTGGAGGACCGATACGAAAAAATTCCAGGTGGAATCGGCTAGATTGGTCAGGATCGGATCAGAATCAAATCAGGACTGGAAACAGATCTTTTTTATTTTGCGAGCCTGGCCGAATCGGCCGGGATCGGTCAAGATCATATCAGAAATGGTTTGTTTTTAAATTTACCAATTGGAATAGGGATTCTTCCCGGAGGATAGGCCCGGCCAATCCAAACCGATCTAGGCCCCAATTCCGATCCCACGATCTTTGTAGTGGCCTCTAAACCACCTTATTGGGTAGTGAGCAATGTGTAATCAGTAACAACTGGCAACCTGAACCCATATGGCACTACATGCAACTTAAGTTACGTATTCACTGTCAGGTTGCAGAGACACCAGTTTCAGTGGCCTCTAGTGGCTCCCAAGCGGCCAAGCCCCCCCCCCCCCCCGCCCCAAACTCCCTCCTCTATGAAAATAAATAAATAAAATCCTAAAAAATGTATCTACTGCGTAGGCACTATCACAGTGTGCTGTGGCTCCTGCAGGCTCCCACAGCCTCCAGCGAACCCCCAGTGGCTCCCAAGACCCCCCACCCCACTCAACCCTCTCCTCTATAAATATAAAAAAAATGTCACTACTACCTAGGCACTTGCATGAGGCATCCAAGGTGAAGCAACCCCCTCTTGCCTCAGTAACCTCTCGCCTTTGACAACATAGTTACCTGATCAAAGAGTAAGAGACACATGTTTGAAAATAGTAGTTGTGCTTCAATGTCCAAATAAATTTCTCCTGAATTTAGTTCCTCCTGGTGGGAGATGAAGAAGATTGATTGAAACTAAAAAAAATACACAAGTATCATAGTAGTCAAGGCAACAAGGCGTCCAAGGCGTTGAAGGGTACCAATTCCGCTTAGGCGACAAGGTGGCCGCTTAGGCGTCGCCTAGGCGGTCAAGGCGGTAATCAAGGAATGCTGAGTTGGGAGGTTGTTATATATAAAAATAAGCATAAATATACTTATATTTTCATGTTATGATTGAATATGAGTGTTTTATCAATGCACATAAGTAAATATGATGCGCGTGTGAAAGAGAAGAAAGTTAAATAGATTTTTATAAAATTTAAGTATATAACTCATTTATGATTATAAAATTTATATATGTGCAATAGCATAAGTGATGGTAAAATATTATTATAATATTATTAAATGGGGAGAGCGCAGAGTAGTCGTGGATCAAAAGTATGTAATAGTATAAGTGAGACAGAGAGAGTGAAGAAAGAGCTGAAAAGAAACTTAACTAAGTATATAATATATGTTTATAATCATAAATCTTAAATATGTATGATAGTATAAGTGATAGTGCAATATATTAATATATTCAAACTATCATTAAATAAGTGTCCCTTGTGAGGGGTATCAAAGGAGAAAAACCCCTCAATTTTTTTTTAATGATGTAAAATAACCAAGGCGCCTTGCCTGGGCGCCTTGGACGCCTAGGCGGGCGCCTTGGGCGCCTTTTTGGCCCCAGACAAGGCACCCTTGGAAAAGCGCCTTGCCGCCTAGGCGCCGCCTAGGCGAGCGCCTTGACAACTATAACAAGTATACAGGAAAAAGCAGTTAGATAGCTACTTCTTAGTGGTATTTGACAATTATGAAATCAAAATCATTATAAAACTAAGCGATTGCAAACAAACCCTAATGAAAAAATTCAGCTCAACAAATACTTCATTAAAAACCAACATATGTCAATGTGGAGCTGGTATTCACAATTTAACAGATAAATGAGAAAATTACATGTCAATGGCATCCACAAGTTTAACCATCTAAGCAAGGTTATAACAACGTACCTCCATGATATCACACATACATAGTACGCGTTCCACAGAAACAATATATGTAAGATTTTCATCAAGTTCTTCATCGAATTTTTTCTCCCATTTGGTGCAGAGCTTCTGAAAGAGCAAGCATGCTTAAAACATAATAGTGGCCAGAAATTACATCCATCCATTTCATTGTATCTTAAAGGAAGGAAAAGCAAAATCTTACTAGAAACAACTCCAAATGCGCCCACCTTAAGTATACCAGCAGACAATAAGAAATGACAAAATACTTTTGACTTCTCGAAACAGTTCCCTATAACAAGTTCTATATAGCGTAGAACAATGTACATCTAGGACACAAATCACACCGTCTATCACAAAGTTCATAATACGGTACGGGGGAACCAACTAAAACCCTATCATAAAACAGTGTGAAACTGCAAAATAGCACTCAATAAATCCACAAAACATAGGGCACATAGGTGGTTCACGTTAACTTCCATGAATATAGACGACATGGAGGTTAAGATTTACAAATAAAAATCACCGACTTTACCAACTTAAGGCAAAATTTGAGGTCAAGCCGTACCTTTAGAAGCAGTTTATCTTCCGGTTTGGTGAGCGTTCCAAGCAATGTGCATTGAGTCGTCCGCGCCCCACTCTGCTCTAGCTGATTTGGCATTTTTTTATGCAAGCAGTGGAAGTAAACCTATCATAGACTCGGAAATCACCATCCAAAGACGATTATGGGGGTATTCCCAGATATCCTACCTGAACATGGAAACTGGATTTACCCCCAGCGGAGAACCTCCCGCCGGGATTCTTCAGGCACATGGCGGGGGACCCATCGCTGCTCACGACGAAGCGGGCGCCCGCGCCTAGGGGCCATCCGTCCGAGGCGAGAGTGGATAGGGTGCCGGTGGGGGAGAGCTCCAAGATGGTGCGGGACACCTCGGCGGGGGACGGCCTGGCCGGAAGAGCCACATCGGTGGAGGAAGAGGCCTCTTGTGTGGAGACTGCGGTGCAACGGACTGGACGGCGGCACGGAAGGAGGGAGAGGCGTAAAAGGGGTTGGTGGACGAGAGGGGACGACTTACGGAAGGAAGAAGCAGGAATGGAAGGGGTGGGGAGAAGGATGGAACGGGCGGAGGGGGGATGCGACATCGCCGCAGAAGGCGGCGATACTACTAAGCGCCCGCCGCTGTGGTGGCGATGTGAGAGAAGGGGCGTGTGTTCGCCTCGGCCTTCACCCGACGGCGACGACGACTCCGGGGGAGAGGAGGAGACAGAGAAGATGTAATCCCGGCATCCGATCATTCGTCGTGTGTGCCCTGGCGTATTACGCCAATCTATAAAATTGCGTCTAATCATTATTAGTTTTGCTTCCGCGGCACCATGATAGTCTTCTTCTTGGTCCAAAGGTTTGGCTTCTTGATATACCTTTTTTACGTCAATCTCCTTGTGAGCAATAAGCTAATAAGTTGAAACATTTTGCCTTTCTCGTTTTCCCAACAAAATAAAACAATTGAGTAATCTTTAATTTTTTGTAAAATTTTTGTACTCAACAAGTTTATGATAATTTTTTTGCTGCATGATAAATTTTTAAAACTTTCGTGATAAAAATTTACATTATAATTTTTATGCACGACAATTTTTTTGGTTATGACAAAATTAGCGGGCGATGCAGAAAGAAGTGGAGGTGCCGCGTGTGATCACAATTCACAAGAGACGGAGACCGCCGGATAAAATTAGCGAGACTCCCTTTTTTTTCTTCTAAGAATGAAGTCTTTAAAAAAAACACAAATTTGTTATTGATTGCCAAACACATTTTTTTTAATTGACGACAGCCAATTATACAACTACAACATACTTTAGTTTGCCAGAGTGATAACTAAACTTATTATCATTCTTCTCTCTGTCGTAAAGTATACACATAGCTTTGGATTTTTAGGCTGCTTAAATTTCATACACACTTTTTTATCTTTTTTATTTTCTACATATTTTATAAGCTAGTTCAACATATTGAACTTGAATTTTTTGAAATAAATACTAATAGACTTAATGTTCACCGGTTATTATCGGGTAACCTTCTCTTTTTGCGTATATTGAATGTTGCATAATTAATTACGTTAATTCCCAAGAAAGAAAATGTTTATCTTCCGAAACGTTTCAGATCAATCAATCTTTGTAATGTTTTACTAAAGATTCTTACCAAACTGATTGCGAACAGACTTAAACCAATGATGCCTGATTTGATTTTTGAAACCAAAATTGCTTTTACTCTAGCTAGGGAGAAATGGTATTGATAATGTTATAATTATCCAGAAAATCAGGAATGCTTTTAAGTAGAAGAAGGGTAGAACAGGTTATTTTATGGTTAAGCTTGACATCCATAAAGTCTATGATCGCCTGAGATGGGATTTTCTCTACGGGGTTCTCATCAAAATGGGTTTTCTTTTTCCTTTAGCTAAGCTTATCATGGCCTGTACAACATCGGTTTCATATTTATTAAATATAAATGGCAATATTTCTGGAAAAAATTACCCCAAAAGATGTATTAGACAAGGTTGCCCTCTGTCCCCGTATCTGTACATTTTATGTGCCGATGTTTTGGCTGCTATGTTTTCTAAGCTTCCTAGGTCGAGTAAAATCAGTGGTGTTAAAATGGCTAGAGGGGGTCTGGAGATAACTCATCTTATGTTTGCTGATGACTTAATCATATGTGGTAAAGTTGATATGACAGTCATCAATCTTTTTTTACACACATTGTTTGAATATGAGCAGGCTTTAGGCCAAGCTATTAATTTTTCTAAATCTAAGATTTGCTTTAGTAAAAATGTGCCAGCTTCTCTACGTACAAGTTTTTGTAATCTATCAGGTTTTCATGAGGCATCCAAAGAAGATCTTTATCTAGGTCTACCGTGGGATTCCTGCCAAGGAAAGTCAGTTTTAGGAGAGAACTTGATTAGAGCCTGTCAATCTAAGCTAGCAGGCTGGAAGGCCAACCTGTTATCCACTGCAGGTAGATTAACTCTACTCAATTCTACCATTGGGCATCTTTCCTTGTATGCTATGTCAGTTGCTAAGATTCCCACTAAGACATTACATAAACTAGAATTTCTCCGGAGGCATTTTTGGTGGGCGTATGGCTCCAACACAGGTAGAAAGATTCATTTTTCTAGATGGCAAATGATTAAACAACCCAAATGGCTTGGTGGCACGGGAGTGAAGGTCTTAGAATCTTTAAATCTAGCATCTGGTTTACGTCTCCTTTGGAACTTTTTGCATAAGGATAATTGTCTTTGGACCAAAATGTTATATGCCAGGTATTTAAAAGTATGCAATATATTGCATGCCTCTCCTAAATGCTCAGATTCTCAGGTTTGGAAATTCTTGCTTATGGTCCGTCCCCTTTTTCTTAAAATTGGGCTGTGACAGATCAAGGATAGTACTCTTATTCTTCCTTGTAGCCACAAATGGATTCCAGATGACAAGGGCCCTCTGTGTCCAAGAATTCTCGGTAATTTCTTTCCAGGACTAGTAAGTAATTTATTCTCTAATGGATCGTGAGATGTCTCTATCATTTCATCTTGGTTTGATGACAATTCCACTGCTCGGATTTTAAACACTCTGATCCATAAAGACTCGATGGAGGATTCTATTATTTGGCCACTAACTTCTCATGGTGGTTTTTCTCTAAAATATGCTTACAATTTTATTATTCAAGAGAGACTGCCCCCCGGGACCTTCTAATTTAGCTTTTTGGCCGAAACTTTGGAACCCAAAGGTGGGACAATTCTTATCACAAAAAATGAGGGTATGTATTTGGAAAATTCTCTCCGAAAATCTTCCAACGAACTTTGATATAAATAGGAGATGCTCTTATATTTTTCCGGTATGTGATTTATGTTTTATGGAAGCTGAAACTTCGGAGCATATCTTCCTCTTTTGTTTGCGTAGTAAAGCAGTGTGGTTACTATCTCCCTTTGGTAATATTTCAGTTTGGGCCAAGAAATCTTTATCTGATATTATTGAACAATGTCTAGGTTACATACTTTCCAAGGACACATATCTCTTTAAATTGGGTGTTTTAGCTTGCTGTATTATTTGGCACTTATGGAAGGAGCGATGCATGGTTATTTTTAAATCTGTGCGGGAGACACCTTACAAGATTTATCGGCATGGTCCCATAATAGCTGATTTCTATTTCCAGAATGCTCCTTCTGTTAAGCTACTTTGGATCTGGGATAGATCCCTCCAAATATTAACCAATATAAAGTTAATGTGGCTTATGCTATCTCAGGTGTTTTAAGCACTATAAGCATGGTTGCTAGAGATGAGGAAGGCAAACTAATCTTCTGACAAACTAAATGCTCCATTTCTTCACATCCTCAGATTTTGGGAGCGAAAGCTATTGAGCAAGCTTGTATATGGGTGTCCAACTCTACTACACACTCTCTGATTGAAAAGTGAAGCTAAGGATGTGATAGACGCCATTACTGGAAAGGGAGCTATGCTTTGGAGGTCACAGCAGATAATTTCTAAATGTTCTGAATTAATGTCTATGTATCCAAACATTACACTATCTTTCGTCAGTCAGTCTTGTAACAGTCTAGCTCATGAATTAGCAAGGTGGTGTTTAATGTCAAGTGTCACGACCCGGAATTTAAATAGCAAAACCATAAATACGCAGCGAAAATACACAATGTCGTGACAGTGGGATGAAACCCAATACTTGAATTCCATAATCCAAACTTAAACAATTATTTTCATAAGATCCATCATACAAGAGAATAGAACCATACTTCTAAGTCTAACCACACTCTTGTTTAAAAACAACCAAGACCATCTACCTAAGTAGAGAATACCAAGAATCTCCAAGTGCAAATGACTTTGATTCCTTTGGTTCCACCTGAACTTCATCTTCAAGCTCCTAAATCTTCAAAACCTGCTGAAAAATTTAACCCACAACGGGGTGAGTTCGGGGACTCCGTAGGATTTACACCCTTTTCTTGCCAATCAGATAGCTAACATATAATCAAGCAATGATAGATAACATATCTAGATTGAGATGTAATACAAATGTATAGAATGTCTTCTATAATTATCTATATCCCATAACCAAACCATGATTATCTTTAAGGAAAAAGATTATGCCAATGCTACTCAATTCTAGACCAATGCACACAAGACCATACAAGCTAAACAAATATCATCTAAATGACCTCAAGACTTAACTTAACATGACCAAATTAAAACAAGGCAAATCTGATTTTTCTAACATGTAACATGTAACATCCATACATGACACACAAGTAACATATTTCATATCCTTTCCAAAACACATAGCCAAAGAGCAAGGAATTGGTCGTCTTGCTTCACATGTACAAATACTTTCACCAGCTCTAATATATATAGAAGTAGCATATACTAAGCTAGCCCAAAGTGCACCTAGGCAGTGGTGACACTAAGGGAAAAACGCGGTAATCCGGGATCTGTGGGAGGGCCGGATTCATTTAAGTTACCCGCTGCCCACGGGGCAATTGACTAACATAGGCTGGTGAAGCCTTCATAGCACGTCATATCAAGAGTTCATAACATAATTTCAAATCATGAAATACTAGACCATACCATGCATACATGACATAACCATCCAATTTCATAGCCCTTCATGCAAGACATAACATCCATAACGAACTTGACAAGACATATGATAACCCGACATAATTGAACTTATTCTCAATGATAACTCGTACTAATCATGACCAAATTGACATGACTAACTATGCATAGCATAGCCCATGATCTGAAACCAAATTAAACATATTTTATCATAACTAGACAAGACTTGTACTAACCGACTTGGTTGACATAATCTAAATCAAACATATACCAAACTTGACCATATGAACATAATCATATCATGCATGACATAATACATAATCTGAAACCAGACTAATCAAAATTTACATGATCCTCACACATGCAATGACAAACCGAACTAGACATACTTAATTACATATACAAGACAATTAATCAAAATCAAGTTTGGCATAACCAAAACAAACTAAGTTCTGATGTCAACACCCATAATATGACCTAAACAGGTTCCAAAAAGTGAAATTTGATGACTTATGATTTTTTTTTCAAACCTCCACTTAACTATATTTCAATTTTAGGTCCATTCTAGCACATAATCATATACATAAATAATATATGGTCAAAATCTCATGAAAAATATTTCTACCCATCCATAATCATGCCAAACATGTTTTATAATATTCAAAATATCATTTTCAAGGTTCTAGTTTCAAGGATTTTTGAGAAAAATCACTAATCTTGAGTCAAAAGTCTAAACTAGTCAAATCAAGGTCCATAAGTTAAATCATGCATATTTTCTAATCAAAATGAAGTCAAACACATAGACAAGCTTGAGAAACCTACCTGAAAGCTCCTGTGAATTTTCCGGATTTTTTTGGATTTTTATGCTATTTTTCTTAGCCTTAAATCTAATATCCGGATTTAATAAATCCGAAAATCAGAAAATGCTGAACCAGTGCCGAACCGGGCGGTTTGACCGGCTGAACCGGGGCGGTTCGAAGGCGCTGGACCGCGGCTGGACCGCGGCTGGACCGGCGTGCTGGGCGCTGGCTTGACCGGTGGCTCACGACGGCGGTTCACGGCGGCGCTCGCGACGGCGGAGGCGGACGGCGGCGCTCGACGGTGACGGCTCCGGCGATGGCGACGGGCAGGGGGGCTGGTCACGACAGCGATGGCGAGAGGAAGGCGAAGGCCGGCGATGACGGCGGCGAGAGGATCTCCTGCGGCGCTTCCGGCTGGAACAGGGGAGGTCGACGGCGGCGGTTCCGGCGACGGCGATGGGCGGCGCGGGAAGGGGCTGGACGGCGACGATCTCGACGGTAAGAGAGGCACCGGAGGCTGGAGACAACGACGAGGTGAGGGGCCGGAGGCTGCAGCAGCAAGGGGGGGCTCGGCGGCGCTGGGTTCCGGTGGCGACGATGGTCGCGACCGGCGACGGCGACGGAGGAGGAGGGAGGGCTCGCGGCGGGGAGACAGTACGAGCGAGAGAGAGCGAGAGAGAGAGAGAGAGAGAGAGAGAGAGAGAGAGATCCAGCGGGGGGGTGCGTAACCGGCGAGGGGGGAGCATCGCGACGATCCGGGGGGCGGCCGCCAGCGTTACGGCGGGGACGGCGGCGAGGAAACCGGGAGGGGGAGAGAAAGGGGGGGGGCGGTTACCAAATTAAAAAAAATTTGACAGATATTACATCAGGTGTAGAAGATAATTCCTCTTCCTAAAATGGCTTGACATTAATTTTGTAAGGATATTCCGGTTTGAAATTTACTGAATAAAGTTTACGGGTTTTCTTAGAAAAAAGAGAATTGGGAACGTTGTAAAAAGAGTGCGGTTCCCATAGTCCCCTCGTAAATTTAAAAAAAAAATAGACGTGTACAGATGTGAGTATATTTATGAGTGGAGCCGTGTTAATTGTTCATAAATATAACCGTGACTCTTCTTTTAAACAGTCACTTATAATCATCTGAGAAATTTTTTTTGTTAATTTGGATATATTAAGCAATACTCTCTTTTGACGTTTATTAGATAAATCGAGACCTCGATCTTGTTAGAAGCAGGCAAAAAACAGGCGCGGCTCTCCCTCATGCGGCGTCCGACGACACGAAGAAGAGGGGGGACGGCGGCCACTGGCAGCTGCTTCACCTACACATCCACGTCCCCCTCCTGCTGCATCCGCCTACATGCTGCCCACTGTCAACGTGTAACATTTCAAAAAAAAAAAAATCCGTAACGTTCGCCCCGCTCTGCGCGCGCGAGCTCTCTCTCTCTCGCCGGTTACGCCCGCCCCGTTCGGCCCTCTCTCTCTCTCTCTCACCGGTTACCCGCCCCCCCCCCCGGCCTTCTTTCTTCTTCCTCTTCTCCCCCGTACGTGCGACCACCGCCGCCGCTGCCACCCTCCCAGCCTCCCGCGCGACCACTGCCGGCAGCCGCCTTGCGCGCCAGCGCCTGGCTGCCGCCATCGCTTCGCCCGCTCGTCCCCGCACAGCCGTGGCCCCGTGTCGAGCCACCGCGCGATCGTGCCCCTCCGGCCGCGTGACCGCCGCCCCTCGCCTCCTTGATCGCCGCCCGCCAGCGCCGCTCACCCGGCCGCCCGCCTCAGCCACGGCCGCCGTCGCACTGACCGGCCGTTCGCCCGCCTACGCACACCCGCGGCCGCTGCCGCCATCGTCGCAACCCCCCCGCGCGTTGAGGCAGTGCGCACCCGCGGTCGCCGCCGCCGATCGCCTCGCCGGCCTCCCCTGTTCCGGGCTATCACCGCCATGAGTCTCCCTCGCCGTCGCCTTCCTCTAGCCATCGCCGTCGTGGCCAGACCCTCCCCCGCCCATCGCCGTCGCCGTCGAGCGCCGCCGGCCGCCTCCGCCGTCGCGAGCGCCTCCACGAACCGCCGTCGCCGCCGCCACCGCGAACCGCCATCGTGAGCCGCCGGTCCAGCCGCGGTCCAATGCCTCCGAACCGCCCCGGTTCAGCCGGTCGAACCGCCCGGTTCGGCACCGGTTCAGAAATTTCTGATTTTCGGATTTATTAAATCCGGATATTAGATTAAGGCCAAGAAAAATAGCAGGAAAATTCTGAAAAATCCGAAAAATTCACAGGAGCTTCCAGGTAAGTTTCTCAAGCTTGTCTATGTATTTTATCCTATTTTGATTAGAAAATATGCATGATTTAACTTATGGATCATAAGTTGACTAGTCTTAGACTTTGGACTTGTAAATATTGATTTTCACAAAATCTCTGAAATCAGAAACTTGAAATTAGTATTTTGCATATTATGGAACATGTTTATCTTGATTATGCTTGGGTAGAAGCCTTTTCTATCAAATTTGATCTTATGAAAACCATGTAAGTGATTATATGCTAGTTTGGAACAAGAATTGAAGGTTAATTATGTGTAGACTTGAAAAACTCTCGGGTCATCAAATTATACCTTTTAGAACCTGTTTTGGTCAGATTATGATTGATTACATGAGATCTTAATTTGTTTAGTTTATGCCAAGCATGACTTAGGTTAAGTGTCTTGTACATATGTTTTAGTATGTCTAGTTCGGTTTGTCATTGCATGTGTGAGGATCATGTAAATTTTGATTAGTATGATTTCAGATTATGTATTTTGTCATGCATGATATGATTATGTTCTTATGGTTAAGTTTGGTATATGTTTGATTTAAAATATGTCAACCAAGTCGGTTAGTACAAGTCTTGTCTAGTTATGGTGAAATATGTTTAATTTGATTTCAGATCATGGGCTATGCTATGCATAGTTAGTTATGTCAATTTGGTCATGATTAGTACAAGTTGTCATTGAGAACAAGCTCAATTAAGTCGGATTATCATATGTCTTGTCAAGTTCGTTATGAATGCTATGTCTTGCATGAAAGGCTATGAAATTAGATGTTTACGTCATGTATGCATGGTATGGTCAGGTATGTCATGATATGAAATTATGTTATGAATTCTTGATATGACGTGCTATGAAGGCTTCACCAGCCTATGTTAGACAATCGCCCGTGGGCAGCGGGTAACTTAGATGAATCCGACCCTCCCACAGATCCCGGATTACCGCGATTTTTCCCTTAGTGTCACCACTGCCTAGGTGCATTTTGGGCTAGCTTAGTATATGTTACTTCTATATATATATTAGAGATGGTGAATACATTTTGTACATGTGAAGCAAGACGACCAATTCCTTGCTCTTTGGCTATGTGTTCTAGAAAGGATATGAAATATGTTACTTGTGTGTCATGTATGGATGTTAAACCATGTCATGTTAGAAAAAAAAAATCAGATTTGTCTGTTTTAATTTGGTCATGTTAAGTTAAGTCTTGAGGTCATTTAGATGATATTTGTCTAGCTTGTATGGTCTTGTGTGCATTGGTCTAGAATTAATTGGCTTTAGCATAATCTTTTCTTTGAAGATAATTATGTTTCAGATATGGGTTGTGAGATTAATATAGAAGACATTCTATACTTTTGTATTACATCTCAAGTTAGATATGTTACGTACCATTGCTTGATTATATGTTATTTACTCGATCGATGGGTGAAGGGTGTAAATCCTACGGAGTCCCCGGACTCACCCCGTTGTGGGTTAAATTTTTCAACAGGTTTTGAAGATTTAAGAGCTTGAAGATGAGGATCAAGTGGAACCAAGGGAATCAGAGTCATTTGCACATAGAGATTCTTGGTATTCTCTACTTAGGTAGATGATCTTGATTGTTTTTGAACAAGAGTGTGGATAGACTTAGAAGTATGATTCTATTATCTTGTTTTGATGGATCTTAGAAAATTAATTGTTTAAGTTTGGGTTGTGGAATCCAAGTGTTGGGTTTCATCCCACTGTCACGACATTGTATATTTCCGCTGCGTATTTGTGGTTATGTTATTTAAATTCCGGGTCGTGACACAACGGCTGAAGCTTCTCTTCACGCATAACACCATCGGCGCACAGGCCGCGCGGAGGCGACCGACACCCGCACGTGCAAGAAACGGGAGGCGAAGGAAAGAGAGAGAGGGGCTAAATAGGAGAGAGAAAGAGAGAGCAATAAAAGAAAAGAGAGTGAGTGAGAGGGAAGCGAGAGAAGAGAGAGAGAGGATAGAGCGAGTGGAGAGAGAGAGAAGAGTGCGGAAGAGAGAGTGCATGAGAGAGAGAGAAAGCGCACAGGGGGGAGACAGGAGGAGAGAGAGGAGGGAGAGAGAGAGAGAGCGTTGGCGGGAGAGAGATGGCGCAGGGGGGAGGAAGGAGAGAGAGGAAGGAGGGGCGTTGCACCGCCCTCCCCGGCGGCGCACCGGCCGCCTCGCGTGGGCGCGCGCGTAAAGGCCGCACGCGTGGCCGAAGACAGAGAAAAGGGGGGGAGAAGAGAGAGAGAGGCCGAGGGGGAGCACGGAAAAGGGGAGAGAGGGGCGCGGCGGGGGCGCGACACCGGCGACGGCGACGTCGACGGCGATGGCCGCGACTGCGGCGGCGACCACGGCAGGAGGGGGAGCCGGAGAGAGGAGGGCGGCGGGGTGCGACGCCAGCCGCGACGGTCGGCCCGCGGCGACGGTGACCGCAGCAGATCCGCTGGGCGGGGAGAAAAAGCAGAGAGAGAGAGGGAGCACGGGAGAAAGGAGGAGGGGGAGCGCAGGAGCGCGGTGATGGCGGTCGCGGCCCGCGGTGATAGCGACGACGCCGGTAGCCCGTGGCGACGGCGGCAGCGACCACATCGCGCGGAAGGCGGGACGAGACGGGACGATGGGTGGGCAAACGGCCGAGGAACGGGGCTCTGCCCTCATCAAACGGTTGTTAAAATCATGTGTTTATCAACAAAAAAACAAAAGTTATCGTACGACTCACAACGAGAGGACGAAAAAACGCGATCCGCGCTTCTATATACTAGGTTAGATAAAAACTAAATTATGTTTCTATTTGATCATAAATTCTTTCCCACAATGCCAATGGTAATGAATTTTGTTCTTATTTGAGTACCAAGGTCTACTTTACATCCTCAACTAAACAAGTTGAGAATCGCACCCTGCACATACAAAGGGGCAGCAAATGTGACTCCTTTTAAACACATTCTGCCCGGGGAAGGGAAAATTAGACCCTAACAAGAAACAAATCATCCTTCTATTTTCACTCGCTAGCGTGCTTCCATTTATGTTCGGCATTAATAAACTTGATGTAAGACCAAAATAAGCGGTTAAAAGGATTGGAAAGATTTGCTACCGCCAGACTCAACGGCAGCGTGTGAGATGAGAACATGCACGTTGATTGTCACTATTCTTGCCTAGTTCTAGGGATAACAATGATAGCAGATTATTCGATTATCCCACTCATTCACCTTAACTTAAGGGACAGTTCAAAAATCATCAAAAATTTCTGATTAAAATATTCATAAATATTTACCAATTATCTTTTTTTAAGAGATACGGTCACGATACATTATAAAACAAACTCAAAAAATTGTTTTCATATCCAATAATTAAAATATGATCTAACGATTAAAAAATACATCAAGTGAAATTATGCTTACGATGAATATGTAAATAAAAATTTTTCTCTAATATTACACCCTTACTTTATGTGAATTATGATGTTTCTAATTTTAATATGAAAAATAATTAGTACTACTTATATATCCATTAATCGACTGTAAACTATTTTTAAGCAGATATTACAATGTGACTGTGGATAAACCTATTACCCATAGTTAACAAACAATAAATGAATACTTGTTCTTACCTGTTGACATCCGGCATCCCTACCGGCATCCCTACCAGTTGATGTGCTGCATCCTTGTTCTTACCTTCTAGCAGCTCGTCAACTGGCTGTCTGCTACAGCGCGTTCTTCTTTTGGGAAATGTCCTTTCCATGGTCATTGTCCCCCCACCTCTCCTTCAAGCTTGGGTTTGACTGACTTCTCACCATCCTAGCAAATTGCAACCTTTCCGACCTTGCACACATCAACTCTGATCCCCTTTCAGTCGACCTCCTCAAATCCCTCTTCCATATGCAGTCTTCCACCCTCCACCTCTCCCTCCCCTTGCCACTTATTGTATCATTACAACCACTGCAAGCTAAACATAGTTAAAGCAGTTGATTGATGCTCCATTGAGCTCTGCAGATGAGATATATTCAAATGTTGAGAACTACAATCAGCCAGATTGGCGATCAATTAACTCTGTTTTAGTACCAGAAAGCATGGAACTTATTATCTTGCTAGGAACCAAAGGATAATTATCCTAAGAGACATTCAAGAGAGTTAAATGATCCCAAGAATTCAATTTTCCCCAACCTGAAGAACGCAGATAACGCATTACATATAAGAGAGAAGATTATAACTTTGCTAGTCTTCATGTCAACCCAAAAGCCTCATTCACTCTCATCTGCATCCACATCTGAACAGAAGAGAACAAATCAGAAACTTTGAATGACGTAGAGGCTCATGCTTGAGAGTGAAACAGAAACTGATCAAAATTGCAAAGAAAAGGACAAACTCCTTAGATTTTATAGAAATAATACATTTTGATTTATCTTGATCCACCTAGAAGAAAGATTTCAGGTAAAAGAACGAAGGTGCCAAGTAAGATGTAGATAGCTTGTGTATTTATGACAAGGGTAGGGTTGGTCCGTGGTCGCGGTTCATTTCGGGCTGGTTTAGAGTAAATTTTTTGTAACCAGAACAGAACTGATAAGGTGAACTGTACCGAACCGGCCAATGTAACCCCCCAAACCGATGGTGAACTGAACCAAAATTAATGTTTTAATCCGGTTCAGTTCATCCCTTTAAGCCTCTAAAATAAAACATAAATTAAATATTAAATTAATCATATGCATGACAATTTATATGCAAAATAAATACAAAACTGAAAAATGGATGGTGGAAAATGGTACATCTCATGTAATTGTTGAATTCAATTTTCAATTGAATTTTTGCCTAAAAATAACTATTGGCAATGCAGTCGGATTTGGGAAAATCCCATAGCTAAGCCCATGAAGCAATATCAGTCCAACCATTATAGTAAAAGATCTATCCAGTAGTAAGTCAGAATCAACCCTCAATAACTCCAGAAACAACAGGACCATATATATTAGAGGTCAAGCAATATTAGAATAGGCATCAATGATGACTGCATGATCTGATTTGAGAGACAATGAACAACCATGGCGCGAGCAGGAGGAAACACAAGGTCACAATCAAGAGAAAAAACTCTTACTACAATGTGAATGAAAAAAATGTACTAGATATACCTCCTCAGTCATCCACCACAGAGCCTTGGCAGAGAGGATTGTTGCTGCTGAAGCTGAAATGATGAGAGCCTGAGATAACCGAAGAGAAGAGAGGAGAGATCACAGCAATTCAGCAGATCTGTGACACTGGCTGGCCTGCCAGGAGAAGGATGAGAATGAGAGAATGGGAGGGCAGGGGGTGAGCGCCCGTCCCCGTGCCAGTGCAGGTCGAGATGAGGCAGTTGTGGTAGTGGGATGTCTTAATGGCTAACAGTGAACTGGCAAATGGCGACGGTAATCCTAGTTGTCAAGGCAACAAGGCATTCAAGATGTTGAAGGGTGTCAATTCCGCTTAGGCGACAAGATGGCCGCTTAGGCGTCGCCTAGGTGATCAAGGTGGTAACATTGGATGTTTATATATACATGTACATACATGTGTATATACATATACACAATCATCTATATATATATATATAATTAGATGTTCTATGTTAGTATTATATATACTTATGCATACATACAAATATATATACATAAATGTAATTATATTTGTATGTTATGATTGAATGTGTATGTTTATGTGTTCATACATTTAAATGTAATTTTATTTATGTAATTATGATGCATAGGTATATATTTATTTTGAGAAATAATTAATCTTGATAAATTTGATGTGCGCGTGAGAGAGAAAAGAGAGTTAAAATAGATCTTTATAAAAGTTAAGTACATAACATATATTTATAATTATGAATCTTATATATATATGTGATAGTATAAGTGGTAGTGAAATATATTAATATATTTACACCATGGTATGCCGGGTCGCGACCCGGGTCGCGACCCGGCCCCGACCCGGTCGGGTTTAGGCCCGACCGGCTCGGTCGCGACCCGGTCGGGGCGACTCCCCCGGCCGGGTCGCGGAGTCGTGGCCGGGTCGCGCGAGTCGCGCGACTCGGCCGACCGGGTCGCGCGACCCGGCCGGGTCGCGCGACCTCGGTCCGGCAACGGTCATGTGCGATCGTTGCCGGCACCGTTGGCAACGGTCATATGACCGTTGCCAACGGTCTTGGGGGGCGCAGCCCCCCATTCGAGCCCCTTGGGGGCTATTTAAAGCCCCTGCAAGGGGCTCTCCTTACTCCCTCTCTCCCACTCTCCCTCTCAACCTCTCATTTGTGCTCCCATTGCTCTCATTGCTCAAATTTTTTGTCTCATTTACTTAATTATTTCATCAAGCATTGGATTAGTTCATTTAGTATATTTATTTAATATTAGTTCCATCGATTAGTGGGTTAAGTAGTTTATTCTTTTTAATACTTATTTCGTTTACTTGCATACTTAGTTAGCTAGAAGATTAGTTAGATATTTAGTTTAGTAGTTACTTAACACATCATTAGTTGGAAGGTATAGTTAATTACTTATTTAATTATATAATTAGTTAGTCATTTATTTTACATAATTAAAAGTTTACTTAGATTAGTAGTGACTAATTAACGTCATTAGTTTTTTAAATAGTTAATTACTTACGTAAGTAATTATTTAGTTAAAAAATGTCTTCTCCAAGCCAAACAACCCAAACTACGGCGCGACCCGGAGTGATCCTAGGCTTGGTTGCATTGCAATTTGATCTCCACGGGCGGAGAGAAAAGTGCAATGTAAATATTGCGACAAAGTAATATTCGGCGGTATTTATCGTTTAAAATTTCATCTTGCTGGCAGTACGAAGGGAAATGTTCTTCCTCGTACCACGGACTCCGCCGGAGGTCGAGCTCAATTTCGTAGGCACCTACAAGCGATGGAGCAAACGAAGGGAACTAGCAAAAGACATAAAGAGACCGTCCGAGAAGAAATCCAACAACCGGGGAGACGATCCGTACACATTTACGTACTGACAAGAGAGGCCGGATATTTTGGAGACGAAGAGTACGAAGGTATGGGAGGTGTTACTCATAAACGTTGTTCATTATTCCATTTTAAAGGATAATTAAGTAGCCTTGATACTTAAATGTTTTTTAAAAAGATGAACTCTCACGAGGCATGGAAGCAGTCGAAGATCATTCGCCGAGGAAGAGTTCTATAGACATACCGGCCGAATGATGGGTCAAGGGTCTGGAAGTGGGAGTGGTCGAGGTAGCGGAAGAGGATCCAACAACCAACCGCAAGATCAGGTTCATGATCTCACACAAGACGACGACCCGGCAGTAGGTCCCGTGGATCCCGTAATCACCAGACCACGTCAACGTCAAACAACAATCACGACGGCGATGAAGAACCTCAAATTATGTAAGGATAGGATTGGCCGGCAACGTCAAGGTGGTTCTTTCACCACGGCATTCCGCAAATGCCGCGAAGGGACCATACTACGAGAACATGATCGACACGATCGCGGACGTCGGAGTAGGGGAGTGCTCGTCCAAACCCAAAGGAGATATACAATGTATATCTTCCTACGAGGTGCAAGAAACAAAGAAGTACGTGCGGTCGTTTAACGCATCCGGGAGGAACGAGGTTGCACGATAATGACCGACGGATGGACCGTGTAATTAAATTTTCGTTTACTCATTCATATTAGATGTATTAACATTCTTTTCGTATAACTTATTTATCATCTTATACTTAATGTATTACAGGAAGACTATGATCAATTTCCTGGTGTACGGTCGGCCGGCACGGTCTTTTCGGAAGTCGGTCGACGCATCGTCGGGACAAAGAATGCGCAGTATCTTTACCAATTGATGATGGAGTGATAGAAGAAATAGAGAGAGCCGGGTAGTTCAAGTAGTCACAGACAACGCGGCGGCATACAAGGCGGTCGGTCAGATGCTTACGGTCAAAAGACCAAAGTTGTATTGACACCCCGTTCCGCACACTCTTTAGATTCATGTTGGAGGATATATGCAAGGATCCTCAAATGCATGTGGTAGTTAAGCTAGCCTAGCTTTATTTCTTCATTTATTTATAACCACAACTTTGTCCTCGCACTTACGAGGGAACACACTGCGGGGCGAGAGTTGTTACGGCCCGGTGCAACCCGGTTCGCCTCCCACTATATTCCTCAGGGAAAGTTTATCGAGTCAAAGGAGAGCTCTAACTCAAATGGTCATTTCACCGGGTCGGGTAGTTGGATGGACAGATGTAACCCATCGGATAAGAGAAAGGAGAAAAGTAGGAAGAGACACGATAGAGAGTGGAGATTTTCGGAAAGTTGTAAAGAAGACGTTAGACATCGTCCAACCCATAGTGAAGGTACTAAGGATAGTTGACGGAGATAGAAAAGGCGATACGGGGTATTTATATGATGCGATTCGAGAGCCAAAGAAGAAATCTCCAAGACCGTGTCCGACTTCGCTGCCAAGTGGTGGGATATTATAGATCGTCGCCCAGGAGCGTACATTACATCAACCGATACATGCGCAGTATATTTTCTTAAACATTTACTAATCTTTTTATTATTCAAAGTTGCGTATAACTTGTTTACTAATACTATTTGTTTCGTAGGTTACTTTTTTCAACCCAAGATCTTCTTATAGTCCACATTTCAAGGCGACGAACGAGCTATTACGATGACGCGAAGAGCGTCATCCGATCCGTCGTTGCTTTGACGACGACCGGCTATTATCGCTCGCAACAAGATGTATGATTGCTGCAACGCGGAGTTATCACTGGGAACGAGCGAGTTGAACGTAGCCGTGACGATACACAAGTCCGGTACGTAGAAATGTTTTTCATCACTTAATTAATTAAAGCTTACTTAGATAATAATGCACGACATTCAATTTATGCGACCGTATTGATGGTGGATGGACTACGGTAAAGTACCAGGGTACGAGGACTTGGCGGACGTAGCCATCGGTGGTCCTAAGTCAAACCACATCGGCTTCGGGATGCGAGCGAAATTGGTCTACATTCGTTGATTCACACAAAGCAGAGAAATAGCGACATCAAGGAGGCTCAAGACCTCGTGTATCATTACCACAAATACGAGGTTAAAGTCGAGGAATTTCGGATAGAATGAAGCGAGAACCGTATGGAACAAAAGAGTCGGATAGCACAGCGCCGGGACGTTCGGCCGACGAGCCGCCAATCAAGAGGAGGATATCGATTTGGATCAAATCTTCTACGAGAAGAACTCCTTAAGTACGGGTAAACGACCGAGAAGGGTTGGGAGAACCGGAGTTCAACCCCAAGACCGACAATGGGCCGAAGGAGTGCTCGACGATGTCCCTTAGCGAAGAATTCCAGATCCCTCCCTCACTAGCAAAGCGCCAGAGGACCGAGAAGGAACTAGCCAAGGGTGTACGCAAAGTAGGCGAAAAGGTAAAACAAGTTATGACCGATCCTTTTCGATATTGCGTACGCTTGATACGGTCGAAGACGATCGAGAAGATACGCCGGAGCCGAACATCCGAGTGCGTACCGTACGTCCGAGGATTCGTCGTCGAAAGAGTAGCAGCGGCGATGACGGTGCTCGATACGGGGGCACCGACACTTCTCACAAGTACAAGGGACCTCGCATCCTCCCATATCTCCTACCACGTCGCTACGTTTCGTGAGCAACATACTCACGCGACCCAAGATACCGACTGGTAGAAGGCCGCCACAAGGTAGAGGAGGTCATCGTAGCTACGGAGTTGGAGCGAATCACACGATGCCTCCGACTATGTACGATTCATCCCGAGGCTCTTGGTCCCTCCATACGATCAAGAGTATTGTGGAATGAATTATGTAAGTCATTTCGGATACTTCGATCCAATCGACCCATAGTTACGGTGACTCGTTTCGATCAAGTCTTGTGATAGTTTCCCGAGGGATGACGAATATGATCGTCGTGTACACGTATCGCTTTCGTACTCAACCCAAATGATACGTGAGAGTACATCAACTACTTACAAACTGTACAACACATCATGTTGGAATAAAATTGATGCATTATTTGTTTAAATCATGTCATTTAATTTATCCAATTTTTCTGTATTTTTTCAGATTTTTTTCCGCATTTTTCTTATTTTTTTGAATTTTTCAAAAAAAAAATTATTAAAATAAGGGGGTCGCGACCGGGTCGCGACCCGGTCGCGACCGGGTCGGCCTGGGGGTCCCGCGACCCGGTCGCGACCCCCGACCCAACCCTCCTTGATTTACACTATCATAAATGGGCACTTAAGAATCGCAGATCGACCTACGCAATCAAGTCATGGAGATCAAGGGGGTAGCACCCCTTGTGAGGAGTGTTAGGGGAGCAAAGCTCCCTGAAAGAAAATTGTTTTTAGTGTATAAATACATGGGGCTTGGGGACCAAGGCTGGCATTTTGAGCGCCTAGGTGGACACCTTTTGGGCTTTCTCATAAGGCACCCTAGCAAGGCACTAGTAGAATAGTGCCTTGCCGCCTAGGCAGACGCCTTGACAACCATGATGGCAATACAACAATGAAGAACTGGCGACAGTGAACTATCTCTCCCTCACTCAGCTCTACCTCTCCAGTCTCGACTCCTCTCTCTCTCTCTCTATCTCTCTCTCACACACACACACATCATGCCAACGACATCTCCCTTCTCTTTATTGGCCCCCGAATACACTCTAACCCCTTCAAGAAAGAATTGGTCAGCTTAACCCAGAAACCAACCATGATAGTATTCAAACAGTTAAATATCTAACGCTGAAAAGTTTTATCAAATTTTATATGGACAAGATATTAAGGTATGAGGTTTATAGAATAAACATAATTAGATAAATTTGTAAGGAGCTGACAGTATACTGCCCTAAAAGTACCTTCATCATTTTCTTCACTTGAGACTCCACTGTCATTATTTCCCTCATCAGAATCTTCATCCTCTTCTTCTTCATCTTCTTCATGTTCTTCTTCATCATCAGCAGCAACGTCACTTTCAGATGGAACCTTAGGTTTTGGAGGAACAACAAAGCCATATGTGGTCCTTCGGCGAGTGCTGGACACAATGTTGCTTAAATCAATGCCTTCAAGTTCCTTTGCCTTTTCCTTTCTCTTCCTCAAAGCCTTGATTTCTGAAAGGTTGAACAAACAAAAGTTATACCTTAAATGCTTCAGATAACTTTTCATGTGCTGGATCAGAGAGGTTCTTCCTAAACGAGTAAACGATGAAGTTATATTGAAATGATATAATGCTAACAGCTCTCTTACGACAAGTAACCAATGCAGAGTACAAGAAGTAGTAGTAGCAACTAACCATTACCATAGTAACACAAAGTTCTTGAAAAGAGCAATGCTCAAGAAAATGATACAAGCAGTGTAAAACATAGATCGCGGAATCGGCCGATTCGGATCGGAATCGGCCGATTCGGATCGGAATCGGCCGATTCCTGGATCGGATCGGCCATTGCCGATCCGATTCTTGGCCGAAGAACCGATCCGGAAAAAAGTTCCGGCAGAATCGGTCGGGATCGGCCGGATCGGTCGGAATCGGATCGGAATCAGAATCGGATCGGCCGAATCAGTCGGGATCGGAATCGGATCATTTTTTTTCTTTTTTTTGCTATTCCAGTCGGATCGACTAGGATCGGCCAGAATCGGTCCGAATCAGCCGGAATCGGTCCGGAATCAGAATCGGATCGGTTTTTTTTTGCTTTTTTTCTTACCGATTCTGGATTGATTTTCTTCCATTGGATCGGTCGGAATCGGTCCAATCCGATCCGATCCGGATCGGATCGATACCCACCGATCCCGATCCCGATTCCGATTCCGATCCCGCGATCCTTGGTGTAAAATAAACGGCCATTGAATAGAGATTTCAAAGAAGGAATACATAGAATATGCAAATACAATCATAAAAGTTGAATATGTTAGTAGATGTCACTGGTGTAACCTCAATTTTATTTAACAATTCAAAATTCATGGCTTTCCTTTGTAGAGAAAATTTTGATTTTGTTTAGCTTTGAAAACTGTGAAAATATGTGATATCTCATAGGAGTATTAACTAATCCATGATATATATAAAATATGTATCGAGGTTGTTGGATTCTTTGAAATTTTTTTATTTGGATCTCTCCCCATAAAGCAATTCGTATGCATAAGCCATACATCCACAAAAATAAACATGCAGGAGCTACGTCCCCACGACCTCGGAATGCAAACTTAATGTTTTGAATTTGATTTGTGTTTTATTTCAGATGTGTTTTGTTTTGGTTTTGACTTAATGTCTTTTATCTTTGGGGTTGGTTTAAGTTCCATTTGGGTTGATTATTGCTCATTTAGGACTTGATTTGTTTTGAATGTTTTTTAGAACTTGATGTCTTCCTGGATTCAAATTTTTTTCTTGAGTTTTGTTGATTTTTTTATATCTTGGGTTTGATATGAGTTTGAGTTTTAATAGATTTTCACATTTTGGGTTCGGGACTTAAAATTTTAAACTGCAATTTTAGAGTTTGGAGTCTTTTAAAATCTGACTTTTCAGATTTAAGCTCTAGAGTTGGTGCTTTTTAAAATTTTGACATTTTTTTACTTAGATTTCAGATTTGGTTCCTGATCTTTGTTTCATTCTTGGGGTTAGGAAGTTTGAAGCTCAAGGTTGGAACCTTAGTTTTAGAACCTTAGTTTTGTTTTGACTTTGTGTCATTAGGATTCCCTTTTTTTAGGGGTTTGGATTTCATGAGTTTGAATTGGATTTCTTGGGGTTTTGGAATTTTGGCTTACGAGTCTTTCGCATTGAAACTTTTTTGTTAACTTTCAGATTTGATTTTTTTTTGTTACCTCTTTCTGTTTTGTTTTGTTTTTTGTTCTTTCAATTTGTAGATTATGATGTGGCTCCTCAGATTTGAGTTTTAGAGTTTAGAGTCCAATTCTTTATCTGTCAAAGATCATGCTTCTTTTTTTTAATTCAAATGGATTTATCTTTGGCTCACTTTGGCTTATCTCCTCTTGATTTTGCTTTGAGTTTGATTCAAGCCTCAGATTTAGAGATTTTTTGATGTTTTAGACTTTCAATTTTGGATCTCAGGTTTAGAGGCTTTTGAATTTGGGATTCGAGAACTTTGGAGTTTAAACAACATGAATTTAATTTTGACATTTGGGAATCTGATTCCAACTTCGAATTTGGGAATCTGACATTTAATTTTGACATTTGGTTAGATATTTCAAGTTTTCAGATTTGATGAATCTTTCATGTTAAGAAATTTTTTAGTTGAACTTTCAAGATTTGAGGATCCTTTTACTTATGGCTTCAGACCTGTGAATTCTTAGTTTCAGATTTAGAGTTCGTGGAGTTTTGAGTTTTTTGGTTTCATTTTTTCTTTTATCTTATATCATTCAGCGTTATATTCCCATTATTATCTCTTCTGATTCGGATTTCAGCTGCTGAGTGCTCCAGCGGCTGGGATTCTTTTTCTCTGAAGGTTAGTTTTATTCAGGCCTCGGTTTTAGGATTTGCCAATCGAAGATTTTGAATTTAAACCTTAGGCATCTTATGCTTATCTTCACCCCCTTCTAACTGTTGTTCTGCCAACCTTCAGACATTCAGGGATTAGCCTTGCATAATCCTAATAGATTGTTGACTTTCAGATTGGCAGATCTGCAGGTTTAAACACTTGCACAAATTCTTGCAAAGTCTTATAACATCAGATTTTTCATCAGATAAGTCTTGGAATTCCTCAAAATCTTGTAACACCGGATCTTTCCAAACTGGCTAATTCTGGTTTTCAAACATGCAGGCTCCAGATTTGAAAATCTTTTTATTTGTAGCCTTTAGAGGTTGACAGGTTGTGAATCTGGGAGTTTAGAAATTGGAATTAATGGCTCAGATCTAGAATTTTGTTTTAAGATAGCAAATCTTGGATCTGCACCACAGAGATTTGAACAAGTGTTTGAATGTTAGGAACTCTGAGAAACCTCATCTAAGATTGGTGTTCAAGGTTTGAATTTTAACTTAAAGTTTCCTCTCTTCTTTTCTATTGATGTTCGAACCTCAGTCCCAGTTGGAGGCATTCTAATATTCAAACTTCCTGGTTACACAAGTTCATGTGATTCTCAAGTCTAAAATTGGAGTTCAAAGTTTTAATTTTAACTTAAAGTTTACTCTCTTCTTTTCTATTGATGTTCGAACCTCAGACACAGTTGGAGGCATTCTAATATTCAAACTTCCTGGTTACACAAGTTCATATGATTCTCAATTCTTCCAACCCGCCACCGCCATATATCCAGATGTTCTCTGAACTAAGCATCAACTCTCTGGAATTGTCAGATTCTGGGATTTGAATTTTCTCGGATCTAAGGATATGTTAAGTCTCCTTGAGTCGTCTGTAGGTCCAGTGAATGTGCATGTCTGATTTGAAGTTAATTAATTCCTTTTTCGTGTTTGCATTCCTCCAAGGTCATTGATCTGTTTATGCTCCCCTCCACATCAGCAGTTGCATTGGACATCCGATCCTTTTTGTGGATCCCTTTGTTGCTTGCATCACTTGAGAGTAGATGTATGTTAAGGGAGGCATGAATGCCATGATCCCTTGGTTGAATTAAGATAGAATTCCCTTAGTCTTTGATAGACTTTTAGAGAACTCTTCCCATTGTTTTCACGTCATTAGCCTTTGGTTGGGCATTTTAGCATATGAATATGCATAGCCTTCCCATGGTGTAATGGGTTTGTTCCTCCCATTCCCATAGATTAATCTATGTCATCAGGGGTAAAGGTGGCATGACATCAGGGGATTGACCTTTGTATGTCACCCTTAGTATTGTTTTCATTCTCTTAAGTTTTGCCAAAACATAGGACTCACAATCCATAGGACCGGCCCCCAATTAGCTTTGATTGTTGTCTTATTTGGTGTATTTTTATTTAAATTTAATTAAGACAGGGCCTAGCTTGAAGCTACTCCCGCACATAGTCTTAATTGGGTTTGTTGTTTATTATATTCCATGTAGATGTCCAGTTAAGGCCTCCTCTCTCTCTCTCTCTCTCTCTCTCTCTCTCTCTCTTGCTGTTGTCATCGGAGCCGTCTTCCATAGCTGACCAAGTCAGATTCCGTAACTGGGGGTCTCCAGCCTCTGCACCCTCCTGCTCTCCATCCAGGCTTAGAATTTGCAGGATCTTGCACCTGAACATGGATCTGACCTGCTAAATGCTTGGAACTGAGGATAGGCAGGGCAGGAGGTGGTTATGGCTGTGCGAGGACTAGTTCAGATGGCTATGAGCATAGGCTTGGATCTGGTTTTGTATGGGTGTTTACTGATCCGATGAGTGGAAGCAACCAGGTCTGAAACTGAACAAGAGTCCCACCCATTCAGACCTATTCCAGGGCTGGTTTGGGACATCCATGGCATGAAGAATGTCAAATTATGATGCATTGATGTATAGGCTAGGCAGAGGCATGCCGTATGAGGCTTGGTGTACATGGGAGGCCCATACAAAGAGGACTAGGAACCCCAGAGTACTAAGGCTAGCAGATTGCCTAATGGGGGTGCTTGGCGGAAAAGCTAGGACTCATTTGGACAGGCTATTAGAATGAGAAGGTTAAGGTGTGAGTGGAGGAAGTGTCAAGGTAGGGATGGCACTTCATTAGGCATCTTCCTAAACCTTTTCTTCTTCTCTCCTTTGGATGTAGGGGTTGCAATCAACCTCAAGGTCGACCTCAGTAGAGGTTGCACTCGACCTCAAGGTCAGCTTCTTCTTCCCTTCTCAGATAGATGCACCTTGTCTCCTTCAGCCTGAGTGTTCTCCCCACCCCTGCAGAGGGCCAAGAATGGCCTTCTTTAGAGAAACTGCTGGGTGTCCTCGGCCTGGGTCAGTGGGATTGGCCTGTCCTCAGATGGACGGTTCCATTAAACGTGGAAGAATCCAGCGGATTCCCCATCATTTGATGACCTTCCAGCAACATCGCCTTGCTATTCCAGCAGGTGCCAACCATGCCATCTTTAGAAAATTTTCAAATACTCTAGGCAGGAGAATCTCCTATTTAATGAGAGGATGCTAGCCAACTTTGAAGATCCTGCAGGCTATGACCGCTGGCCCCTGAACATGGCAGGAATTGCCCTCAGCCTAAGCCAAGGTGGTCCCCATTTACTCCCCTAGTAGGTCTGATCCACCTTGCCATTTTCCAATGATTTTCGGGCTAATCTCCTCATTGATTTTTTTGCTGTCCAATTAAAGAAAGATCTGGAAGCTTCCTGCCATCCAAGACATGCTGAGCTGGCTGTTTGTGCATAGGTGTCCATGGGCCATGTCTTTATTCCAAGGATGATATATGGCCCGATAAGCATGTGAACTGTAGACCGTGCAAAAAGGCCAGTAGGTGGGCTGAAATTGCCATGAAGATGGCTTAATTCTCCATAGAATTAGGACTAAGATGGGCCTCTTATAAGCGAGCCAATTTCAAGAATTATCTACTGGCTCCATAAGGATTGGATCAAACCTGATATTAATCAAATAATATTACTGCGGTGCCAAAGAGTGACAAGCGGGCTATACTTAACATCCACCGAGTCCACTTGTCAAAGATACATTATAGGCATAGGTCGCAAATGGGCTTAGTGGGCTGTAATTTTAATAAATCCCCAAGCAGACCAGGTCCCTTTCAAGCCTAGCTACTGGGTTGTTTGGCTGAGGATCACAATACCCAGCCCATGTCCAGTTAGGACTAATCATTCCTAGTCCTAGCGCCACCAGGGGTTTTGGGTTTAAGTGGGGTTTGGGCTTGGCTTCGACCCAAACTTCCATCCAAACCCTTCTTCATCATAAATAAACTTACCCTTTTGAATTTTTAGTCCAAGAAACCCTGCCACGACTTGTCTTTGTGTCCTCTTGGCCAGCCACTATCAGGTTTACTGGGACTTCATTGGTGCCGCAGGGACCTTATTGGGGCAGCAAGGAGGGGGTGGTTTCTCTATTATCTGGGCTTCCTCAGACCCGTGGGGTCTGAATTCTGTCTCTGACACCTACTGCCCTTGGCTGCGCAAGAAGAGGATCTTCTCTTCTCTAATTGATGGCCACTGGTAAGCATCCTATCTCATCTCTTTTTGGTTCTGGTATCACCAGGCACTGCTGGGCTTGAATTTCTTGATTGCAGCTCCTTGGGGTACCTTTGTTAAGCAGAATTAAGGGGATTGTGTCCCTCTACATCTTCTTCCATCACCAGTGACTGGCAGGTATCACTCTGACTGTATTGTTTTGAATTGGCAGACCTGTTAGGTCCTGATTTGCATGTCATCAGATTTAATAGGTCCTGAATTACCAGTCCTCAAACCTCTTTGGCTAGGCAAAAAGCCCCTTAGCTGGCTCTTGGCCCCCTGTTGTGGTAAGATTTAAAGACACCTGTCCTTCCCAACACCCCTTCATCTTTGGTTATAAGCAGACATGCCTTTTCTTTCATCTTATGATGTCATCGGACCCAAAATATTCTGATTTACTTATCATAGGTTACTGTGGGTCATTGGCCAGGCATACTCTAAGGATAACCTTTCTTTTCCGTCCTTTCCTATTCCTGGTTATAACGAGATGAGTTCTTCTGTCCCTTTGATTTACTTATCATAGGTTACTGTGGGTCATTGGCCAGGCATACTCTAAGGATAACCTTTCTTTTCCGTCCTTTCCTATTCCTGGTTATAACGAGATGAGTTCTTCTGTCCCTTTGACTATCCAACTGTTTGTAATTTGTCTCCCAAATGCTGTACACTTCAGAATTCAGTTTTTTTTTCATTGTCCATTGTGGTGGAGTTGTTCAATCACCTAGTGTCCAATGGTCATGGGTTGTGTATGCAATAAACCCATTTGATCGTGGTGAGCATTGAGAGTTTAAGTGGACTGTGCTGATCACACTCTTGAATTATAGTTGACCACAGTCTGAGCATGCATACCTGTATGCGTACACAGTTTTTTGATGCTAACTGAACCAGGTTTGTATGGGTCCCTTTCCTAATTGCTATCCGATGGTAGTCTCAGTTGAGACTCAGTGCCCACAAGCAGATTGGGTTCCCTCTTTGTAAACAAATTAGATGCCCACCGTCATAAATAAGAGAGCCTAGCATTGTGATAGAGAAGGTGCCCTCCAGCCACCGCGACTCAGCCCAAGTGGCCAGCAACTCAGACATTGGCTGGATCTTCTATCTATATCCTCTCCTCTTCCTCTGACCAAATTAGTAAGGCAGAAAGACATTCACCCATTCTCTCTCTCCCCAAACTAGATTGGACAGCAATGGTTTCTGCCTATTCTCCTCTTCTCCCTCTTCTCTTTCCACTCTCTAAACAAGCTATGGCATCAAGTGCTGGTCCAGACAATGGATAAGATGGGGGAAATTTGGGAGCTTCCATCTCTTTGGATCCCCAGAGGAGGCTGAACAACTTCCCCCTACCTCTTCCACAGGTTGTCACCCCTAAGGCCAAATAAGAACTCGACACATAAATTAAATAAAATTTTACCAAAAAAATCCCTATATAAAATTTCGAATTTCAAAAAGAATCCTCAATTTACAGAAATTTATAGCTTCTCTTTTATAAAATTATATGAACTGAAACTTTTCTGCAACATTCAGGTCCAAACAATAAAGCATAACCCTCTTTTTTTTATAAGTGACTGATATGCAAGCATGGGGACCATAACAAGTCAAAAGAAGCTGTTGATCAATCAAATTGACAACGCAAATCAAGAAATGACATTGTGAATGATGATTAGGAATGAGCAGCATAAAGTTTTTAATGTTTGATTAGGAACAGAGTAGCTCCTTGGCTTAATGGCGGGTAATGAATGCCAGCTAGGTTGAGTTGATTCCTGTGATAAACAAATTCACACCAAAAACAAGCCAAGTAAATGGACCAGTAAGGTGTACTGTCCATTGAATCTAGAAAATACATGTTTAGATTCCCAAGTACAAATCAAAAGTCATGTCAAGATGGACTTCCATGTCACACTTCGTTAAGCATGTACATAATCAATGATGTGTGATCTCTTTTAGTAGCCTGCAATAGTTCATTTCTCTTCATGATAACAAAAGAATGCCTATAATGTGGGACTCAAGGATTGCAGTATCACCTCTGCCACACCTCTGCCTCAGATCAAGGACTTTTGTGTCAGGACATTCAGGGCTGATCCCAATCTAGATCAGTTCACATCAGCTGGATTGGCAGATCCAGCAGACGCCAAGGATCAGCCAAGAGTCAGCTGATTCCAGCCTGACTTAACCCCTTTTGGTCATGACTCAGTGTATCTTGACCGGAGTCAGGCCAGAATATGCAGAGTATGGCTGATTCCAAGCTAGGATCAGCCAGTCCAGGCTCAGGGTTGGCTGATCATGGTAGATGCAGATCTCAGTCAAGCCAAGCTGGTTTAATGCCATAGATTGATTCTGATCTATGTTAAGCCATCCAGCCTGGAAACAGTCCCAATCCAGGCCCATCCTGGATGATGTTTACTTTGGGATTGGCCATCCAGCCTCGAATCAGTCTCAATCCAGGCTGATCCTGGATGGTTTATTATGGGATTAACCAGAATGGTTGGCGTCGATCACATTTGGGATCAATTAATCCCAACCAAGATTGGTAAATTCCACACCATAGATCAGATGTATGCAGTAGGCAATTATCAATATGGTTGGAACCAATAAAACACAATGTATGCCTATATTTTTTAACAAGTAATCACCTTTTTCAGAAGGATCTGTAGATAGACCTTCCCTGCTAAGAATCTCCTCCAATTCTTTTAACAAGTAGGTCTCACGTTTACTCTCAGGAGCCTGCTTCACTTTCTTGTAAATTGATGGGGGAACTCTGAGCCAATAACAAACACAAAAAAAGAAAGATCGTGTATCAAGGTTCATAATTCAGTGCTTCCTTGGTGATGTTTCCTCTTTCCTCCTTTGGCGAAGGAGAACCGGAGTTTGGAAATTCACAAAAAACAAGATTACCCCATCCCACACAATTTGATTACTGACTTCAAGTGCTCCACTCTTTTTCCATAGGCCTGGGCTGGAGTGCACTTTTTCTTCTGCATTCAGGAAGACGTTTACAAAACTTGTAAAGTAAATCTTCATAAACAAGAGAGAAGTAAATGTTAATATAAGAGAAAATCAAACTGAACTACCATTAAGAGAAAGTCAAACTGAATTACCTTTATAGTTTCTTCCTCAGATGAATGTGAGTGAGCATCATCTGAAGAGATACCAGCATCTTCTGCCTCAGAAGTTCTCTCTGCAACTTGTTCTGCACTTTTCATTTTCCTGGAAAAAGATGGTTCGCTTACCTTAGCAGATCTCTTTTGCTTTTTGAGTAATCCATTTTTTCTCACTCCCTCTGCAGGTCTCTTTTTCGATTTTGACTCTTTTTTATCTATCTCTTCATCCTCACTTTTAGATACACTTGAATCTGAGGAAGCCTCTGAAGGTTCACTATTATTGGCTTCTGCAGATTGTTTTAACTTTGTAGGAGTACCCTTTACAGAATGCTTTCTAACCGAACTAACATGCTTAACAACCTCATGGGGTCGAAGAATCTGACAAATGAAAGATAAACATGGATAAAAGTATTACCTCATCTGCTTTCCAAAATACCAAAAATAAATACAAGGGGCCGGAATATTCCAATGTTATTAAGAATTACCTCATCCAGATATTTGTTAATGACTTTTTTATACACATCAAGAGTGTTCTTTTCCAGTTTAAGATCTTCTTCCAGAAGTCGACGAACACCGACCAACGAAATTTTCCTGAGTCATTTAAAATTAAGGGTCTAGTGACACACCAACTTCAAAAATGAACCATTTGAAGAAATGATAGAGAGAGAGAGGAGAATTATGCTATAAAGATAGTATTGATAATTCTGCAATGTTAAAAATGGAAAAACAACAGCAACAGTGGCGACTCAATCCTGAATTAGCTGTAAGCCAAAAAACATGTATCACAATAACTAAGCCATTAGAGATGCATACTCTGAATTTGCTCTGAAATATGATGATCTTCTTTTTATTGCCTTTTTTATTGTTTCTTCAGTTAGATCAACATCAGGCTTGGCAGGAGCTTCCTTAGTTTCCTGGGTAATAGTATCATCTCCAATACCTTCCATTAGTTCAACTTTCTCATCAACAGCAGATGCCTGGTCCTTTTGCTCCTTATGTTGCACCATAACTCCCGTTTGTTTTCCAGGTTTCTGACTTTCAGAATGAATGGCACTTTCAAGGCCTTCTCCAGAATCTTTTGAAATAGTTGTCTCTTCGGCACCATTAAAGCACTGATTAGTCAAAAAATAACAAGACATCAATCAGATATCAAGGATAGTAAGAAGATGATGTAACCTCAAAGTTTTGAAAGACTCCTTTCTAGAAAACGAACTTTTCATTATTATTTAGCTTTAACAACTAGAAAAATATGTAGTATTCCATAGAAGTATTAGCTAATTCAAAAAAGGTATAAAAATATATATTGAGGTTGTTCTTTGAAAAAAAATTATTTTGGCCTCTCCCCATCGGACTTGCGAAGTACCATAGTTGTCAAGGCAACACGGCGCCCAAGGTATTGAAGGATACCGATTCCGCTTAGGCGACAAGGCAGCCGTTTAGGCGTCGCCTAGGCGATCAAGGTAGTATTCAAGGAAGGCTGAGTCGGGGAGTTGTTATACATAAAAATAAATCTTATATATGTAATTATGAAAATGTGAGTATTTATTTCTGGATAAGGAGTTAATCTTGGTAAATTAAGTGAGAGAGAGAGAGAGAAGAAAGAACTGAAAAAGAATTTAATTAAGTATATAATATATGTTTATAATCATAAATCTTAAATATGTATGATAGTATAAGTGATAGTGAAATATATTAATATATTCATTAAATAAGTGTCCCTTGTAAGGGGTATCAAAGAAGCAAAACTCTTCAAAATTATTTTTTTATCATGTAAAAGTACCTAGGGCGCCTTGCCTGGGCGCCTAGACTGGCGCCTTGGGTGTCTTTTTGGCCCCAGACAAGGCGCCCTGGCAAGGCGCTGTTAGAAAAGTGCCTTGCCGTCTAAGCAGGTGCCTTGATAACTATGCGATGTACTGATGTTACTCACATCGAACAACCATTCGAACACCCTTGATTAATCGCCAAAGCAATTCATGCATAGAAGGCATACATCCACGAAATAAACAAATATCCGGGAGTAGTGGCCCCATGAGCTTGATAGACTACAAAGTCTGCAAACACTTAGTGTTTTTTTTTTTATTTAGTTTGAGTTGCTTTTAGATTTTGTTTAAAATTTGGCTTGTCTTGATCAACTTGTTGTCCTCCATCTTTGGGATTCATTTTAAGTTTGGTTTCTTCACATTTTGCAACCTAACTCAAATTACAGTCTTTCAGGTTTGATGTTTTTATGCGTTTTCCATTTTTTGAGTTAATTTTCAGATTCAGAAACTTCAAGTTTTGGGATTCCAAAGTTCATTTCCAGATTTTTTTCACTTGATTTTGAGATTTTTTAATGCTTGGATTATATTGGTTTGAGTTGGACATTTGGGGATTTTAATCTTAGTATCTGATCTCCCTTTATTTTTAAATTTCAAATTTGACTTAAAGTCTTGGGTTTCAGATTTATGTTTTGAGATTTTAATGGGCATCTGATTTTAGATTTTATATTTGGAATGAAAATTTTCTTTAGATATGGATTTTATGAATCTGGAGTCTGGGCTTTGAAAATTCAGATAAATTTTTTATCTCAGTTCTGTGATTTTGGGACTCCCTCAAGATATGATACTTCTGATTAGATTTGAGATATTCTGAAATTCAGATTTTAAGGATTTCTAAACTCACTGGATTTTTAGATTCAGGTTCAATGGCATTTCAGATTTGAGCACTTCTTGATTTGATTTCAGTTTCAGTTTTAACATTTTCTTTTGATTTCTTTTCTTTCATTTCTCGGGAACATTGTCTTTCAGATTGGGGTTAAGAGCATATGCTTATCAAGCCTCGGATTAGAGATATTTCATAAATTTAACTCCAACCCTGGGTTCCTTTCAGATTCAGGCTTTTTACTTCAGATTCTCTTAAATTCCCTAAAAGCTTTCTCACATTCATTTGATCCTGTGACATGTTTTGGCCATCGGATTACTCCAACTGGTATGTGCTCAGGAACAGCTCCAATTTTCAGATTCAGAAATTTTCTTGACTTCTGAAGGTTCCATAATTTTGTTTGTTCTTTCTTGATATGAAGTTATGGATCTGAGCTCTTAGATTTGAATTCCAAGTTCAGAAACTTGAGATTTCAAGTTTTTTTTACTTCAGTTTTGAAGTTTCAAACTGGAATTTTTCTTTATGATCTGGGGTTTCAGATTTGGATTTCAGCCTTGAGACTCGTTATAATTAAAGGGTTTTGATTTAAATGTTTTGGTATTCAACTTCCAGCTTTTGACATGCTAGACTCCAGATTCGAAACTGATTTTTTTATTCAAGATTTTCATCTTTCGGATTTGAAAGTTCTCAAACTCTTTGTAAAGTCGCGTTTTAGACGTTGAAGACTTTTCCTTCCTGGGTTGGGCCTGTTGGAATTAAGATCATTAGATGTTTAACGCTTCGAAACATATTGGGTTTATTTTATTCAAATTCTTATTTTTGGATTTATGATCTTAAAGTTTCAGATTTTGACTGTGATTTTTCATGTTTGCTCTCATTTCTAAATGATTTTTGCTTGATGATGGTATTTTCAGAATTTTACTCGTTATGCTCATTTCCATATTTCTGGAATTTTTCAAAGTTTCCAAAGTCTTCTCATCCCTCAGATCCCTGCAGCTATAGGGTTGTAAAGGGTTAAAGCTTTTTTATCTTTAGATTTCCAGATTCTATACCATTTTCTGAAATTTTCCAGATGCCTCTCATTTTTTATATGATCAGGATCTGCATTTTTCTATCTTGTCGGAGATGTGGGTCCACAGTCTTTAAGGTCTTGAGTATTGGAAGTCAACCATGAGGACCAGAGCCAAGCACCTAGGTGTCATGCACTACCACTATGAAAAGTTGAACGAGAGAAAAAAATAGTACATGACAAAAGATAGAAATGTAGCATGTTGGTCATTGAAAACATAGCACAGTATAGTAGAACTTTTGGAGATTACCTCCTCCAAACGCTGCTTGATGAATCTTTTATGTGAATCTAATGCAAATGCATTCATCTCAAGGTCTTTCTCTAATGTCCTCCGAACATTTTCAAGAGTAATTGAACTGAAAATAATAAAATAAACAACATAAATAGGTTTCTAAATGGAATGCAAAATGATTGAAAGAAACTTATCAGCGCCTCAAATTAGTCAAAAAAAAGAGAAAATTTTATATTAAAAAAATTGTCTCATTTTTCTTGCATGTCAACTAGGTCCAAAAAGACATATTTGGTCGATCATAGTCAGCCAATCCCAATAGGTGAACTCAACTCGGACATCGCAAAAATCATCCTAAAAAGGCTTGATAGGATGAAGCCATTCATAGGTCGAATAGATCGATTAGAACACTCTCTTGTCGAAATTGAGGAAGCAGTAAAAGCCAACCATGAGGATCAAGAACAAGGTAGTAATCACTCTCAAGTGAGAGTTGCACCAAACCCAAGGAGATCACTTAAAGCAACACATGCTAAGAAGAGATCTCAACCCGACATGGAAGAACTTGCTTATAGAAGTGTTAAAGTAGAGGCTCCATACTTTAGGATCCCCAAGTTTACACCGATTAGGAGGTGGAAATGGACTACTATTTTGATTGGTATGAATTGTCCGAGGAAATAAAAGTCTGTTTTGCCCAAATGAAGTTAATTGAACAAGCTAAGGTGTATTGGATAAACATAGAAACTCTATTTTTTAGGAGAAGACAACCTCCTATTTTCACATGGGATGAGATGAAAGAAAAGTTGAAAGAAAAGTATTCCCCATCATCTTACTACCAAAGGCTCTTAGACCAATTGCAATGCCTAAGTCAAAGAAACAGCCCCGTGTCCGAACACATCACCAAATTTGATGAGTTCTTAATGAGATGTGGAATGAATGAGGACCCGAAAATCACCTTATCTAGGTTTAGATCTAGCATTAAATAGGATGTCCAAAAAGAATTTTTTTCTTAGAAAAAAATCACTACGTTGGAGCAAGCCTGTCAAATAGATCAAGATGTTGAGGGAGTTCAAAGACCTTAAGCACCCAAGATTCTCAATTTACATAGAATAGATACATATAAGCTTAGTGGAAGACCAATCAATTTTAAGCATCCCAACGTATTTGCTAGGGTGAATTACAATGATCTCACTAAACACACCCAAACAACCGAGAAGCCTAATAACTCAATTCTCAAATGCATGTTCTTCTACAAATGACTCAAACTCAAACCAACCAATGAGAAAAGATGAGAAAGAAAAAGTAATCATCGCCCCCAAATCCCACCAAGGGAGTCCTAAGGATGTGTGCTATAGGTGCAAGAGTTATGGGCATAAAGCCTATGAATATCCCACTAGGACACCCCATGCTTGCCAAGAAGATGACTCATCTTTTAAAAGAAATCCACTAGAACCATCTCCCTTAAAAGAATAAGACTACATAGTAGAGTATGAGTTAGCTCAGGAATTTGAGGAGTTAGAACCTATTACAGGATACAATCTCTTAGAAATTTCACCTAACCAAAAAATTAATGCTGAGAGATGTATGCTCAACCGAAAGATGTTAGCATGGACTTTGTGCTTGGGCTCCCTAGAAATATGAGGAAACTTGATTCCATCCTTGTAGTTGTAAATTGATTATTTAAGATGACCCATTTTCTTCTTTGTCCCAACATCTCTGATGCTTATACAGTTGTTAGGATCTTCTTTGATGAGCTTGTTCGATTATATGACCTTCCTAAAACCATAGTGTCAGATAGGGATACAAGGTTTACGAGTTATTTTTAGAAAACTCTTTGGGGGACATGATGGGTATAAACTTAAGTTCTCTGCTGCTTTTGTATTTGGTTAAGCACGTTTCTGCGAAATAGGTTCACTCGGAAGACACTAAAAGATGATATTAAAGATTTCACTTTTTGCAACTCTTTATCCGCAGCTTACTATACAGGTTAAACAAATGACGCCCGTGGTTGATTAGCTTTTAGTTTTCCATGTTTTCCTCAACCTCGCCATGGTTCTGTTAAATTGCGTAGCCAAGCACAAGAGACATAAGAGGCACCTACGATATATGCATGGTATATAATATGATCGCAAAAATTCTTTCTTCTGAAGGTTGTTAAGATAACGCACGTAAACATACGTCAGCTTTTATTTACCATGGACCTAATTTCATAGAGCACGGTAACAGAAAATTGTTCTGAGAAAAGTGAAAAATAAAAAGTTTAACAGACAGCAACTTGGGTAAGTAGTAAAAGCATTGAAGTGTTGGCGGTTACTAACTCTGCCCGTTCCTTGAAATCGGTCACTCGAGCGCGTATTGCCCGAAGTATCTTCTCCTCGATCCCCTCCTCCTCGGCCTTGCTCTTCACGTCTTCCTCCATTCAACCCTTTCTCGCCCTCTCTCCCACACACAATGTGTTTGTATTCACGGAACCGGAACAGCGGAAGCCAGTTGGAAGACGTCGAGCGCCGCCGGGCGCCAAGATCTCTGGGTTGTTAGGCCTCCTGCCGGCTACCGCCTTACCTCGCAGCGCGTATAGTGGCCTGCGCCATCTGTGGCGCCTAAACCCCAACAGCTGCCGCTGCGGCTCGCTCCCCTGTCCTGTTTCCCAAAGGATGGTCCGGCCAGGTTTCTCTCTTTTCTTCTCCCCCTGCCCGGGGCTCCGAGACGACACGAGACAACGAGGGTATTATGTAGATGTATACCCACCTCGAAAAGAAATTTTATTTTCTAATTTCAAGCGGGAAGAGAAACTTTTCGGCTAGTATATATACTTTTGAGAAAGTATCCCTCACTTCTCTTTCACAAGCAGAACGAAATACCAGGAGATCACAGTACATGATACTTTGCTAATTGTATATTTTTTATATGCAGCTCTGGCTGGTCCCTGCAGTGGTATATTTATATATATGTATTGTTGTAGAAGATATACATCAGAACGTGTACATGATGATACGCTGATTTTTGGACTCATCATATCGGCAGAGATAGTGATATTGCCTTATTTCCTATCGCGTGTTCTGATGTACGTATTTAGTGACATCAAGATTTTCAGCTCAATAAACTCGATGATTCTGGCAGTTTATGTCATGTTTGGTAATATTATTAGACATCTCTATCACTTTTATTTTTAAAATTGATATTGATTGTAATCACTTTGAAGTGTGTGACTAATAGTATCAATTTTGGAATTTATAGTGCAAATAACACATGTTATGTAATATAAGTGTCAACTTATATCAATTTTGATATTGATACTCCATCTTCTAGAAATATCGATATCAATACTAATATAGTATCATTTTCGATACTCTAATCAAACAGGCCATTAAGTAAACAGGTGTGGTCGCTGCTTGACGTCACACTTATCTCTAATATTTCATTATATCACCTGATATGGGATGTGGCGCTGGATTTTTTTTGAATAATTAATGTAAGATACTCGAGCCAAGTTCTTTGAGATAATAATACCTCATCTAAAATAACACAATCAGTCTTTCATTAAATTTACATTACATTATTATGTTTTAGTTCTATTTATCTTAAAACTCCTAATCTTTAACTTACTTTTTATAGTTAATTCTAATCTTTCCTCTCATTTTTGCAAATGCAATTATTATATATCAAAATATATTCTCCTATATAGTCTTCGTTAATTTATCTATAACTAATACAAAAATAAGAACTTCTTGTAAAATGATGATGTAAATTAATTGAAATGAGAACATCTTTAATTTCTCCTCCAATTGTACTAGTGGTTGTTTCATTATTCATGTCTTTTATCACTTGTATATATCTATCAAGTATCATATTTCACTTCAGCATCCACCATAAATTTGGTTTGCTAAAATATTTATGCAATTCTATAGTCACCACTTTATAAGTCTTTCCGATAAGTTTATTGTATGACTCATGGGCATGATTCATCTATAATTTACTTAATCTTGCACATCTTTTTTTCATTAAAAATATGCATGAGTATACTCTCTCTGTTTATTTGGTATTTTTTAGATAGTAAGATTTTTATTAAAAAGTTAAGTCAACTATTCAACTCATATATCTTTCAAACATTTTCATATTTCAATAAAAATATTATATCTTAATATAATTCAAATTAAACTATGTTAAATTCCCTTTGTGTTGTTTTTAACAAAGTTGTCTCTAAAAGGAGTATCAAAATCTCTTTTATTATTATCATGTTTGATCAAAACATTTCTTTCTTTCTTTTTTGAATTTGGTTAAGAACTTGGGACCTTCTCTCTCATTAGTCTAATCTAAAAAAATCTTTCTCATGTTCTTTAATTTTTCAGGTTTTTTTAAAATCTGTTTAAAAGACTCATCTTATGTTCATCTAATAGTTTTTTTTTGTTTCCATTTTTCAGTATCTTGTATTGTTTATATGCTTCACTGTTAACACATTTAAACAATATTTTATACCAATCTCTTTTAATTTTTTTAATTACCTTTTTGTACCTTACACTCTCCGAGCACTATTTTAACGCTCCCTCGAATCTCTTTAGTCATATTCTCCACGTAGTATCAACTAGGTATGATCTGCAATCTAAAAAAATTGTTCTTAAATTTTTGTTGTTTCTTCTTTTTTTATTCTCACCATTTTATTTTAAGATAAATATTTATTTTAAATATTTTTATTTATTTTTTGATCTTAACATCTAAAGATAATAATTTAAGTTGGCTTACTAAAGTTAGATCAAAATAACCTCACAACCATCGCGTAGAACATGATTAAACTTTTTCGTGAAATTGAAGTCAATTTGAAGTTTATCTTGTACACTTTTAATGTTGTTAAATAAAATTAATTTTATAAAATAAAATTTTTTCCTTTCTACATTTAAATTTTCAAATCTAAAATCTCCATGAACCTTTTTATATCTATTATGTTTCTTTTTACAGAAATCTCTTCTAATAAATATACTTTCTTTAATTGGTATACCAATCATCCAAATATTCTCAAAATTTTTCTTTAATCTAACTACTTAATCCAATTTGTGAAACAAACACATAACTATATTAATTAATTATCCACCTTTCTATAATCAATTTTTAGCATAATAATCTTATCTACTTCGAAATTACTATATTTTTAATATTTTATTAACAATAATATATACCTCACTTTTATCTTTTTTATGTATCCCATAATTTATAACATGTATTTCATACTTCTTTATATTTCTCTCGATTTTATGATACACCTACTATTAATTTCTCATTCTCTAAACCATCAACAAATTTCATAAATTTTCCTCTAAACGATCTAAATATCGAACATTCTAAGTGCATATTCTCATATTTTATTTTTTAACGGACCTATATATCTAATAATGTATGTTCATGCTTAATTTGTTCTCAAACTTATATTTTACTCTGCACAGACAAGCTCCTTTACCTATATCCGATGTGAATATTCTTATTTATTTAACATCATATTAAAACGCTTATATCACAAGTAACTTGCAAAAACACCCTAAATCTTCCTGTAGTTTTGGATGCATCCAGACTGCGAAACAACTGGCAAGGTAAAAAAATGGTAATTACAATTTTAGCATTTGCAATAATCGATCATCATACAACCAACTTCTTCCGGTCTCCATTGAATATGAGAACACCCAGGGCATTAAACGTCTTGGCGATGATAACATCAATTCTCGGATATTCAGCAAAGCCCGAAAAACCTGAATATTAAACATCATGCGGACCGTTTTTGAGCATCTCAGCTCAGGTTTCCATGATCCGCCCAAGGCCAATATCATGTGTCCCCTACCGACAGCAAAACCAGGCAGGTATGCAAGATGATCTGTGCCGCTCATGTCAATAGTGGACTCTAGATTCACCTGAGAGCTACCCACCAAAATTGCTGTATCCTGCCAAGAGTTTGCAGTCTTCTGGGGACAGTAAGAACGGAGGGCATCTCAAGTAGTGACGAGAAGTCCGGGCCCTGCAAGCCAAAGCCAGAAAGCAAACAAAGTCGACTAACTATTAGGACTTTATTTCTCCTCGTGCTAAATAACGACAGTTGCACAATTTGAGCACATTGTCTGCACCTAGTGTTTTGGTCAATTAGCATACACCTAGTGTTTGCCTTCTAATTAAGACGTTGTTGTCAAATAATCTTTTTCCTAAACTAGCATGTATACTTTGTCATAACGAAAGACTTGACACAGTGAAATTTAGCTGCAGGAAAACCTACCTCCAACGTCGGCGTAACTCATCTTTGCCTTGTGACATGCGGGAATTCTCAGACTTCAACATACAACTCAAGAAGGATACATACTCATGAAATGCAAGGCCCTTGAGTATCATATATAATCTTGAAGGAATTATGGGGCTAAGTGCATCACGAAGCAAGGAAACGGACTCTTGCTCTCTGCATATGCCATGAAAAAAAAACAATTTACGCTTTAGAACCACAGAAAACTGAGGCTCCATCTCAATGAAATGAAGAACATACAGAATAAACACGAAGTAGATTACTCAGATAGCAGATATCAAAATTTAATGATAATCAAATTGGAGCAAAAGGTCTAGTTCGCCCTTTAAGTAGATAGCAAAAGCTTAGAACAATAAAACCGATAAAAACAGCGAATCGTGTGCAACAGCTGAACTACACTAGAATATGAAGCTTAGGAGTTAGGACCAAGAATGAAAAGGATCAAATCATAGATTGCAGAATCTGTCGATCCAGAAAGAAATTGGTCGATTCTTGGATTGGCTTGGTCATTGCCAATCTGATTCTCGACCTGACTACTGATCAGGAATCGAATCAAGAATCAGCCGATCCAGGACAATTCTCCAGAAGTTCGTCAATGATGATTCCCACCACCTACTGAGCAATTCTAGGACTCACCCTTCCACCCCTGGCAATCCCCTCTGGTGTCCCTCCGGTGAACCTTTTTTCCCCCCTATTTGAGGTATGCATTGATTACGGAATCGGCCGAATTGGATCAGAATCGGCCAATTCTTGAATTGGATCGGTCGGTCTTGATCCGATTCTGGCCGGAAAGACCAATTCGGAATGGAATTCAAGAGAAATCGGTCGATCCGGATCGGGCTTGATATCGATTCGCCGTCGGGACTTGTCCTGACAAAATTGGTCGGGTCAACCAATTTAGGGTAATGATCGGTTAAATCGGATCAATCGAATCAGTCGAATCGGGCTTGATATCTCTTGATTTGAGAATTACGCTTCAAGTTAGTTTGGAATGTTCAGATTTCTTTTGAAAATTACAGATTGCATATTTACTTAGATTGTATGGATTGATTGTCCATTTGTTATTGAGATGTTGTCATCTTGATGATCTATTTTAAATTCTGGTTAAGATGTATGTTATTTGAATTTGACTTGATTAACTTCAAGATTCGATTAAGACTTGAGGTCATTTGGGATTTGACTTGAGTTTGTCCAACTATCTGACTTGGTCTCTTTTCCTTTGCTTGATGATTTAAATTGGATTTGCATTTGTTCAAGGATTGTGGTTAAAATTGGATGTCTTATGGTTTGAATATTTTATTTTGAGTTTGTTTTGATGTTTCTTGACTTAGATGTGTTTGAAGGGGTTTGATTTGGCACATTTTGATCATAAGTTACCTTGAGGATTTGAGTTGTTCATTCAAGGTTTGGTATGCCGGGGAATTTATTGAGTTTGATTTAAACTGATTGATCAGAATTTTGACTTAAAGTTTAGTTGACTGATGACCCTCTGGTTGGCTTGTTATTACAGAATAGTCTTTTGATTTTTTTTAAGTGTTTTGTTTTGAGTTTGATTAGATTTTTTTTTTACTTGAAATGCCCTTTATTTGGGTTTAATTTGATCAACGCTTTGGTTGAAAGAGTTAGAGATTTAATTTGCTTTTGGACATGAGTTAACATCTTTTTATCTCGATTGATGAAAGTTTATTTGGGGACTTGTCATTTGTTTTGATTTAGCCCATCCATTCTACCAGGAACTCGGAGTTCTGAAATTGGACTTCTCAGTTCAATGAGCAACAAGATTTTCAGTCCCAGATTTATTAGTCTTTGAAATTTCATATTTTTTTCTTTTGGGTCTTTGCATTCCATCAAGTGAAAGAGGTCATTGATTTTTCCCTTCAATGCTGGTCCGTGCACCGAACATGAAAGCTTCTCATTGCTTGAATCAAATTGCAGGAGATGCCATAATTCTCAAGAATTGAGTGAAATAGGATTGACCCACTTGGTCTTTAATAGACATTATGGATTTTAACCCACTGACTTAGGATAGAATGTACCTGGCCTTAGATAGGCAAATGGGTATTCCTCCCATTGTTTTGTGAATTTTATTAGCATATAAATCAACATCTCGGCATATTGATTATGCACAGCCTTGCATAGCTTAATGAATATTGCTCTCAAATGGAGCATGGTAAGACATTGGGGTCTTTTAATAGACCTTTGAATATCTACCTTAAAAGGGTCAATGGGCATGCATAAAGCCGACCCATTGATTACCCATATTTTAATCTTTTTAAGTTAAGCTGAATGCTTGTCTCAGTTGGCGGATTTAAATTGCTAATTTTTTATTTAATTTTCTGTTTGTTGTTTGTTTTATTTTATTAATTAAAAGTCAAGGGGAGTGCTTAAAGCCAGCCCACTGGTTACTTATTATTTTAAAATTCTTTTATGTTATGCCAAGACTATGGGTGGACTTAAAGTTGGCCCAATACTCGTCTCGATTTGTTTGAATGAAATTGATGAATTTTCATTTAATTCCTTGTTGATGGTATGTTTTAAGGTTTTCTTTTTAATTTTGGCCACCAGGCCTATGTTGAACTAGAGGTCAAGCCCGCTAGTTCTTTTCTGTCTAATTGAGAGCCTAATAGGCTTCTCCCCTTTCGTCCACATCCATCTGCCCTGATGGGCAATCCTCTTCTTCTTCTTTTTTAACTCCATCGAGTGGGTGGGCCCCAGCCCATTTTAATCCATGAGTGAATACAACTCAAGGCCTTCCGTCGCGAGGCCGGCTGGAGATGCACCGGTTGAAGCTACCGCACAACTAAGCTGAGGACCGGAGCTTGCTCGGCTTTCCCCAATGGCGACGGTGGAGGAGCCTTCTCCGGCGGGGCTCAACAGTTCGAGGGGCCAGCGGGCTTCAATAAGGTAGACCAGCGGAAGCTTCTTCGGGAGATCGTGACCGTGCCTTTGAGTAGGGATGAGCACGGTTTGGTTTGGTCCAGTTTAGGCTATTTTTTTCCAAACCAAACCAAACCGATTCAACCCCTCAAACCAAACCAAACCAACCCAATTTCAATTCGGTTTGGTTCGGTTTAAACCGAAAATATAAAAAAATATTTAATTAAATATTTTTACATATATATAATAGTTTTAAAATTAAAAATAATCAAAAATAAATATTATTTTATTATAAAATTATAAAAATCTTATTTTTAATAGTATTATGACAATTTTTATATAAAATTTTAATTAAATCAGTTTAAACGATTTGATTTGGTTTAAACCGATTTAGAGGACTTCCAAACCAAACCAAACCAAACATAGTTCAAACCGAACTGAATCGAACCAAATAGGCCGGTTCGGTTTGGTTTTTCGGTTTGAACCGTTTAATGCTCACCCCTACCTCTGAGTACCTTGGCGATAACGATGGCTTCGAAGGCTCAGGACAGAAGACCCCGCAAGGCAACAAGGGCTTTGACGGTTTCAAAAGGGCTCTGGACAGATCCTCAGCAGCTTTTGAAGGGTCCTCAACAGCTCCTGAGACTGATGGTAGCTACTAAGGCAACCACTGAGCTCGACAATGGAGGCTAACAAAGCGAGGGACATTGACAACAGTGAAAGAGGCTCTGGATGGCCTCCTTAGTAGTGGTGGTGGTGGAAGAGGATGCTCGATGGTGGAAGCTCTGGATGGCCGAAGTAGAAGCTCCGGCGGCCGTGCTCGCTTTGGCTGAAAGAATTTTTTTTCCTTTCAAACCTTGGTGCTTGTGTTCTAGATTGTCAAATAGAAGGGCCCAATCCATGGAAGTCAAAGCCCCATCGGTCAAATGAAGGCGAAGGTACTTGATAAGAAGGCATGAGCACTTCACCCCAAGAATAGGCACCAACTCAGTTGCCTCTAGTTTAGTCATACCAATACCCACACAATTCACTATTGAGAAAGCAGACCATCCATCCCAGGAATTTCTTATAGAAAAAAGACAGCTCTGAGGGTGTGCACCTTAGTCCAGTGCGCCACATAGAAAAGGGCAATGTTATCAATATATTGGACATGCATAATGACAAGACCTTGTCTGCCAATCTTAATGCCCTGAAGGACACCACTATCAGCTGTTCAACATCATACAAAGCACCTGAACCATCAAATGTATAGTACAACCCCTGTACTATAAACACTCCTAACTTTGTCATAAACTTTCTTGAGGTATATCCCAAGGATAATATACTTCTTCCTCTGCTCTTGAAGACCAGTATACTTTGATATAATTGTTCAAGATATACCTACCCTTTATAAAATCTTATGTGAAACCTTATTTTTTTCATAAAAATATAACTATCTACGTTTTTTGTACAAAAATTCATTTTATTTTCATTCATTTGGGAAAAGAATTTTCACCATCTTTAGCTAACATATAGTAATTAATAAAAACACATGATATCTCATAAAAGTATTAGCCAAAATACATGATATGCATGAAAATATGCTGAGGTTTAAGGTTCATTAAAATACTCTTGGACCTCTCTCCACCAGAACTTGGAAGCATTTGGACTTTGGAGCATCATGAGGAGTAGGCATTGGCCCATCCTCCTTACGCCTTCTTGGTTCACAGCTCCATAGACAGCAACAACAGCAAGTAGCATCTTCAGGCATGTTCTGCAGCAACCAGGGCATCATCCTTCATGGGTGCAAGCAGCAGAAAAGATAGCAGCATCCAGCAGCAGCAGAAGGGGGGCCACACCTGACAGCAGCATCAGCGACGGGTTTTTTTTGTGGACCAGTCCACATGGGGCAAGATCTCAGTGATCTCGTTTCTCAACCCCTTGGCGAGACCGAGAATCTTGCGAGATCTTGGCAAGATGGAAAACCATGATCATAACTTAAGTAGGATCCGTATCCCATTAAGGACCCAATAATGATAAGATCCAAAACTTAAGTCATTATGGAATCTCATCCATCAGATCTCCCTACTTCATGATTATCTCATAACTTAATGTCATCCAATCATGACCGTCCATTACTTAAATAGGATCTGAATCCCATTAAGGACCCAATAAGAAGTAGATCCATAACTTAAATGCTTAAATCATCACAGCCCTTAGATTTTGCGCCAATCTCACCATGTCATTTCATTGCACAACTTTTAATCAGTCATTGGTGCTTTAAGTATGATCTGAACCTTGTTAAGGGTCCATTAAGCCCTCAATTGATGGGCTGCAAAATTGACCTTAGAATAGGCCACTTCTCTGTAGATCAGCCTTAAAGATGAGTGTCTATTAGGAGCATATATCTGAAAATTGAGCATTGTATCTCTATGGGGATTGGATTAGACTTAATCCTAATCCAATAAACTTGAAAGTTTTTGGTGTCAACAACTTATTCTCTGATCAATGAGTTTTTAATCACTTTCCACAACATGTTGGTTAGTTGAAGAAGACACTGTAATGCCCATTTTAACAAACTAATAGGCCTATAATTTCTAATTTTGACCACATCCTTCTTTTTGGGTGTGAGCAAATTTATGTGTCATTCATAAATCTGACGTTCTTAGGTCCCTCATAAATTTCACAGCTGCTGCAGGCTGCAGCTATGATTTCTCTAATCACATTCTAGAACTTTTGATAAACACCCATGGAGAAGCCATCAAGCTCAGGGTATTTGTTAGCATGAAAACTAAAAATGAATGTTTTGACCTCCTATTAAGAAAAATTCTTCAGTTAACAACCTGGCATTGGCCACCAAAAATTAGGATGAATAAGTTAAGAATGGCTTCCACTCAGTGTCCTCATAAGATGAAAAATTGTAGAACTTCACAATATGCCTGTTTATCTGACCCAGCTCCTTGTACAGCTGGTCATCAATCTGAATAGTGCGAAGTTAGTAGTTTTTCCTACTTCCCAAAGCTATAGCACAGAGGTACTTGATCGTGTGCCCATGGAGAAGCCAATGTTCTTTTGACCTCCGTTTCCAAATAATTTCTTCCAAACCTGCCCACCCATTATCTCTTAATAATATCCTGAAGTTCTGCCTGCAAAATTCATGAACAGTCCAGCTTCTTTTCATACGTATCAATTTGATTCACCAGTAAAGCCCATTCCTTGATGTTTGAACAACCTACCGACCTTCAAATTCTGAGCTCCACCTATCATTAACTGCTTAACCCATCTCAACTTCTGCACCAATCTGTAATATACCGACCCCAGACCTGAGCATCTTCCTACAACCAATCAACCAGCTGAAGAAATTCTACCTTTTTAGTCCATGCTAGTTTAACAGATTCAGCTTCATGACATTTATGCCCCTAGTATCCAGAAGATAGATGAATGGTCGGAGATAATTTCACACATTACAATCCATGAACACATCCATCCATTCAAACACAACATGGAAGTTGGAACATGTGTCCAGCCTTGATCTCAAGTTCCATAAACTAGTTATCATTTATCCACTTTCTGAAAGCATTCATCTCAACCGTTCAGCACAGCTGATGCATTTATCCCTATTCTTCAAAGTTCAAACAATGTTAAAATCCCCTAGGAGTAGGCATGCTAGATCAAATGAACTTGGCTATCCAACCTGTTAGCTCCTGGACGAAGAGCACCTTTTGAGCATGGATGGTAGGCCCATAAGCCCCCACCAGAAGCCACTCGAATCCTTCCCACTTGATCTTGCACTTGGCAGGAATAGATAAGCATCCAAAGAAGTTCAACACCTGTAACACCCCTTTATTCCACATAATAAGGATGCCACCAGATCCCCCCTCCCCCACTCTTAAAAGCTGCCCATAAAGATTTTCATCCAGGTCTTCAGTCTTTGTTCACGGCCACGCCATACATTTATGCCCTTCATGGACATATTTACTCTTTTAGGTCCCAAATTTTGTTTTGCCCATGACCCCTTGGATATTCCATGATATGATCTTCATAGGACCTTTGGCTTGGGCCCTAAAACTATGAACTTGCATGCTCTCAATCTATCTGAAGTCCATATATTACTTAAGACAAAGCCCATCGCCCTTTTACAAATTCTCCTCCCACTCTTAGAACCTTGGGCAACATGAACAAAAGCATTTTGCATTAAACTTCTGAGGAACTTCATGAACGATTCTTCTCTTCCAAGATATGATAGTGCTGCAATCTATTCCAACTGTAAGATAAGATTATCACTCCATTCCACAGCATTAGAAGCTGCCAGTAGTTCCTCCCCCAATGCTAGGAGTTGATCTACACCACCATGGTTTGTAGAATCAGCTGATCTGGATCGGAATCGGTATGGGCCAACCCAATTTGGCTCCAATCCACCCCGGATTCCCACCAAAATCAGCCTGCAACCACCAAGGTGGTGGTGGTGTCAGACATGGAAAGTCATCTCACGAGATCTCGCAAGTTTTCAGTTTCACCAAGGTGCCAAGAAACAAGATCATCGAGATCATGCCGCGTCGTGGTGACTGTTCGCTATGGAATTGTGCCCTTGTGGGCACACGTGGACTGGTCCATGAAAAAAAAATCTTCAGGGGCTTTGCCCCCCGATACCCCCCACAAGGGCACTACCCTCTTGACCTCGTGACCTGATCATGCAAGTCAATCCGCGATTCCCAAGCGCCTATTTATGAGAGTGTAAGTATATTAATATATTTCACTATCACCTATACTATCACATATATATGACTCATAATCATAAATATATGTTATATACTTAAATTTTACAAAAAGGTATGTTTTAACTGTCTTCTCTCTCACACACACATCAAGTTTGTCAAGATTAATAATTCCCCAAAATAAATATATACCTATCCATAGATAATTACATAAATGAAATCAGATTTAAATATATGAACACATAAGCATACACATTGAATTAGTATTTAATCATCAATTTGTAATAAACAATCAAGAACAAGAACATAAAAAATGCCCTTAATACCATATTAGTATTTAAATAAGATTATATAAAAGTTTAAATCTTTTAGAAGCATAAAGATCGTCTTTTTGATATTGAGAGTGCTTTGTAATTATTCATTCACACAGTTGATGTACGAATGTGTTATATATTTTCATGTAAATTCATTGATGTACTCCCATCTTTATAGGATATTATGTTATGTTTCAAATATATATATATATATATTGATCCGAGAATCCAATCTCTTGAGATTTACCCGTGATCTCTCTTCTCTTTCATCCCCCCTCCAAGACGAAGCTGAGATCTAAGATGACAATCATTGGTGCCAGATATGGATCCTGAGATATTGGCTCACCTGGACACAACATCGGTTATCCAATGACTTTAGTCAGATTCAATGGATTTGATACAACCACCTTCCCTGAGATATATAGTGTGATGGTCTTGCGGTGCTGATCTTGAGATATTGGCTCACCTGGACACAACATCAGTTATCCGATGACTTTAGTCAGATTCAATGGATTTGATACAACCACCTTCCCCATGATATACAGTGTGATGGTATTACGGTGCTGCTGCCACCTCAACACCAGATTTCTGTGCCGAACCCAAAAAGGGTTAAGATCAGATCAGAATCCCATGAGGGATCCATCATCCATCTGCCATGTTTTTTATATTTTTTTTGGTTTTTAAGAACCGATCAGGGTCAATTCCGGATTGGTTTTTCTCCTTTACCAATTCCATCGATCTAATCCAGATCGGATTGAAATCAGCACTAGGTAATCCAGTCTCCAATTCAAATTCTGCAATCCTTGTGCACTGCCTTTTCTGGGTAGGGTTTTGCTGGAGCTGCCCTGCTGCAGTTTCCCTAAGCCCTCCATCCATGGCCTACACTGAGGTGGGTCCTGCCAGTCGTCACCACAACCGACAGCTGACACTGGGCTGCAGGCACTTCAGGATCCCCCCCGGGCAGCTGGAGCACCCAGAGCAGCAGAGCGGGTAGGCATGTGCCACCTGGTTGACAGGATACTAGGACAGTCACAGCAGTGATCTGGCAGCCAGAAGCAACCTTTCCGCTGAACCGAAGGAACCATAAGAATCTGGATCCTGACAACAGGTCTGACCCAACTGTGACAAGGTGCAGACCACTGACGAGCATTAAATATCTGATGCCTGTTGGTGGCCTGGCACCAAGGATCGCTGGATCGGAATCGGAATCGGGATCGGTGGGTACCGATCCGATCCGGATCAGATCGGATCGGACCGATTCCGACCGATCCAATAGAAGAAAATCGATCCAGAATCGGTAAGAAACAAAAAGCAAAAAAAGAACCGATCCGATTCCGATTCCGGACCGATTCCAGCCGATTCGGACCGATTCTGGCCGATCCTGGTCGATCCAACTGGAATAGCAAAAAAAGAAAAAAACGATCCGATTCCGATTCCGATTCCGATCCCAGTAGAACCTTCCATTGTCACCAAGGAGAAGCAGAGTTGGGATCAGACACTGGATCAGCCAGGGCCAATGCATCTGGATTGGAACAGGTAAAGAAATCCAGTGGAAGCCAAGAACCGGCCTGAATAGGCAATCCCAGCTGAGATGAGCTGGTGCAAACTCTGGAAATATTTTAGTGCATCTACTGTATGGGTAGCATAATTTAAAGCTGAATGTCTATCCAAAAGTGACATGCAGACTTTGGAATTATTACAATAAAGGAATGAGTAAACGTACCTTCCAGTGGGGATAGTGTTTTTTGACATCTGCACTGGCACACTTCTGTCTGAACATGGAATGTTGATTGTTTTATCCTTTTGTGAAAGTAACCTTCCAAGAGCTACAGAACTAGTACTGGCAGCTAGCAATTCTTGTGACAGACAAACTGAAATTTTATAGCCTAGGTTTAACTGTGCTGCCATAGATTCACTACCATAAAAACAAAGACCATGTTTTGCAAAAGTGGAAGCCATCTCCAAATGTTGATCACAACATGTACCAGAACCTTGTATATCAGATGGAACTTCAGATGACTCGAGAACATCCTGATATAAAATCATTTTCATCAAGCAGAAATAAATCAATGAAATAAAAATGGGATATTTCACATATCAGCCTGGAAACAGATAAGGGATCTTACACTAGTAAGTGACTGACAGTTCCTTAAGAAAACGTCAACTTCAGAAATTAGATCAGTGAGGCCAGACATAAGAAATAGTATCTTCATTGCATCCTTCCCATTAGGTATTATTAATGATTTTAAACTATCATGACACTTTCGCAGCTTTCTCCAAGTTTCTTCCACAGAGACAATAACAGGAGCACACTTACAATCATCCACAGGCATGAAATCCATGAAAAAGCCAGCACGGCTACACTCATCCATCAGCTGATATCCCCTAGACAAAACCACCCTAGGTTCTCTATGCCGACAACCAGGTTCTTCATTTCCATGAACCGATTCAGTATATAGTTCATGTAAATCTACAGAATCAACTTTCGGATCCTTCTCAGTTGCTAGCATAGTTCCACTAGCAACGTTATACTTAACTACAGAAAGATCCCGGGCAGGTCTGGTGTCAGCCAGGGAATTTTCTGAGAAAGCAGCAAAATGGCTTGAAGATGTAGACAGACAACCTTCCCCGTCGATAGCTTCAGTCTCAGGAACCACGGATGGTTCAGGAATAAATGAGAATTTGTATACATCACAAGCATGTGAAGTGCAGGTTGTCTCATTAATTAAGGAGGTACTTCTAGATACATTAACATAATCCAAACAATGCTTGTCAAGATGATCTGTGCGATAAACAGACTGTATATTGCATGTCTCAGGTGAGAGACATTCATCAAAATTGGGGGATACAGTGTCCACAACTGTATCATTCACAAGTAGATCCCCAGATATGGAAGACAATACAGTATCAGTCCTGTGCTTCGAACTTCGTCTAGCAAAGGTTAATGGTGAGCTTGACTCATCAGAAAATTCGCCATGGTTTTTGCTAGGAGAAGAGAAATCAACATGCTGAAGAGTGAAGCATTTCTTCATCAGGCCATACTCGTTGGTTGAGCTGGTGCCTGTCCCATCTTCACTGGCATTTGAAGCATTAGCGGGTTCGGTCAAATCTTCTTCTTTTAAGGAATGTAGATGTCCAAGATCATCTGCTGCATATATTGCCTTGGATATCTCCTGTTCCACTTTCAATGATAATTCACATGGAATAGCACACTGTATCAATTTTGTTATCACATGATGAGCTGCATCAAGATCAAACAACAGCTGATTGAATGTAGATTGGGCATTCCTGTCTAGTTTGGCAAAGAAGGAAAAAAATCAGTTAGAACATGATCTTTTTTTATTCTTATAAACATAGCATATGGGCAGAATTTGCAAAGATGCACTGAAAATCAAAAGTGAGATAAAACAAAATATATCACTTTCCAGCTCAACAAATAAATAAGCATAAGCATAATCAACTATGACATACTCAACTTGAATAAATGATTATCTTGCAAACTTAGAGGCATTCTGCACAAAGCATGATTTGCATATTTGCATAATAGCCCAACCAAAATGGGCCAATTCTAGAATCAGATCTGCCCCCGGATTCTAACCCGAATCAGCCAAGGAATGGGACCCATGATTGCCAGATCAGAATCGGTACCTAGATTGGTGGGTACCCATCTGATCGGATCGGAACTACCGATGCCAGCCAATCCACCGGGAGGTATCCAATCCAATTCAGCCCAATTCTTTTTATAAAAAATATTAAAAAATTCAATTCCGATCCACTCCATGCCGGTCCAGCCAATTCTACTGGGATTTTGTCTTAGATTGCCACTCTGGGTAAAAATTAGATCGTCGTAGGCCGATCCGATCCAAGAATCGGCCAACCCAAATTCGGATGGGCCGATTTTATGATTGGGACCAATTCTAATGGTTCTGACCGGAGCTACAAGAGTTGCCTGTGTCTTCCCCACTTGATAGGAGCCAGACCGGACCAGTTATGCCACCACCCCTCCAATGTAATCAGCTGGAGTCCACCCCAGATCAGTCCTGGATTGGTCCATAATCGGTCAATCCAACCAAAGTTAGCCCAATCACAGTGGAAATATGCCACAGGATTGGGCACCCTCAAATCATGTATGTATGGGTATCAATGAGCAAGGCCTGGCCCGGCCTGCATTATGTTATTGGCCCCGTCCAGTTTGACTTGTATAAAATATAAATTTAGCCCGACCCAGTCCAATCTTTATAATCTATAATAAGATATATATAATATTTTTTTAATTTCTGAAAAAGAATCAATAACTTTATGTTCTAGGAAGAATTATGAACATCAATCTTTACAAGTGAAATGAAAAAATTGATCCAAGTTTCTTTACACAAATCATCTTGTTGTGATTCCTACAAAACTGACATGTAAAACAAGACAGTGCAAGGTTAGAAGAATAAAAAAGCTGATTTCCCTAGAAGATGCTTGCAATGAAAAAATCATCAATGAAGAGATCTTCCGAACATCATGGAGAAGAAAATTAAGAATTTTGAACTTTGAACCCAATAGCAGAGATCTTATTTGTGGTGAAGGGTCAAACAAACCTCCTATTCCCCATCACCACCTCATTGAACTCTAAGGGTTCAAATCTGAATATCGATGATTCAATCCTCAATGGTCAAACAGCACAATATGCACACAAGAAAGAACTGTCATTTGTGGCAGCAAACAGAGCACAGATATATACAAGTTGTAGAGGATTCCAGTGCCTGCAGCAGTGTGGCTCGGAGGACATTCAGCGAGATCATTTCACCATGGAATAGAATGGCCACAAAGCAATCATAGCGGCAAGAAGTGGACTCTGCATGACACGCCTGGCAGGGACAAGAAATCGAAGTAACATAAAATCCTCCCCAAACCCCCACAAAAAAATTCAAATGATTCAATGGAAATCTATGAAGAAAGGAATCATCGGAGGATGAGAATAGCGACAATGGTGGACCAGTGGTGGAGTCAAATGCCCGGAGTTGAGACAGAGAAGTGCGGAGCGGAGGAACCCTAGATGTCTGCCATGTGTGTCTGCGCGTCTAGACATCTGTTCTCTGCCTGTCTCCACTCTCTGGCCGCGTGGTCATCTGTGGTCCGCATCTAAGCCAAAAGCTAACCCCACTAAAGCTTGCAGGCTTATTTACTAACCCAAAATTCAGCCCAAGGCTGGCCAGGCCCGCTGCCCAGTGGGCCAGCCCTAATGTCTACTATGTTTTGGTAAAGTTGTATTAAAAAGAGTATCAAAAAAACTTTTTTGCATTTCTTTAATGTCACCATCGCTGATCAAAATCTTTTCTTTTTTATCCTTGATACATCTGACTTGATTAAGATTCTGATATTTTCTCTCCCTCATCCTTGCTAATCTATAAATATCTTTTTTCCTATTTTTAGTTCGAACTTTCTCGTACATTTCTTTAAAAGTTTCATCTCATGCTTGTCTGCTCTCTTTACTTCCTTTTTTATTATCAAGGGACTGAAGGAGGGGTACCTGAGATTTGACAAGCAATAAAAATCAATGTTTAAGTGCCAGATCTATGAGTTTACACCTCTGAACACATCAGACTTTGGTAAAGATAAGCTTCACTTAACTTCCGAAGACCAATGATATCAATGTTAAATCAAATGCACTGTGTTGCCTGTCACAATAAAAACAAGAAAATAGACAATGAAATCAAGGTTTTCAGAGTTCAAGAGAGTATTATAAAAAATAAAGGTAGTTTAATGTACACACCTAATTCTTCTAGAAGTTTATAAAGAAGTTTTTGAAGTATGTGCTTCATTGCCAAAACAAATTATTTGTTTTACCACTTAAAAGAAAAAGTGTTGACCATCACTATGTTCCATTTTAATAACATCTCCATGGACCAAATAACTATATATTTAGAATGTCATTTTAACAGTTTGACATGCCAATCTGATAAATAATAAGGGTAAAAAATTTCAACTAATACACATAAGAGAGCGGCCAACACTTGCCCAACAAGCCTTGTGTTCTTTCACTCTGGCACCAGAATTGAAGCAGCAAAAATGTCTTCCTGATGTCATTCTGACATGACCTTACAAGATTCTCCAGTAGCAAGGGTGAAATATTGATGCCTTCGAACTGGCAAACCTACTAACCATAAACAAAAGGTTAAACATATCTAGTTCATCAGACAATGCAGTATGAAAAAAGGGAATGAAGTTTTGTACCATAAGCATGCAAGCAACTAATTCCTCTGATGAAGGGTGTGTAAAATCAACCGCTAGTTTGCTTAATGTTGAGGGTATAGATGGATTCTTACCTGGTAAACAATGATAAAGATTAAAGAAATTATGCAACAAATTCAAGGAGAAACAGTATAACTAGCTAGAGATCAACTATGTGCAAGTGTAACAGTTGCAGCCAAGCTTACTATTTGTTGTCAGTATGATAGGACGTTTGGATGTTTCTGCAAGTTGCATGACAGTAGAAACAAATCCACGGTCCTCATCAAACACAGCATCCACATCTTCAAAGAGGAAAAGATTTTTGTTTGCAACTCGACAAGTGGAGCTCTGAGTCTGTGTGGCAATTGTGTCACAATCATTCTTTATATCATTTCTTGTTCCTGAATTCTCTTTGAAAATATTTCCATTCTTTAATTGTATTGGCATCAAACTAGCTGAAGAGCTCATCATACTTTGGAGAGCATGCTTATTCTTTAAATCAGCAGCATCCTCAATTGAGCTGAAAGAAAGATCACTATCTTAAAAACTTTTTTACAGAATTCATCAGTCAATGTGGGGAACAGTTCTAAAAGACACATGATAAACATTTGGTTTGCCTATTTCATATCTGGCTCCATCATCCAAGCCAAAATTTAAAGACTTATATAGAAAATGGCTAAAAATTTTACCCTACCCAAGAACTAAGCCCTTCTTCCTATAAAAAGCTTGAAAAATACTTGTGCAATTAGTTTACAACAAAATATACTCATGGCACAAAGAGTCTATCAGGCAATCTGGCAGATACAATGTTATTAGTTGCAGGTAACTTAGAAAAAAATATATACACAGGTAAAAAAGCATAAAAGTAATTTGCAACTATAGGAGACCCGAAACCAAATAACTCACATGCAAACAGGAAACTGTATTCTAAAACAGTAAATATACACATCAGTTATGACACCCCATTATAATCATTTGTGACAAAACCAACTCAACTCTACCTTTAATTCTCCTCAATTTGGATTTGGGGTCGACCATATGGATTCTCCTCCACTCACATTGACTTGAGTTAATTCTTCAGAAGTATTTAAATCATTCAAAACATATTGAATTGCCCTCATCCATGGTATGTTAGGTATACCACATCCTTTTTTTTCCTTCCACTATCTTGGTATTTTTCCACTTTCCTAATGGAAGCTTCTTGAGCTATACATTTAATATGTTCAAACCATCTCTATCTCCTTGTCTCAATCTCCCTTGTTTCAATTTGTTTCCAATTGCCACTACTCCCAATCTTCTCTAATCTATTCATTACGTATTTTGTCTAAAAGGAAATGTTCAAACACCACACCAAAAAAAGACAAAGAATATCAGAAGAAAATATTGCAAGATTACGTTCATGAGTTGCACTGCTGACTCTAGGCCCTTTCATAAAGAAAGGTTAATACCAAACGACTCAAGAAATTTCTGCAATATATCAGAATAAAACAGAGACTGTACAGCAGGTAGTCACATTCACAATAGCTAGTCTTCTGGCTTGGATTGATAGAAACCTGCAGTTGAAATGATGATCCAGTCATCCAAAATTATAAACGAAGTGGCTCCTGATAACTTGAAGAATATTTGCCAAACTGTTTGCACAAAACACCAACTAGATGATTGAGATAATAGATCTTCAAACGTTCTTCAGATATGGCATTCATTCCCAAGGCAATTTCCACACAAAAAGTAAAAAGACCAAACATCTAAGGAAAGCCCCTTTCTGAAATATGTTCGCACCAAGTGATCTTTGTTCCACCTCTGAACCGCATATGCAATGCAGACAACTTAAGATTTTCATTTAGAATCCATTTCATATTTATCTGTCAGAAACATGTACATGATCGTGTAACATGGACATCACTAGGATAAGTCCTGGTTGTTCTTCCACAAGCAAATCCAACCAGTAGGTTATTCTCCAAAGGATAAAAAATTGATTGATACCCAAAATCTACTGCAGGGAATTCACACAGGCACTAAAGTGTACAAAGCAGAAAGAAGTTATGGGATTCTGCATCTTTTCAAGGATCACTACATAATCTGGTCAGTGAAAAACAAGAGTACAGAATATATACCCTCCTCAGATGAGGATAAAAAAATTATTCCACCAACTCAATAGCAAAATATAGGAAGTTTGGGAGGGGTGGGGGAGGAGATGGAGATGGAGGATCTAATACAAGTGCACGTGCAATGGGATAGGTGTTGATGATTTGAGCCAATGCCAACATTCAAGTGGCCAAAGTCAGCATTGAAATCAAATACGGTTTTTTTATACGTATGATGCTCAATATTATCTAAAACCCCCTGATGACTTGTAGTCATATATTCCACCAACAGCTCCAACACAAGATGGTGTATATGATTTTGGTGAGATGGCTGAATCGATATTTGCATATGGATATGGGCCAATCATAACTGACAATTCCCAATAGAGCATCTCAGAAAATCCAGAGAACAAGGAATCCCAAGGCCAGTTTCATAGATATTGGTGATAGAAAGATATATTAATTGCTCCACATCAATTGTACCATGTTTTTTATTAGAATGATCATTGGTGTTAATTTATATCCACCCGTCTAAAAATATCTCATAATGGCATGAAAGTGTAATTAAATGTTACATTTTATTTTTAATATTTTTAAAGAGTTTCCTTATTTTTACCCATTTTTCCAATTTTTAGAATGAAATTAATAAAAAAATCCAATCAAGAATGCTTAGGAATCGGGAATCCTCATGGGGTATTGGCCAGGATCGCATAACCGATCCAAATCTGGGTCCTGATTGTGAATCTGTGATCCTTGCCCCATGCAAAATCAGCAGAAGATTTACAAGATAGATGTGTGCCTATCCGATCCCAATCTGGATCAGATTGGGATCTACTGATCTGGGTCCCGATTCTATTCCTGCGATCCTTGCCCCGTGCAGAATCAGCAGAAGATTTACAAAACTAAGGTATGCCTCCAATAAATTCTTGCAGTTGATGCTCCAGCTAATGAAACCATCACCGGCCAGCCAGTTTAAGCTAATTCAAGACAGTGACTTTCAGCGAATAAGGGAGAACCCATCAACAGATTCCAGCCCAAACTGGGACGACCATTTTCAAGGTCCGACAGTTGCATATCCCAAGCACCCTCCACATCTGGACCGCAATGCGATTGCAAGAGCCCAACACAACTACCAACTTCCAAAGTTCAACTGACAGAATAGAATTGTCCTTCTGGCTTGTAGGAAAACTGCCACTGGCCCACTGCCCATTTACATCTCTCTGCCCTCAGTAAAAAAACTTGCTACCATCAGCTCTGTCAGCAATAAAGCTGCATAGAAGATTGACCTGCATAGGCCACTGTTGGCACCTAAAAATGATGAGGTTCTCACAGCCACCAAACGAGGCATTGAATGGACTCATCAGCACCACTGAACCTCCCTGTGTGGAACAGCTCGGGTCAACAGTTTGCAATTAAGAATCAGATTGTAGCTGGAACTCACAAAAAGGATCTGCCCTGAACCACAGTAGAAAAGATTAAAACTCATGGGACACCAAAGATCCAATAACCCATGCCCATTTGGGCACTGTACATCTTGCCTGACAAGTTATTGTGCCCAGCCTCTGACTCTTGACACTGCACCCAAATCCCAACCTGATCCACATCAAGCTATGCAGCTTCTTAAACGAACCTCCAATGCCACCTGCCACTTCATATGGCATCTGTATCGAAGACATGCCATCCACCACTTCTGTTATTGAAGCATTGGGTATCGGAATGTCCATGGAAGCAGCATCATACTGGGCTTCCTCTGCTGCCCGTGGTGCAACACCTGTCATTGGCTCATTGCCAAAAATGTCGGACAAGATTGGCCCTGCATGCCGAGGACCCTGCGACCACCTCCTTACAAGAGCCATACAGATGATGAGTAACAGGTTTTGGAGATCTCCATACAAGAAAAAACCTTATCCAACACCATCCAGTAAGCATCCTGACCCATTCTTAGCTTGATTTTGACTGCAAGACTCTGGTCTTGGTGCAACACCACCTTCACCTGCAATCAACTGTGCTATTGTCAACATCCACCACCCTGCCTATAGACTTAAAAAACAAAGACCATTGTCTTCAGACAACCATCCCAATCTCTGGGGATCAGTGAAAGAGAGCAATTGCCAAGTCTGGCTCTCCACAAAAGAACCTTCCAGCCACATCTCTCCAATTTGACAAGGCCAGACATCGGACCAGAAAAGCCCACTTGTCAATAAGCTCCTCCATCCACCACCTTTGTTCTAGAGGCCACCTCTTCCTAGGAAATTGTTAAGTGCCTCATCTTAGCCGCCTGGAATCCCACCAACTCAAGCAACATCCCCCTGCACCAGCTAGCCACTCGAATGAACTCAGCAACCGCTGCAGATTGATCTCTTGATCAACAGTCTAACAATCAGGCAACCGATCCTTCCATTAACCCATGACACCAGCTGAGAACTGGTTAGGCCCTCAGGGGCTCTACCCTTGAAGAGCCAACCCAGTTGCCAGAACAGGAGAAACACATGTAACCAAGCCCATTGCACCGCCAAAGGGCTCGGTTCCAACAAACAAGCATGTTTGCCATCCAGGCAAGAGAATCATCTGCCAGATGGAGAACCACCCCAGCAGACATGCTCCCAGGCCTACAGAAACCATGAACCACCCATTTGCCAAACTCCTACTCTGCCTCTCTGCCAGACCTAGAAGCAACCTACCTTCAACCACCACTGTTCAGAGGATATAGTCTGAACCTGATCAGCTTTAATTGAAACCCAATTCCTAACCCAGTGGTCTGCAGCATGAAGCTCTAACAAGATAGGACTCAGAGGCTGAAATGTCGGTGGCTCTCCAACCCCCACCATTCATGCTCTCACAAGTGGGGGGAAGACAATGACTCCAAACTCAACCTATTGTGGAAGTTCAACGTATATTGGTGCTTAATCACACAAAGTAATTCTGATTTTTATTGCATAAATGATCAATGTAAAAAGCAATTGAGTAAGAAAATTGAAGAAACCATAGTTCTATTGCATGTGAATCCATGGCCTCTCCGAACTTCTGTTTTATGTGTGCTCCATTCCTTTCATCGGATGCATTCACCTGGAACGGGTAAATTAATACAATGAACTCATTAAAAAACATTAGAGTAAAGTGAAGAAATGACAGGGAATTGATTTTGAAGAAGTAAAAACACCCTGCTGAATAATGTTTTCCTTTAGCACATATCTTGTGCAAGATCCCACACGAGAGCAGTAAGCTATCGAGTCAAGCATATAATAAACAACAGTTTTCTGAGTGCTTTTTTGGTGAAGGCTGCTCGGAACCCAGGAACATTTCATTAAAACAAGAAGCATTGAAGACTAATAAAGAAAGAGACAAAAGATCTCTCATGGAGATAGACCAAAGGCAAATAAACTTTTAAGTCTATCATCAGGCTTCCTCATAACTGGATTCCAATGCACTTTTTTTAAGGCATTATCTGAAAGGGTTAAGTCCAAATTTTTTATCAGAAATCACCCTTTATGAATGCCCAGAGAGTTAAAGATTACTACAGGTTCTCCAAGAGATTTAATCCTGCTACCTCATTTCTATTAAGTTGACTTTCAAAACAACAGTAGCTTGAAGAATGAAAATCAAATCCTTCAATAGAGAACCATATTTGGAACAACGGAAGTAAAGAACAAAATACCATCTGCATATTGCATATGAGCGACATGAACTTCATTCCTACCCACCTTAACTCCTACCAAGCTAGCGCATGGTTAGCGGAATCGGCCTATTCCAAATCGGAGTCAGCATGGCCATGGACCTACCCTATTTTGTAGGAGGGACTCTAATCCACCTCTGGATTCCTATCCAAATCGGCCGGAATTGACCAAATCAGCCTGGATCATGATTGACTCAGCCTAACTAGGTCATCAAGGTGGCAGCAGTGCTGCAAGGCCGTCGCCTACATCTTCTCTTCCCGAAGGCAGTTGGGCCTGACACACCTCATTGTATCTGGCTATACCAGATCCCAAACCCAATATGTGTTATCCAATGACTTAAAAGTCATCTGATAAGTGATCACATATCCGGCACCTATCAGGTCTAACGAAGCCAATAGGAGCCTCTTCCCCATTCTATGGGGCAGGGAAGACGCAGGCAGCGGTCTTGCAGTGTCACTACCGCCTTGGCACCGGATTCCAGCGCCGATATGTCGGGCTAGAATTCCATGGAGAATCCATCTTCCATGTTCTTTTATGTTTTTAATCATTTTTGAAGAACCGATCGTAGCCAATTCCACAATCCTTGAGCCATTGTCTACTGCCTGTGATGAGAACAAACTGAGCAACTAACCAATCGGCAAGAAAAGATAAGGAGACAACATATATCCCCAAATGAAGACTCCTGGAAGAAGCAACGAACCAGGTTCCTGGCCGGCCATTCACCAAAACTAGAAATCTGGCAGTCACCAAGCATGTTTTAATACAATCTGTCCAACCTACATCAAATCCCATGAGACAGGGCTACTTAAGTAGACTACACCAGTTGGTCTTGTCATAAACTTTGTCAAAATTCAACTTCACTTAAGGCTCTTTTTTCTTCTAATCTATTGATTGTGAAAGCTCTCTTACACTATAATGAAGCTATCTAGTATCATGTGACCCTTCAATAAAGTAAAAATGAGATTCATCCTTGAGTTTTTTATTGACCACCTAGAGCCTTTTGTCAATTTTTGTGAATATTTCATAAACACTATCAAGTAAATTGATAGGGCAATAGTCCCCAATGTCATTAACCTCTTCTTTCATGGGATCAGAAGGGTGAATGTAGCATTAAAACCTGATAAGATGAGGATTTTTGAATAACATGCATTGCTGCTAACAAATTTTCCTAAATGACCTGCCAACAATGTTGATAGAATCCCATAAAAAGTCATCAGGTCAAGGTGACTTCTTAACTTCCATTTGAAGGACCACACTCTATCTCATTGACCTTGAACCTGTCCAACAAGATCCAACAGCTGAAAGTGAAGAGAATCTCTGAGAGATCAACATTGGGCGTCATAACTCCTGCCTCTTGAACGAATCAACATAGAAGTTAAGCTATCTATTGAAACCACAGTTCCTCCTTCAATAATTTTGCCTTTTATCTTTACACTCCCTGTAAAGTTTCTTCTCTTCCTGCAGTTTAGCATCCCCATCAACCGCTTCCTTGGCCTTAAAGGTTCCAAAATGACTTTCTTATTAAAAATGAATTCCAGTTTTTTTTACCAGTCCTCCTCCCCCTTCAGAGAGTTTGAAGCTTGGAGTCAGTGCCATGGGCAAGTCAATCCAGAAATCAAAAAGGAAAGACCTATCCTCCTATCTGAAAGATGGCCCATCAGATTCCTCTCACACAAAATAGTTTCACCCCTTTCACCACCAAAGGAAGCTCATCAATTATTGAGGAAGAACTGACCCACTAAAAGACAGGTTTTCCACTGGCCTCCTGGAAATCCCACGAGAGATCACAATCACGATAATGCGATAATGCTGCTGTGAAGAGAAGCATACAGGAGAAGACTGGAGACTCCAAATAGTTTCCCTGCCCACCTGGAAGGGAGTCAAACCAACTCATGCAACAGGGGATCCACCAGGATGACAGAAAAAAAGATGGACCAGTGTCTTTCATCAACCAGCAAAACTTTAAAACTGAGAATCGAACCGGTCAACCGAACCATCACCTTCTGACTGGAAGCTCACCCATCATAACTTACTCCCACAGAGTCCAAAGGTAGATAACCAGGTCCAGGCGTTATTACGTCATCAGAAACCAAAACCAATTGCTGGAACTGTGCTTCTTTCAGACCCAAACTCTGACCACAGGCAACAGAACCACACACTCAACCAAGAAACCTGCTCCCCAACTGCAAATCCACCTCAGGAAAAGACATTCAAAAGATGGTGACTCCATGGCTGTCCCTCTGCTGAAAGGCATGAAGTACCTGATCTGGGACTGCAATCTGCAAGGACTCCCCTTCAAGACCTGAGGTATTGACCAAAACCACAGCTTCCACTAATCCCAGTAACTCTGCTTCTTCTCCAGCGCCAGCCCCAAGCTCAGAAGCAAAATGTGCAAACCGTCAATCGCCACCATGTACCTAAGCCTCCAGCAGGAAGAGCAACACCCAGCAACAAAATCCTTCAGACTGAACTCCGACTTTCACCAAAAGCTCAATCTGGTCCTTCACATTCAATAAAAACTAGAAAGTAGAACCTGACAAATGACAGCTTGATGAAGGTCTCCCTTCTCAATCACAAGAAGCTCATAAAAGGCTTATCAGTGGCACTCCAGTTCCGCAGTCCGCCAGTGGAATGGCAGACCTGAGAGGATGCACTACTCCACCCTTGGATAGGTCACCAGTGACACCGAAACCTCAGCAACCAAGTAAAGAATAAGAAGTACAACCCAGGAGATCCTGGAATATGCAATTCTGAACCACTGCCAACCACCCTTTAATCCTTTATAGACATCACTAACATGGCAGACATTATGGGCAATGTCTACATTCCACTACCTGAAGGACTCTGGCCAAAAGTGGTTCAACAAGAAATGGATCACACTGAACAACTTGCTGGAAGCATTTAAACCAGATACTGAAACAATGAGGCAGGTGATGTGGGACAAGACAGAGATGCCATCTTCCGTGCACGTCGGCAGGCCCGAATAGACCCTTAGAGTGATGCCATATGTCGAAATGGGTCCAAAATAGGCCAATTGGGCAAGAACCAAGTTGAAAACTGTCCGAACTGAGCTGAATTGACCTGAAATGACCGAATGCTGAACTGAACCGGAATCAAGCTGAACAGGACTAGAAACTGCTGAACCGAGATGAAAATCCACCGAACCGGGCCCAAACAGCGGTGAACCGGCCTCAAAACCCCTGAACCGGGGTCAGACCAGCCTGAACTGGTCCTGAATGGCCTGAACCGCCCTGAGCCGACGTGAACCTGGCCCTGAACCGGATCAAACTGGGTCTGGGATGATCTGAACCAGCCAATTGGCCACCTGGACCGGCAGCCAGGCCGGTCACTAAGCCAGCCGGCTCGCAGTGGCCACCCAGGGGTTGTGGCATCTCGAGGGGGAGGGCCGGGTCTTAAACCACGGCAATGTCATGGCGACCTAACATGATGTCACACGACCAACCAGAGGGGGGGATGGGGGCTCGTGGTGTGCCCTCAGCGTTCCCGACAACAAAGAAGGGGCAGGCACTTCAGCCCCACTCGCGAGTGTCTCGGCAAACCCAGCGGCCGCGGGAGGTGGAATGGGAGGGGCTTCTGCAATGTAAATCCATCTCAGGCACCTAAAGCAACATTTTTTATTTTTTATTATATATTTTTATAATTTATACAATATTTGAAAGTGAAAAAAATAAGACATACCTCTAAAAAGACTGAAAATACATGTAAAATGCATGAAATACTTCTACAAAAGTAAAAATTATTTATAAAATAAAAGAGGTACATTTAAAAAAGCAATAAATACATCTAAAAATGTAATAAATATATCTATGAAAACAAGAAGTATATCAAAAATCCCTCTCGGGCAGTGCGAAAGCCCTCGCCCATGGGAAGGAGGAGCCGGAGGACCCTCAACCTCTCCGTCACTCCTCCACCTCAACCTCCTCCATCCTCTTCTTCGTCGTCGTCGTTGGATCAGCTGGAAGGGCATAGCAGACGGGGAGGGAAATGGAGATGACGATGGGAGGAGGTGTTACGGAAGGGCTGCGATAGGCTGACAAGGGCAGGGGGGAGGAGAAAGGTGGTGGCGGGAGACTGTTAGGATGGGGAACAAGGGTGTTTACAGCCGGGGGGTGTACGGCCACGAGACGGCACCGGAGGGGATTGAAGGGGGAAGGGGTTTTGTGGGGGCTTCCAACCGGGGGGAAGGTGTGTTGTAGGGGTTTGTGGAGGGTGAGAGGGTGAGGTGGGAAGTCCAGACAGGTTTGGGGAAGGGGCAACGAAGATGTTGAAGGTTGTCGAAAAATCAAATGGGAATAGGGAAGGCACAACGGACTTAGCTCCGGAGGTGGGGAAGGAGCATCGGAAAGGGGAGAAAAGGCCGAGAGCACCCGGAGGTGGAAAATTGACATTGACGAGAGTGGGTGAGCAGGCCAAGAGTGAGGGAGGAAGGAGGGGACAAGAGAGGGAGAAAGAAAAACTCTTTCTTGCTTATTTAACCATCCATCCTCTTTCTATTGACATTGAGACTCTATAAATAGAGCTTGGCATTACAGATAGACCCTTAAAAAACTTAATTACATATATGTCCTCTAAAGGACTAAAATAAAAAGGACTCAAAGAACTATAAATATCAAAAAATATATAAAATAGAATAAAACTAAAACTATTAAATACAAGAAATAGAGGTGTGGTCTCCTTCGGACCTAGATGATGCCATCTCCGAACAATCAGTCAATCCGGTCTGTACCCATCCCCATCAGAAGGACTTTAACCAAGCCCACCACCAGCCAAACTCTGCCTCCGAAGGAAGATCCACCTTCAATGAAATTGCAACAAATATGCAATAGAAAGCCCCACCCTTGATTGATTCAGAACTACCTAGTTGGAGCCTTTGACCTTCTCCATGCAAAGGCAGCCCCTGTCTATGACCCACCCATGTACCCAAGACATTGACAACATTGGATACCATTCATGAGTATGCATTGTTTAAAAAAATCCACCTTGAGGCACTGAGGCTTACGCCTCAAGGCAAGGCTCTTTACCTCCTTGGTGAAACTTACACCTTGTTGGCAAAATATGAGGCTTACACTTTTCTCCATTTGAGGTTTACACCCCACCACCTCAACGCCTCACCGGCAGCAATAAATAAGTCTCAATGATGAAGTTATTTAATAAAAAATAAGAAAAAACATTACGAACCATTTATGTATGCAAAAAGAGAATATTTCATCTTTCCGTCGCACAAAATTTTAAAACACTGTTTTTCCTCCTTAAGAACACATTACCTTTATTTTTATGAAAATTTTTCATAATTTATAGAATTAATTTGATTTCAATATCTATACAAATAAAAATAACAAACATAAAAGATACAAGTACAAAACGCATTACTTAAGTTTAAATGTTATTGAAGCAAAGTTTTACACATTTTATACTCTGAGGACCGTTTGGTAACAGAATATTTTGGGGATAAACCTGGTTTATCAACTAAATTTTGGGGATAAATCAAGTTTATCCCCAAATTAATCGTGTACAAAACAACCCCTGAAGTATTAATCAAACTTTGTTTATTCTTTGTTTATTCGTACAACATAGAAGTTTAAACAATTAATAACTAATTATATTTTGTTTGATGCTAGTTTTTTAGAGAGTTCATGACTATTTATTAAAATATTCATATATTATATTTTTTATTAAATTGGTACTCAATGTCTCAACAAGTTATAAGACTTATAGTTCAATGATTGTATGATTATTTATTTAAATGTTCATAAATTATTTTTTATTAAGTTGAGGATTACGCCTTAATAAAATTTTAGGCTTATGCCTCATGAGGCTTTGGCAAAATGCCTCACTTTACAAGCACTGGGTGTACAGCAGCCCAATGACCAGATCCAAAGCACCTAGCACGCTGGTATTTTCGTAATCATCTTCTCTTATTGTAGAATGTTTAGCATGACTACTATAAACATCTGAGCCCAGTACAGCTCACGTTTAAATTTTCAAGGCTAAATCCACTGAATATCATCTTCATTGAATATCATCTTCACCGCTTGCAAGTTGCACTGAGAATAACATAAAGAAATTGATTACAAAGGACCACACTAGTCATGATAATGATACATCAAACGTGTAATCAAGAAAAGTACATGAAGCGAACATAGCAGAAAAATGGCTAGGCTCCAAGTGACAGAAAAGAACAAAAAAGTACCTCAATTACTTGAAACCCTTGCTCTTTTGCACATGCATAAATAGCAGCAGATTTTCCACACTACATGTCAGCAAGATAACCATAATGATTAACCATTAATCATTAACACAACACACTTGAAGAATGAATGTGTCAAAAAGAACACAGACAACAAATATTTAAAAGACAAACAGGTTAAGTTGCAGGTAGTTGATGGAGCTTTGCCCTTCTTTAAAAAAAAAATCAAAACAGGTATGTGTTTCTAAGAAATATAGACATTATTCTATTCCCTCCCCCCAATAAAACCGCAAGTAGGACTAAACACTGAACAGACAAACCAAATGAAATAAAATCAAGATTGTCAACACTCAACAGACTACGATCACAAACCAAAAGATGAGGGTTGGAGAGTTTACATGCAGCTAAGCTAGAAACACATCTTTCATCAGTAAAAAAATGATAGTGGAGAAGCCACAGGAATTTAGCTGCCACATTAAAATACAAAGCGTGGCTATTTGACCAAAAAAAGGATATGAAACTAATGAAGGACTAGAGGTTACGATGAATGAAATAAAAAGGGGAAAGAGAGTATCTGACATTTCAGGTTATTCCCACACCATGTTTTGCAGAACCAGCCAATCAAACTCTTAACTCAAACTCAACTTTAATCCCAAATGATTGGGGTTGGCTATGGTTTCTACTAGCTCCTCCTGGCTACATTCCATTATGACACCTACTAACGCTAGAACACAAGGTTCCAAGGAACTTCCTTATTGATGTTCATGACCTTTAAATAAAGGTTTCAAAGATGGAGATGATGTACCCTTCTGTGTAGCTCATAAATAAGGAAATCAGCCTTCCTCACTTTCTCATATTACATTTATCTTACTACAATAATTGGTAGGAAGAAATCTATAAGCACGCAGTATAATTTTGAAAACCAACCAAATGTTATTGCCGAGGGATAGCATTCACAAGGAAAAGAGTTTCATGCTGAAAGAACAATAGAAACTTCTGTGTTCTGATGTACCCCGACTGGTCCAGTAACTAAAAGAACATTTTGGAGTAGAACTTCATCTTCATTTTCAGAATCAGAATCATATTGATAAAAGCTGCCATCACTGTCATCATATATAGGCTCATTGCTTCTAATAAAATCTTTAGTAGACAAATATCTGTCTTGCCATGACTTCAGCCACTCACTAAGAATCCTGACAGAATCAACATTTCCACAGACCTGCAAAAGCAGCTACAGAAATCAGGATAAGCGTCAGAAGGTCAAATAGAAGAATAAAAGCAATAAGGGAGCACCTCTATGGCCTTGTCAGGGTGATATTTGTCAGTCCACAAGCAACATTGTGTCCAATCATGTGGCTGGTGAAATTTTAAGCTGGAACTACAGTAAAAGTATGAGCTCATGGTCACCAAACGACTCTAAATCTATCCAACTGGACATTTGAATGAATATCAATCGCATAGAAGATGGCTATCTGCAACTACAATTAAAATAAAAAGATGACTAATTGCATAAGTTGAACCAAATTTAATAAAATTATGACACTGCATATGACAAAAGATCTGTATTGGCTAGGAACATTTCTCTTTTCTATATCCATATCAAATTCTCACATGTTGGGTCTAGTTAGTGAGGGTGCGCAACTTGCCGTGACAGGTTTCCTTTTTACCCTCATCTTTTATTCTTCTCTTTAGCATGCTTTACTTTTTTCTTGCCCCCCCCAATCAAGCATTATTTCTTATCGGCCATTACTTTTAGACATAAACATAACGATAAAATCTTTAATAACAAAATACAATTCAACAGAAAATTACGCTATTTAACATCATACATGGATATACCTCTGTGCCCTTTCTTGAGATAGGCTATTGTCTCGTTCATTTGCAAAATTATCAGCAGCAATACATCTAGGGAAACAGGGGCTTTCTGGACCCTGGATCTGCAAGCATCAAGCACACTAGTATGCAGTAAATATGAAGTTCCAATAAAATACCTTGAATGACACTAAAGAGTAAACTTATGAGGAATACTATATAGACTAAAAAAAGTACCTTATTAATACATGAGATGTGCTGATTATGTATTTCTGGCCTATCCATCTGAAAGACTGAAATATCCTTCACTCCTACCGAATGGTCAAATGCTACAGGGATCTGAACCAGATCTGTCTTCTTATGAAAAGGTATATCTCCATTTACATTTGGGAATGGACTGGCACTATCAAGATCTAAGGGAGGGGCATGAACATCTAAAGAAGATAACAAATTGACTTCTTGAGAACTAGACCAAGAAAGATCAAGTAAGGATCTCTTAGAAACTTCCCAATGTCCCCAGTCAAGTGAAGTAGCATCGTCCTAACAGTGTAAAACCATATATTAAAACTCATCCAAAATGAAGCTGATAAAACCAAATAACAAAAAACTATATATATACTTTTGATGTTATGCTAGCTTTATTTTAAGTATAGGCACCTGAAGACCCTCAAGAACATGTATAGGAGGGACAGATACAAGCACATCCTTGTCCGATGCAGAGTAATATACCATTTTTGACTTCAAATGTGAGACAAATAGATGATTTGAGTCTATTGCAACTCTGCACACATTCACCTGATACAAGAGAAAAATACTAAGAAGATTTTTGATATGTGAAATGCCCATATAAAAGAAGCAGACTGTGTTCCACAAATGCAAAGTTACCCTATATAAGTTCACCATACTCTCCTCCCAAAAACCTCACCAAAAATGAAAGTCAACAAGATGCTATGTATAATTCTGGCCCTTTCCTAACTTCACTTTGCGAATAATATGAGATGCAGCCTTCTATGTCTAATTTCGTTAAACAGAATCTGAAACATAGCTACATGCCCACGTTATAACTTCTGAGACAAAATATTAAAAGAATCGAAGTACCAATCTTCTTAAGAAGAAAAAAAAACCAATAATCAGTTCCAGTTATCATCCGTAATAAGTGCTTTTCTGTTATAATGAAACTATGCATAGAGAGATGCACACATAAAAAGAGGATCATCCATGATGTGGATATCACAAAAGAAGTATGACAGAGAGGTATAATAATCTGAATCTGGAGCAGAAAACCTCAGAAAAGTATGACCTCATGAGAACACCTGTCCTCGAGTCTTGTTTGACCCAACATATGCATAGGTGCCGGTAACATGCCTCATACTCACTTGTGATCGGCGAGGATGATCATTAGTTGAGTTTCTTCTAAATGTTTGTAAGCCAATCAAAGGCATTTGCACCTTGTAACAATCCATGCAGAGCAAATTTGAACAATGAAAATCCCTTGACCAAGTTGTCTTCTTCCTTACTCAACCTCCATCGTCTCACTGAAGAGCCCCCTCCCTTCTATGTTCTTGGCCAAGAAGGCCATTCCCTTTATCCCGGCCAAGGACCCCCTCCCCTCTCTTTTCTTCCTTTAACCCCTCTTCATCCCTGTTATGGGTCCCATACGTGGTAAATTCTACCAAGTGCACTCCTAACTTCAGGCAGATCATATAGGACTCTTTCTACAACTTGGTCATTCTCCACATGCTACACTGCACAAACCAGTGTCAATGCAACCGGCTTGTACCTTGGAGCATGCCAACGCCTGTAGCCACTCATTCCTGCTCCCGTAGCCTCATGCCCATGGCTCCTGACGTGGGGCTGAACTTAATACCAAATTAAAGTGCTAAAACGAATTTTAATTGCTGAAGAAGAATTGGGGCCAGCTTGGATCATCATGGGTTGTTCTCAAAGTGCTTTCGGCTGGGATCATGGCTAATGCGGAGAAAAAGCAAAAGAAAAAGATGCTGGCACACGCGCGATATAAACACAAAACCGGATCTTTCTAAGTATGTTACTATAGCATCTTCTTCCGGAGAACAACGATGACAAGAAGTAGAGAAGATAGAGGATACGGAAAGGCTCAGAATTGGAAGACAGAGAAGGATGGCGTAAAAGATAAAGAAGAGAATAGAGATGAGAAGTGTCGGAGAGAAAGTCAACATCGGGGAGGAAGTAGCCGTCCAAGGATCATCACCAGATGGTGCAGTGGGCATTAAGCAAGGCTAGATCCGGTGACGAGCTGGGAACAGTTGAGTGGGTTCCAAGAAACATATATCCTCATGCGCTAAAGACCGAGGATGTTGGGGGCACAATCAAGCTAAATTCCGATGTCAATCATATCAGAAGAACACATCAACGGATCAAGTGAATGCAATGCCGATCTTGTGAAGCCGTCGCACTTGAGAAGGGGGAAGAGAAGAAGAAGACTCGCAGGCCGAAGGGTGAAGGAGGGAAAAGAGAACAGCACACCAGCCGGAAGGTGGAGATCGGGAATGGCCCCCTGCCGATTGGAGAGGCAAAGAGGAAAAAACGGTGGGGACCACGCCCCTTCTGTGGATGAACCATCCAAAGACCCTAAAAATTTTCTATTCACAATATTGATGCATCCAAAGGTACAAGGCTCTATTTATAAAACAAATATCTACAAAAAGACTATTAAAAATGACTATTAACATATTTAGATAGAGCAGAAAAAATAAATAAATTTCTTTAAAATTGTTCCACATCATTTCATTCTCCTCAACTAAGAGAAAACTCGTCCTCTATTTTAGTAATCACATCACAAAGTTCATCTTTTATTTATGTATCGGATACCAAAGTCATCCAAAGTATTCCAGGAGTCAACTCGTCGAAATGAGGCTATCCTTGACTCTAATACCAAATTGACGTGAGACTGGAGTTAATACAAGAAGAACAGTGATAAAACAGAATTTAATTGTTGCAAAAAAATTGCTAAAGAATCAGGACCGGCTTGGACCATCGTGGGCCATTCTCAATGTGCTTTCGGTTGAACCTATTGAGCACAAGTGTTGGGAATCTTGGGATCATGGCTGACGCAGAGGAGAGGCAAAGGAGAAAGACGATGGCACGGAGACAAAATTGGAGAAGACCGTGAGCAGCACTGTAGACAGTACTAAAACTTCATTAAGAGAGTTTGAAATCTTTCTGAGCAAGCTACTGTAGCATCTTCTTCTAGAGAGCAAGGATGGCAGAAAACGAAGGATGTAGAAGGGCTTGGAATCAAAAGACGGAGAAGAATGACGCAAAGAAGAAAAAAAGAGAATAGAGACCAGAAGCATCAAAGAGGAAGTCGGCGCCAGGAAGAAAGTAATCATCCAGTGATCGTTAGATGGTGCAGAGGACGTTGCATGAAGCTAGATCCGGTACAAGCTAGGAATAGTTGTGCAAGTTCCGAGAAATGCCAGATCTATCTCCTCGTGCGCCGAAGACTGAGAATGTTGAGGCATAGTTGAGCCAAACTTCAATGTCGATCAGATCAGAAGAAGACAACGACAGATTTGGCGAAGACGATGCCGATCTTGTAAAGCCATTGCTCTTGAGAAGGGCTAAGAGGAGAAGAAGGCTTAGATGCCGAAGGGTGAAGAGAACGGCACACCGACCAGAGGGTGGAGATCGAGAATGACCCTCAGCCGATTGGAAAGGCAAAGAGAAATAAATAGTATAGATGTGCCCCTTCTGCAGATGAACTACCCAAAGGCCTCAAATTTTTTCTATTCTCTACTTATAGAGCAAATTTATTACAAAAAAAAACTTAAAATTGAATATTAACATATTTAGACAGAGCAGTAAACAAACTATTAAAATTCTCTAAATTTGGTCCCCATCACTTCCCCATGCACTTCCTTCTCTCTTGTGGCACCAACGTGTGCAACTCAGAATTCAACACTACCCAAGCACCTACCAAACTCCAGCTTCCCACTTTTGCACTCTAACAGTGCTTGTGCCTCTCTCACTCTGTCTGGCAGCTTGTGGCTCCATCACTCTCTCCTTCTCATGCATGCAACCCACCTAAAACTCAAAACCTCGCACCCGACTCTCCACCAATGCACTCCAACAAACCCAAAGTATGCATACTTGCAATCCAGCATCACCATTGATCGCAGAATCAGTCATTCTGAATTGGGATCGGGATCGACCAATTCCTAAATTGGATCAGTGTTGGATGAACCGATTGCAACCCAAACAACTTTCGACTGGATCGGTCTAAAATGGTAGGATCAGTCCCCGATCGACCGATCCTACTAGATCAAATCAAGAATCGGTCGATCATTCGGAATCTAGAGACATCCGGAATTGGGTCAATCCAGGACACTATTTCAGACCAATCTCCCCTAGGGGGAGATCGGACTGATTCTCTCTCCACCCCCACCCCCGATTCCAACTCCCCCTTAGGGCTCTCCTCCAACGAGAATCGGCTCCCCCTCTAGCAATCCCCAATTTCCTCCGGCGATCCCCCCTAAAACAGGTTTCTACCGCTCCTCGGACCTCGATCCCCCCTTTTCCCCTCTTCCGAGACCCTGCTCCACTTCCCCCGACTCCCCAAAAGGGTCACCTGAACAGGCACCCCTTAGGGGGTGATCAGTAGTCACCCCTAGGCACCCCTTCAAGGGTGATCTGCAAGGGTGCCCTTGTTTAGACATCCCTTCGAGAGTGTTTTTCTCACACCCGAAGGGGGTGATATGTAGAAACATAAAAAATTACAAGTATTTAATATAATTTTAAAATTATTTCATGTGTACGTAGATAAAATATCTAACGAGGAGCATAACATTGCTAGACAGAAGGACATTGGATGATAATATACGTTAGTGTGAGAACCTCATTTTTTTCCTTTTTATCAAAATAATTTCCGTATCTCCTTTGGACTACTTAGGAAAATAAGTGATAGCCTATAAATGTATTAAATAGTCCGACAATACATTTAAAAGTATTAGAATCAAGGTTCGGATTCTGTGAAAATTTAAATTGGACTTCTCTCCGTCGGATGGTGCGAATATCCCACGTTAACTTACATCGAGCAACTACTCGAATGTCCTTGATTAACCGCCATAGCAAACTAGTTTGAGAGAACATGCACATCCACATAACAAAAGAGAACTCACAAGGGCCTACTGGCCTAGCCTTTCGGATCTGATAAGATGTGAACAAGTTGTCTTAACTTTGTTAGATATAGAGAGTTTATTTGTTTTGGTATTGATTTTTGATTTGATTTGAAGTTGGTTTTATGTGGTTTAAATTGTGAATTTTCATATTTGATTTTATGCCAATTTTGAATTGTTTGATTTTGATTTCGGTTTGATTTAGTTTTGGTTACTTTTATTTTAATTGGTTGAAACTATTTTTTTGTTTGAGTTTGGAATTTGATGGATTTTGATATTTTAAACAATTTGACTTACTTAGTTTGATCAACATATGAATTAAGATATTTTTGTTGTTTTCTTATGTCGTTGATATTTTGGTGTCAATTTGAATATGTTCGATGTGTTTTGGATGGTTTGAAGTTTTGATTTGATTTCATCAATTTTAAGTTTCAGATTGTTAATTATCTGATTTTTTTGTTTTATGACTGATTTTTAGTGTTTTAAAGTATCTTTAATGTGATTTGTTTGATTGTTTTGAATTATTTATTTTTCAATTAATTAAGAAGTGGGTTTCTATTAAATTAAATGATTTTAATTGAAATTTACAGATTATTAGAAATCTGATTTTTCTTTCACTTTTCAGATTTAATGACTTGTTTTAAGGTATTTTCATATTTCACTTAGTACATTTTCAGATTTGTTTTATCTCTTTATTTATGCTTGGTCCGCATCTCATTTGGTCCGTCGGACTAGCATCGGTGCCCAATTTGCAACGGTCCACATCAGCACTTGAATGTCATTTCATTTCATCCCATGTCGAGGTACATCATGTCGGTTTACATTGGATGCAGAAAAATTTGAACTTTGGTCATGTCCTTCCGTTAGGCAATTCCCATAATATCGAGAATAAAATTCGACATTACAACGGCATTGACCCATTCTCGATAAATGGAATTTACCCGTCCTACATGGTTGAGTCTTTCGACTTTTCCACATAGTGAGAATGGTCCATCTGCAATGGGAGCGTGTCTCATACTTATGCCCGGGTCAACGTACCGGAAGCTGGTCCAGATTAGCCGCCCAATTGTGGAGTGTCCACAATGTGGTGCTAACTTCTTATTTAATTTTGCTTTCGCATTTCAGAATTTATTTAAGTTTATTTTGGTACACGGTCCAATGGGCCAGCTGCAAGTCTCATGGCCCAATAAGGCCGACTTCATGTCTTCTTGGCCCAATTAGCCCATTTTCTTCTCCTTGAGCCTTGGCGGCCTGTTTTGCACCTTGCTTGGACTAGAATTGAGGGCCGCCCTTTCAACCCTTGACCCGTCTTTCGAGCCAAGGGGGCCGGACCGTCGCCCCCAACCCGGTCCTCACAAGGACCTATTTGTAGCACCGCACCGAGGCTTGTCTTCTAGCCAAACCAGCACCTGTTTTGATATCGATCCAGCACCTGTTTTGGGACCGAACCAGCACCTGTTTTGGGGTGTTCAAGGGCTGTGACAGCGGGTTGAAGTGGGTCGAAATGGGCTGGTTTAGAAGTCAGTTTCAGGGGCTGCTGTGGGACAGATTCAGGACCTGAATCAGGCCACTTCGGAGACTGCTTTGGGGAGCTGAAAGTAGACTGTTTAGGAGACTGGTTTGGGATTTTTCTTTTGCATTGGCACAAGAATTCACCAAGGGGTAGAGAATGGGGGCCCATTCGGGGGGTTCCTCAACCCATCCTATGGGTAAGGGGTCCGAATGTCGACTCTCTTCTCATCCCCCTAGCAAGGCTTGACAAGGGGACTGTTTGTAGATTTTTCTTTGGATCGAAATGAGAGCTCACTACGGGGTAGAGAATGGGAGCCCATTCGGGGGGTTCCTCAACCCATCTTGTGAGCAAGGGGTACGAATGTCGACCCTCTTCTCATCCCCTTAGCAAGGCTGAACAAGGGACTGTTTGTGCAGACGGACAACATCTGAACTGAGTCATTTGGGGGGGGGGGGCTGCTGCGGAGAAATTAAGAGCCGACAGAGGGCTAAGATAGGGGCTGCTGCATAGGATTTTGGCCATGGAGCAAGGACTGCACAGAGGGCTGTTTAAGAGATTTCCTGATTTTTTTTTTGAACAAGGGCAGGCCGATGGGGATTTTAAGGGGTTCGGCCATAGCAGACTTGGCTAAGGCAGGTGGTGGCCTCGGTCGTATGATGTTCTGTGCATGGTCACTGACTATGGCATCGGATGAAGAAGAGAGGGAGGAAGAGAAGGGGAATACGTGACTATTCTCCTTACCTTCTTCTTCTAACTCCTTCTGTCTCTTCCTTAGACGTTGCCTTGCTTCTTTTGTCACCTTCTTGCTCCTGTCGCTGGCTGCAGCAGATAAAGAGGAGCGTCGAGTTCCCCCTTCTCTTCTGTTGGAAATGAAGGCTGGCGCAGATGCCTCCGTTGGCGATAGAGGCTGGAGCCAGACTTCTCTTCTGCAGACGTTGGGCTGGAGTTGGAGATCGGCTGCTGCTGCTCTCCCTCTCTCTTTCTGCCGGCCGACTGGTTGCCGATGGATGAAAGGGCTGCTGTTGTTGTTGGAGAACCACCCGCAGTCCCCTGCCGGAGGAGGGAACTGCGATGGAAGAAGGAAGCTTCTCCTCCTCCCTTCCCTCTGCCCGCGGCCTTCTATCCAGGAAAGGATAATCGATCGGGTAAGGAAGAGAAAATAGCTTGATTTCTCTCCTGATTTTTCCGCTGAGGGAGAGAGAAATCCGAGACAGCTTCCGCGCGGCCCTGCCTTTGAGCAGGTTTTGCTGGCCGTAATCCTTCATTCCCTCCTCTTCTTCTTATTTTTTAAATGTTATAATCAATGAGACATTATCCCTCTTTCAATATATTCTAAATCTTCTCCTAAATCTTAGGAGACAACCGAGGGAAGAGGGTTGGTGCGCTGGCAGGAGGAGAAGGGTGGCGGCTGGTATTTTACAAACCGGCTCCGACCTAATTCCTATCAAGATGCTCTTGATCCAACAGTTCACATTAATTCTATCCGAAATCATTTAATTAAGCCCCAAAAAAATAGTCAGAGAGATCTAGAAGATGTCCGACGGCCGTTGATTTTGTGTACCATTAGAGGCCCCTCCAATTGTTCAGAGATTACCAGTTTGATAGAATTTTCGATCGGTACGATCTCGGCCTTCAAAAAATTCCGAAAATTACACCTGAAATGCAATTCAATTTTTATACGCCCGAACTTTAGTCTTCACCACAAACAATGCTATTTGCGAACGGGTTGGAAAAAATTGCCCTTATCTCGAAATGTGTGCCGGCTCCGCAAATTTTTTTGAATTTCATTCATAACTTCCCAGATATAAATTGGATCGATGATCCAATTTCAACATTGTTCTTCTTGATGTTGGGCAGACATTTTGATAGTGCCGACTGTTAATGGGCTTGTCCCGATTTGTCTAGACTCGATAGGGGCAAAACAGTCATTTTTTCTATCCGGAGTCAAATCTTAACATTCAAGGTACCGTTGCGAAGCTTTCGACCGAGACAACACCGTGGGCCCACTGGCTTGGTCATTTGGGCCCATTAAGTCCCGCAAAAGCTGCCCAAAAGTTCGCTTTCACTATTTTGCCCATATCTTTCTGGATATGAGTCGGATTTTTAATCCGACTTCAATGTTACTATAGTTGGAGATAGGCAGATCCAATGATGCGCCAACATGTTACCGGACCTGCTCCGAATTGTCCAAACCTAACAATGGTGAAAGACACCATTTTACCGTTCGAGATCCTATCGAAACCGGATTCTGACAATTGGGGTACCGTTGCGAAGGTCTCGACTAGTACAGTCCCATGGACTCACTTGTTTTGTCTTTTGGGCCCAATATGCCCCCAATAAGGTCACATGAAAATTGACTTTCATTGTTTTTCCCATAACTTCTCAAATATAGGTTGGATTTTCGATCCGACTCTGGCATTGTTCATCTGGAAGTCAAGTGGACTTTCTGGTGATGTTCGATCGTTATTGGGCCGACATTTGGTCAATCGGATCTAATAAGACTTATTGGGCTTATTCGGCCCATTAGCCCTAAATGCAATAAAAAATAGATCCAACTTGTCTGTTCGGTTTTATTCAATGTATTTCGTTTGAAACTTGTCATTTTTGGTGATGTGACATTTTTAGGTGCCAACAGTTAGATATGACAAAGAAGGGGGTAAAATGTAAATGGTGCTAAAAGAATATGAATGAAGGTGTGTATTGTCTCAAACAACATATAGACGGTCTTGGTGGAAATGTGAAGAAGTGTGATAAAGTTCCAGCTGAATTGAGAGAGGAGATGAGAAGTTATATTATCGGGAGAGCATCTCAAAGAGATATTAGAATTGAGCAAAGAACTGAACTTCATGATGAGTTGCTCAGACGGAGAGACGCCGACCTCATTTCTTCAAGGGGTAAGAAGGGAAAGTTTTCTGCTCATGTGTAGGTTGATTCATCATCTTCATATAACAAAGAGGAGACAGAGATGAGGAAAGCCATGCATGCTAGTAGCGCTCAAGTAAGAAAGGATGAGGAAAGAAGACGATGAGCAGGAGGTTCAGGGCTAGTGCCCGACGATTGGATGTGGAAGGCATTTGGCCTACACATGTGCTAAGTTGAGATAGTGAGTTCCGTCAATCAAAGTCACTTACACCGATGGACACTACCTTGTATAGGCAGAGTGACAGGGGCAGAAGGGCATCAAGCAGTATAGAGGCTGCAAAGAAAATAGTCAAGCATATTTGCAAGTGGTTTCTCCATGTAGGCATAGGAATGTAACAGTTTTTTAAACTACTGAGTCTTCTATATTTTTTGAATAAACATCAATAATAGTGTGATAATCTTCTTTCATGCAGGTCTCTCGGTGCATGCAACTACTAGTATATATTTCCAAACAATAACAGATGCCATTGCTGAGACTAGACCTAGATTCAAAGTCCACACATCAAAATATATTTACGACAAGGGGTTGGATACAGAAATCAATGAGTTGACCTCATGAATAAATGGATTCCAATCCATTTAGAAGAAAAGGGGTTACAATGTTATGTGTGATGGTTGGACGGAAATCACAAGGAAGCCTCTTATCAACTTCCTTGTGTGTTGTTATAAAGGCACCATCTTCCTAAAGTCCACTGATGCATCAGGCCAAGTGAAGAATGCATATTATTTGTTTGGTATAATGAACAATGTTGTAGAGGAGATTGGTGAAGAGAACATTGTGCAACTTGACACCGATAATGAACCTTCATACAAGGTTGCAGGAAAGACCTGATGAAGGCAAGGTCTCATTTGTTTTGGGTGTCATGTGATGTGCACTCATTTGACCTGATATTAGAAGACATTGGAAAGGAGACAAGTTTGAGGTCCTTGGTGAGTCAAGGACAACTCATTACATCTTAGATATATGGGCATCCCAGGTTACTCTCCATCATGAGAGAACACACTGACGATCATGATCTGATTCATCCCGGTCCGACCAGATTTACTACACAATTTATTATATCGAAGAGCCTCTTCCGGTATAGAAATGATTTGAAGATGTTCATAATACCTATTGCTTATCATGATTACATGGATACGACGCAAGCCACAAGTGACTACTATGAGATTTTATTAAAAATAGAGACCCTTATTAAGAACAATAGGTGGTGGGAAAAGGTGCAATATTACCTGTCAGTTATAGAATCTTTGGTACAAGTGTTGAGATAAGTTGACTCTAATGGCATAAACTAAATGGGATATTTGTATGACGCTATGGACAAGGTCAAGATGAAGATCAAAGAAAAGATCCAAGGGGTTACAAAAAATAATGGAATATTATAGACAATAGATGGGATAGGACACTTCACCATGCTACAGGTAATAAACTTAATTCTTTAGTAACTTGTTAATTTTTTTGTTGTAATAATATTTGTGTGCCTTAATGGTTGGATTAGATCAATATCTTTTGTGACAAGATATTTCCTCAACCCAATGACATAATACGGTCCCCAAGTATGCAATGATGTTGAAGTTTTGTTAGGCACATTGACAGTGATTAAATGCCTAGCAAGAATTGTGCAAGACCAATGGAGGCTGAGCTTGAAGTATATTACTTGTTACTTATTTAATATTTATTGATTATTGATTATGAGCACTAAACTTAAATACACTTCACATTATATTTCAGATAATGTCATACAAGTATAAATTTGAAGTGTATGGGATCTAGATCTTATATATTCTCGTGACAAAATTTCTCCTGGTACGATATTACACATATCATATATGTATAAACAATTATACTAAGTTTACCACTCTTAATAATTCAATGATGTTTTTTTCCAACTGATTGGTGGATTCAAATGAATAATAAGAGTTGATGGAATCCCTTGGCTGCCATTGGTGTTAGGGTACTAAGCCAGAGTACCAACTCCTCTCAATGTGAAAGAAATTGAAGTACATTCAACCTCATACACACAAAAAGAAGGAATAGGCTGAAGACGAAAAGATTGTCAAAATTAGTCTTCTGCTATTACAACATGAGGTTGAGAATTCAAAATATCAAGAATAGACAAAAGATATCTGAGGAGAGATTTGCTAAATTTGCAGCTGGTATTTACCAAGAAAGAGCTACAACTAAAGCTAGTAAGGGCTTATCACAAGGGGATGTCGACTTAGAATATATTTTCCAAAAAGAATATCCACTTTCAACATGGATGGATGAGAAAGACATTAAGGGAGAGCCAATGTGCGACTCAAATGATAGATATTGGGCTGAATGTGAACTTGATAACGTCATTGGTGAGGATGAGCATATGGAAGAAGAGCAAGAAACTCAGGTTTCTTGCACAGCACCAATTCCACAGATAGCTCTAGCTCCTCAGATTGATGTTCCAATCACAACTCCAATGCGTATTCTAGGTGCAAGTGTTGGACCTAGCACTAAGAAGAGTGGTGCCTTTGAAGGATTCAAGACACTTAAAAGAGTTGTACAATGCAATACTATTATGGGACCACCTATAGAACAAGAAGTAAAATTGATGAGGAAGAAATTGAGTATAAAACAAAGACATTTGATTCAGGATGACAGCACCCAGGCACATGATGACGATGAGAAAGAGTTTATTCTTGTCACTCAACAAGAAGACAGGGTTCAGGTGGAGGAGATGGAGGTGGAGGTGGAGGATTGGGCCATTCGGGTGACTCAAGTAGTGCATGTACTAGCAGGGCAACTGCATTAGATTTGAGTGAGAGGTAACATTTTAGTGGGAGGAATCAAAAATGCGGTCAGATAGAATTATTTGATTAGTATGTTGCAGCCCAATATCTAGAACCTCTCTCAGATTTAGAGCCTTGTCACCCAACATCGTCTCCACAATCAGACAATGTATATGATTTTAGTCAGATGGCTCACTCACTATTTTCATATGGATATGGGTTACTCATGAGTCAACAATGTCAGTGGACCATCTAAGAGAATGAGAATGAAGAGCAAAATAAGAAATTTGAAAAATAATTTCATCTATGGTGGTGAGAAGGTATGTTTTATATTTTTATTTTTCACTCCTTTTAGTTAGGCGTTGCCTAGGCAGTCAAGGTGGTATCATTAGATGTGTCATACATGTGGATATATACAATCATGTATATAATTAGATATATGTGTGAACCTCTTTTTTTCTGCGTCTGTTCTTTAGAAAGAAAGACATCTCCGGACTTTTCTAGGAAAATATGTGATATCCTAAAAATATTAAGTAGTCCGGTGATAGTTTAAAAATATTAGAACCGAGGTTCGGGTTCTTTAAAAATTTCATTTTTTGACCCTTCTCCGCCGGATGGTGCGAGTATCCGGCGTTAACTTACATCGAGCAACGGCTCGAACGCCTTTGATTAACCGTCGCGGCAACCTATTTTTGGAGACGTGCACATCCACAAGAAGTAAAGAACTCAAAAGGGCAGCGGCCTTTTGGGTCCGATGAGATGCAAACCGATTTGGTTCGGGTTTATTTTATTTGTTTGTTGGTTGATTTTTGGATTGACTTGAAAGTCGGTTTTGAGTTTTGGAGTTTGAATCAATTTGTTTGATTGATTTGGTTTTGTTGTTTATTTTGGTTTCGGTTTGACTTTTAAGTTTGTTTTGGTTTAGGCTGTATAGAACCTGTTTTTGATTTTTAATTTTGATGTGCTTAAAGTGTTTTAAGCAATTTTGGTATTTGTTATTTGGTTTGTATTCGGAGTTTTCAGATTGTGGATTTTTTGGTTTTGAGTTGGTTTTTTGATCCATTTTGGGTGTTTGAAGTGTTGTTCATTTGATTTCTTTTGGGAAGAAGTTTAGTGGATTTTAAGTGGATTTTCAGATTGCTAAGATCAGATTTTTGAAGCTGGCTAGAATCTGTTTTGAAGAATTGTTCAAATCTGTTTTTTTTTATTGCAGATTGAAATCTGGTTTTTTTTTGACAGATTTAATTTGAATCTAAATTTTCTGTTTTGGCAGATATTTTGTTTGAAATCTGATTTCGGTTTGATTTGTTTCGAAACCGGTTCAATCTTGTTGAAGATCGGTTGTTTGTTGAACCGGAATGAGTTGAATTTCAGATTCTGTTTAGTTCTGATTTTATGACTTTCAGATTTGATTTTCTGTTTTTTTATTTTCTGTTTGAATTTCCAGATTGACTTTGAAATTGTTTTATTTCTTGTTTGGCGGTTTGCATTGCCTCCGACCCATCGGGTCACCTTGAATGCCCGGTTTCATGCATCAATATGAACATCAAAGCTTCATTCATTGAAAGATAGGATGGAGTACATCGGTGTACAATGTGATTGGTCCTTCCCCCAATATAGGTTTATCTCCACTACTTTGGAAAAGTTGTGGCATTACGACGACATGCCGGCTATTTTTCCAACTTAGTGAAAATTTACCCATCCAAAATAGCCAGCCTTAGCTTAGCCATATTGGGGGAAGGATCGACGGCTACAGGATTCATGCCCGTGCCCCCGTCCGGGTCGTCAGCTACGGGATGCATGCTCGCGCCTCCGCTCAAGGTGGAGTTCCCCGCTAGGGGTGAATCTCCTTAATTTAATGTAGCTTTCGCATTTCTGGTTTTTTATTTGTTAATTTTCTGAAGGCCACTTCGGGCCGGTCCATTCCTTCGGCGTTCAAAGCCGGGCTTCAATTCTTGCTTGAATTTGGGAGGACAGCTTCTAGGAGGGAAAGCCGGACCCGTGAAAGGGCCGTTGAGGCTCTCTCCTCCTTTGATGTGTTGGGGGGAGAACCGGACCCGTGAAAGGGCCGTTGAGGTTCATTCCTCACTTGATGGGTTGAGGGGAGAACCGGACCCGTGAAAGGGCCGTTGAGGTTCATCCCTCACTTTGCCGGTACATGCCACAAGGGGGCTGCTGCAACTTCTTCTTTCACTTCCTGCTGCAAGGGAGCTGAAAAATGGACCTTTTTGAAGGCCTGGATTGGGGGCCAGACGTGGGCTGGGAATGGACCTGGCTGAGGTCTGTTTGTGGGCTGGACAGGAGATGGGCTGACTATGGGCCTGTCTGGGATGCCCTTGATGGGCTGAAACCGGGTCACAAGGGGACTGGTTTTAGGATCTGGACATGGGCCTGCAAGTGGGCCGGAATATGAGCCTGTTTGTGGTCGGCCTGAGAGGGTACTGCAGGAGGGCCGGTTGTGGGCCTGCAGGTGGGCCTGCAGGTGGGCTGAAAGGGGAGCAGGAAACTGGTCACGGGGGGACCTGCTTGGATCGGTTTAGATGGGCCAGAGATGGGCCTGGTAACAGGCTGCCTCTTGGGCTGAAATGGGGCCTGCTGATGGGGGCCGAGATGAGGCCTGTCTGGGGTCTGAATTGGGACCGGTTCTGGGGTCTGAAGAGGGCCTCTAAACGGACCGATCCAATGGCAGAACATGGAGCAATTTGGGGGTTATTCAGGGATGGCCTTTTTTGGGTCAGTCCGGCCAATGGAGGAGATCTAGAAGAGTATGAAAGGGAGGGTGAAGATGGCGCCCATAGAGGGCTACATATCTATGTAATGATTCTTCACCCACCTGTTTTTTTTGATATCGGATGAAGAGGGATGCAGATGGCCGCCTGAAAAGACCCCTTCCTGCAGGAGGAAGGGACACCGGAGGTAGCCTTTCTCCTTCTCCTTCTCTTCTTTTTGTTTTCTTCTTCTTTGGCCGCTGGCAGGTATGCACGTGGGCAGGAGGAGAGCAGCAGCAGCTTTGTTCTTCTTCTCTTGGCTGCTGGCAGGTGCGTACAGCAGGTGTGCACAGGAGCAGCAGAGGTGAGCAGCAAATCCAGCAGCCTGTCGGCCCTCTCTTCCTCTCTCCCTGGCCTTGGGCGCATATGGTCTTCTTATAGGGATGAGAGGGGAGGCCAAGGGACTGGTCATTCACGTAAGATGACCATTGGCTTCTCCAAGACTATTTTAATTGGCCTTGACCAGACCTTTGAGTTCTCCCATAGAAGGCTTAATGGCCATGCATTAATCCTTGAGTTCTCCCATGTTGACCTGCCTTTTGGGTTTCCCCATGCAATTAATGGGTCAAAGATGAGGTGGCAGCTGAGGTGGACAGGGCGGTGGGACCTGCTGAGGTGGCGGCTGAGCTGGACAGGTCAGCTGGGCCTGTTGACTGGGCCCATTGGCCTTGACCACAGCCCACTTCTCTCTTCCCCTGGGCTGTACGTAGGTGGGTTTCAAGGAGGGCCAGAAAATAATTATTTAAATGAAAACAAAGGCTGGTCAGCTAGAATTTGGGCCGATGGGCCCATGGAGTGCCTGGTTTGCCCAATTGAGGGCCAGACCAGCCCATTTTTTTCCTTTGCTGATTTTCTTTTAAAAAAAATGACGCCAACAATATACTATATATATTTATGCATACATACAAACATCTATACATAAATATAATTATATTTGTATACATTAATTGAATGTATATGATTATGTGTACATCCATATAAATGTGATTTTTTTATATATAATTATGAATGTGTGCAAGGATTGCCGTCTTGGATCTCAGTTTCATCTTGGAAGGGTGAAAGAGAAGAGATCTCGTGAGATTCTTGAAAAAAAAACTCGGGAGATCAGATCTCGGATTTCATTTATGTAGGGTATACCTTACCCAAGGATTGCCTTCTTGTATCTATATTTTATCTCATAGAGATTGAAAAGAACAGATTTCGAAAAAATCTCGAGAAATTGGATCTCATAAATACCAATCAATGTGTATATTTAAGTGTAAAATGTCATGTTATTTCTTCAAAAGGGACAAGGGAACTCATTTTAAACATCAAAATAAGTTGAGAGAGCATTAAAAGCTTAATATAGAAAAGATGAACTATTGTTAACAAAAAAAAATATAAGAAATCTTATGTTAGACCAAGGCTTCATCTTGAATAATATGGATAGATGATTAGTGACATTTTGGGTCAATTGTACATAAATAGTAAAAAATAGTAAGTTATAAAATTTCATCAAACAATAATGTCTAAATGAATATTTAGATGAATTTCATAATAAATTTGGCAATATATGAAGCAAACTTAGGTCATCTAACAAGTTAGGAATAGTAATAGGCGGAGTATATCAAGGTACAAGAGGTACTATATAGATATTCTCGTTTCGATGATCTCGTTTCTCGGACGTGTGGAGAGAGAGATTCCTGAGAGATCTTGAGAGATTCTCGGAAGATTACATTCCATGAATATGTGGATATTTATTTTTGGAGAAGGAGTTAATCTTGATAAATTAAGTGACAGGGAGAAAAAATCTCAAGTGAGAGAGTAAAGACGGTTAAAAAACAATTTTATAAATGTTAAGTATGTATCATATATCTATAATCAAAATTTTAACCATACATAATAGTATAAGTGATAGTAAAATTTTGTTATACTATTAATAAATGTGGTGCTCAGGAATTGCGGACCCGATGCCGGGCTGCCGTGGGGTTGCCCCATCCAGGTCAATGCTGGGACAGTCGGCTTGGAAACCGGCCGGGTCGCCCAACCCGGGGCAACCCCGCACACCATGGTTGACACAACCATGAAGGGATCTATGAAAAAGACAAAATCAAAGGAAAACAAGAAGATTTCAACCATGGCAGGCCAAAGTATTGTGTTGTTTGTAATACAGTCCCACACTTCAAATACGCCTATGAAATTGGACAAAAGATTACCCTTTATTGGTCAGCAACAACAAAACTTTGTTTGAGCAGTCAAGGAAAGTTGAGATATACCAATGGTATCCCAAGTATGATACCTGGGCTCAAGAAGATGGTACAGAGACCACTAAGATATTGAATTTTGTGGGGCCCAAATTGCAACATTCTATCCTTCAAAAACGAACTGCTCTCAGTGTGCTTGGAATCTTCTCTAGGAGTATGGTCACAACCACATTGCAATTAGTGTGTACCATCACAAGCAATCAACAAAGCATGATCATGATTCCAATTCAATCACTGCATAATTTAATAATAACATGAAAAATATGTGAGAGGAGCTGGATTTATATGCAATTGATAGCTGGCCGTGTTGATGAGAGAAAGAAGCACTTAAATATAGTCAGCATAAAAGAACCTTTTAAGTTTCTGGTTGTCTGAACAAGGGGTATGAAAGTCTAAGAGGTCAGATAATGAATATAGATCAGGTACCCTCCTTGGAACAAAAAACACAGGAAGACTTGCATCCCCAAGAAACACCATTTACGTGCAATCTTAGAATCATGAGAACATCAGTAAATGCATAAAAATACATATATATATATATATTGGACTCTCCATCTCAATAAACAATACCACCCTAGATAAAATGTAAACTTTCATATCAGATGTCTAGTCAAAATAACCAGCTACTGCATACCTCTCCAATATTCTTTGATTCCATGCAACCAGTGGAAGGCTGAAATATATCCAGATCATGTCCAAAAGGATCCTTTCTGGTACACAGTTTTTTGCCATTTGGTAGCCACCATTTTGTCTTCGGCGGCACAGAATCTAGCTTTTGAATCTCCATTTGGCTACAGCTCTTGTTACCTTGTGAAATGTCCACAAAAACATTAAAGCTTATTGCTTGACGCAAATATAATTCCACTCCACTGAGATTAATAGACTGTTCTAGCATTCGGATTTTTGTGTGAAAACCAAAACAAAAAGTTGTCTTCAGAGGAAAAAAATGTCGAACCAGAAATCCAGATAAGATGAAGCATAAACAACATAGGTAATCAAAACATGATAGAAGCTTACGTCTATAGTTGATTCAACTAAGCATGGACAGTAGTGTTTCTGTGGTTCACTCTTTATGAAAAATGAAATATCAGGAAATGTTAGCTGGATAACTCCAAGCAGTTTGATTTTAGTATATTTTCATTCAGCTTATGCACAATACTCTTCCTCCATATTCCTTCAAAATAACCTTACTTTCTATTTGCCTAATTATCCAGAATATTAAAGACTGTTTTTTCAAGAACATCAACAATTATCCCTTTCCAGCTTTACTCTTGAATTGTCTGAATGAGGAACCGCAAAATTCCAGAGCAGGATCAGCATAGGCTGATCCAATACGAAAGGGAAGTCCAATCCAACCCTGGACTTCCCCCTGATAAGCTGATCCCATCGGAATCAGTGACAAGGATGCCGCCCATGCGTCTTCCCAAACTGTTGACACTCGTATCGTCCCTGGATCTGGTCACTTAATAACTTATAGTTATCAGGTCCAATGGACCTGATACCCCTGGATCTAGCTTGTAACAGGTCAAATGGACTTGGTGGCAGCACCGCCGACCCTGCCGCCAATTTCTGGCACCAATCTGACCCTGATAAGAATCTGATCAGACCAGATTTGGCTGAGCTTTCATCCTATGTCAAATTTTTATATATCTTTTTATTTTTGTCTATTTTAGAAGACCCAGTCTGAGCCAATCCCAGATCAGCTGTTCCTTATTCTAATCCCAATATAGCCTTCATTACTTCATAGAGTAAAAAGGACTCAAAACATTTGTCATAATCTGTAGCTATGTTTGTAAAGAAGACAAAGTAGTGCATGTAAGACCATGGCAGCTTGTTAGAATGTTGTTATCAAAATAATCATAAGATAAAAACTTCCCATTGCTAAGCTTGATTTTGAAAAGTCTAATGCATAAACTACAAATCTAACCACTGTTAGAAAGCTTGAGGTTTAATAATAAATGGATATGATAAGGTCAGTTGACATATCCTTCGGACAAGTTTTCAGTATTGCTGAATGGCAAATCATGTGGCTTCTTTGGGGAAGTTCTAGGTAGTTGAGATAAGAAGATGATGTACATTCCATGTCGCAATAGTACAATTGTAAAGGTACAACTGTACCACTTATTTTGTCGATAGCATAGCAGAGGTATAATCGAAAAGAGAATAGAAGAAAGATACTTTAAGATAACAAAGAGCTTTGCAGATCTATGTTTTTTCACGAACATTGATTATCTTCTTCCAGACATATAGTTTGTAACGCTTCAAACCCATGTCAAGAAAGATAATCGATCTCCCTCTACCAATCCCCGGTAAGAAGTCTGAAAACATCTATTCAAACTATGCATCAGATTTACCGTATTGGAATACATATTTTCCATGAAAACTTACCCAATAAATGACAACTTTACTCTTGTTTAGATACGTCAGGATATCCAGTCTTTTTGGAAATTAGCACCACAGAAATACAATCTGGACCTCTACTAGCCCAGGGTTTAACTAGAAATTCCTAACAACTGCCAAAATATCTTGCCCTTCTGCATTCCATAATTGTCGAATGAAGCATATAGAGAAGCCATCTGCATCCAGTGATTTATTTACATCCTTACTGAAAATAGCAGCTATACTTTTTTTCTTCAAAAATAGACATGAAACAAGCAGCATCCTAACTGGAAAAAATCTCTTAAAATGTATGAGTTTCATTACTAAACTGTTATGTTTATTTTTTTCATGGTATTTGGATTTTGTGAGAGTCCCTGTGAAATCACATTAGGCATTTTTAATTAATCTATGTGTCTATTTTTTTATCATATCTATTCCACGGGCAAAACCCTAAATGTTTTCTGCACATCAGTGGTCAGACAAACCAAGAATATTTACAGCTGGAGCTTGTTGCATGCACGGTGAATGTTTATGAAACATCATAATTCATAACCAACCAAAGCAAATGAACATGTTACCTTCTGATTGCAATTGTCCGCCACATTCCTCAGTCACTACTGTTAAATCTATCACGTCTTCTTGTTGCTTTTGCAGCTTTCTTTTGAGCCTCTTCTCTGACAACTTTAAAAAGAAGTCAGAACCTGAACATGTCAAAAGAAAATGTTACTTCAAAGGGACAACACACAAAAGGTATTGGTAGTGACACTCTCAATTTATATTAAAGTATACACATCAAACCATGAGTTGAAGCCTGAAGGATCAACCAATCGAGATCAGCAAATGCTAATCCAATATTGGTGGGAGCCAGATCCCAGGGCCAGGCCGATTTCAGTGAGATCAGACTAAGATTGCTTCGAACAACCTGGATCAGTCAATCTCCCAAATCATGATGAATAGACTACAAGCAAAAACTTCTTACAAAGATATTTGTCTACCTATACAAAGAAAATCATAGCAATTATTTCAAGCTTAGAGACCCATTAGAGCAAAATAGGCATACCCTCTATTTCTTCCCCCTCATTCAAGAGTTTTCATTTTGGAATCGAACCTTGGATAGGTCAGAGCTAATCCTGATCAAGAACAGGATCAAATTTGCTGGCATGGCTAATCTGAAGTAAGAAAATCTGATCCAAGATTGGCTTGAATCGTTCCTTTTACAAAACTCAGAATGCAACAAAAAAATCAGAAAAGGGGAAAAACAGTAAAAAAAATTTATCTGCCAGGAATTCCAGACAAATCCAGCATGCATCAAAGTCGGATCACCGCTGATGAAGTAGAGGGGCAATGGCACCACCGCCTGCCTTCCCCACCGGTAACGGGAAAAACAAAGCATACTAGGTCCTATGTTGTCCGAGGCGCGAGGTGCCCGAGGCGAGACAAGCACGTGAGGTGATACATATTTTTAATGTATGTTTATATTATTATTGTTTTGTATGCATGAAAATGAACCACTAATATAAAATATCATAAATATAAAAAATTCCACCAACATTTATATCAAAACAATGAAAAAAGTTAAGAGGGTTGGCAGAGATTGTGAGAGAGACTAAGAGAGGATCGAGTGGTCGAGGCTAGAGTGGCAAGGGGGGAAAGGGGGAGAGAAAGAGAGAGAGGTCAGCAAATTTGAAGGGGCTGGGAGAGAGACGAGAGAGTGAGAGTTAGAAGGGTTAAGAGGGTTGGAAACTCCGAAGGAGGAACAAAACTATAGGAAGTGTACAAGAGCAAGATTGGGGTGGAGTTACAAAGGCTTCTTACCCAATTCAATTATGGTTGGGTTTTTTATGACTAAGGTGGGCAAGGCAGGTCAAGTAATCACCTATGTGGGTTAGACGAAGGAAGCAATTGCCTGCGATTACGACCAAGGCAAGACACTCAGCCATCGCCGCCCCTCACCTCATCATCCAAACGACTAAGACAATTGCCTTTGACAATAAAGATCATGATGTGGGATAAAAGTGAAGGCACCATCTATATATGTGAAAATGGGTCCAATTAAGTCACCACAGTGTTACCATAACTCTGACCAAACCAAATCAAGGTGAACTGGGCTAAATATTCACTGAAATTAGCTAAAAACCTGCTAACCCGGTCGAACCGTGCTGAACCAGCCCTAAATCAGTCTGGAATGCCCTGAAGTGGGACTGAACCTCCCTAAACTGGTCTGATAAAGCTTGGGCTGGCTTGAACCGGACAGCTCAGGCATTGGACCGGCTGGACCGGCCGGGTTGACCGCGACCTAGCAAAAGGATGACCAGTCACGGTTTAAACCCATGGGGGGAGGGGGGTCATGGCCTCTGGCAACCACTCTGGACCGTGGGGGCTGTGGTGGCTCTATAGCACTCCTAAAAGTGCTTGAAGATGCCGGTAGTCCCCAACAAATCTGTCGGGTGAGAGGGCCTTTTCATTCTCACACAGCTTCGTCACCGTCCAAACTGCAAGGTGCCGCAAGTGATGGCAGGCAACGATGCCGCCATTGGTCAGGCATGGGCCTCCTCATGCGGTTGAGAGGGAGCCATGGTGGCCTTCGACTCTATCATCTTCCGCGATCCTCTTCTCCTTCGTCGTCGTCGTTCAGTGGTAAGGAGAAAGGGAGGCGGCAAAGCGGAGTAGTCAAGCAATGTTCGGGCATCCTCACGTACAGAGGGGGAGCCAGAAGGGACTGTAGAGGGCCGAGGTGGCAGGGTGGTGGTGTGCTCTGATGGATCAAGGAGGTCGCGGTGAATGATAGTCTCATAGGGGCCAAAGAACAAATCAAGAGAGAGGTACCACTGTACCAGAGCATGGTCGCTCGGGACTTCGAAGAATGCCCAGACTCTGAAGAAGATGCCAGAGATCAAAGGAAGAAGCCTGCGGACTCCGGATGGGATTCCGGAGGTTTCTACCACCTACAACCAACGGGCCTTGATGTCACGATGGAGAAGGGTAGTCCGAGCATCCACCATATTCCCGAGAGATGCCAAGTGTTGGCGTGCATTGCCGAGGTTTGGGGAACGTCAAACAAGGCAAGACCTGATGTAGAAGATGGTAAGTGGTTTTCGAACTCTTGTCAGATGACAGCTTGAGAAATCTAGAGCCACAACGAGACAGAGGACCAAACTGGAAGCTACGTAACTGGAAGGGGAAGAGAATGGGAATGCACAGAGGCAGATAGGGGATGGGGAGGAAGATGAGGGAGCCAACCTCCTGCCAGGGTGATTGGGGAGACGATCAGCCAACCACTATCGGGGGTGACGATGGAGACCTCCTGATAGAGGAGGTGGAGGAGCTGCCGGGGCCAAGCCCCTTACGCACAAACCAAGACAATGTATTCATCATTGGACTTGGCTCTTATATAAAGCCAGACATTTACAAAACGGACCCCTCAAGAACTATTTACAAACAAGTCCTTACAAGGACTGAAATATAAAGAACTCAAAAGAACTCAAAACATCAAAAGGACATAAAGGAAATTAACTCTAACACTACAAAACTAAAAAAATTAAATGTGATGTCTTCGTAAAACTCAAATGGCGACATCACTAACTTTCTCGTATGTTGAATCCAACTCGACCCTCATCAAATCAAGTCCTATAGATTCAATACAAGCTGCTTACTCAGTTAGCAATTCATAGCTTATCGGGTCTTGCACACTCGATATTCAGTGATCTTCTAAGTTGATCAAAGCATATGGGTTCAATGGATTCAATATACTTCTTCCCCACTTGCAATCTAGGCTTGGATCATTCAAGAATTGGCCAATCCAGCCCAACTAGGTGGAATTTGGCTCGATCCTAATGAAAGCTCCTTTTGAGCTACCCTCCTGGCAGATCAGGTTTACAAGTGCCAAGTCCAATCCCGAATCAGCCAATCCTACAGATCATGAGCGCACTATGTAAACTATAGAGGCACCATCTTGTGTTAGCATCTCTACCACTTGTGAACTTTCCAGCTTCACCACCCCCACAAGAATTTGTGGGTCAACGTCAGACTTTGGATCAGCTGGCTCAGTCGATCAACCAGGAAAACAAATCTAGGATCGGCCTAGATTAGTACATCCAAAATTGAAAACAAAAAAAGTCCCAAACGTCTACAAGGTTGTGTTGCAGATGACCATGGAAGTTGTAACCACCCTTCCATCGTCTCCAGGTGTCTATCCAAACCCATTCAAGGTCAAATCGGTCAATCGGAAGTTTTGAGCCTGATCTTGTCGAAAGCTCCTTTCAGGATTGAGAACCCCATCCTGATCTGGATGGCGAGCTATGATCCTCATCCTAATCCAATTGTTCGATCATCCAAATTGTTCCACCCCAACCAATACCACTTGGTTTTGTGATGCTTCTTGCGTGTTGGCTCTCTCTCTCTCTCTCCATAATCTCATTGCATCCCATGATGCAATGCCCAAAAATCTATCTTTCAACATCACCCATGTTTGTGTGGTCTGGCCCAGTATTTAAGCACCCTTCTGCCATCCCCCAATTTCATCATAGCATTGCTTAAGGCCCTGTTTGGTAACATTATTTGACACATTTATCACTATCAATTTTAAAATTGATATTCTTAGTTATCACTAAGAAGTGTTTGGTTAGTAATATCAATTTTGAAATTGATAGTGAAAACAAAGACATTATGTAATACAAGTGTCAACTTGTATCAATTTTGATATTGATACTCCAACATCTAAAATTATCAATATCAATATTGATATAGTATCAAATTTAAAACTCTAACCAAACGGGCCATAAAAAAGCACCACCTCAAGACACTAAGGTGTACACCTCAAGATGAGGCACTTCAACTCGTTGGTGAGGCTTAAGCCTCATTGCACACATTTATCCAGGTGATGCATTGTGAAGCACAGAGACAGCAAGGTGGTACCCATGTTAAGCCTCAAAGAAATAAAGGCATGGTCAGAATCGAGGATCAGATTAGCAAGTGCTGAGTCCAATCTAATATGGAACAAAGTCTTTCCCCCTCCCAAATTAGATCGGCCTATGCCAATCCCAATCAAGGATTGCATAGATCGGCTAGAACCGGTTCCGATCAGATCGGGATTTTGGCAAAATCAGCTGACTCGTGAAGAGAAAACCAATCAGAATCATTTTGGATCAGTTCTTCAAAATTCGTAAAAAATGGAAAAAAATGGCAGATGGATTCCACATCGGATTCAGCTCTTATTGGGAGTTGCAAGAATCGGACCCCAAATCAGTATGAATCTCCTTTATAGCACTTTTTTGTTGACGCTAAATAATTTACTTCTAACACATTTATATTAATAAAAATGTCAATTACGTAAGTGTTACAAGTAATAAATGTGTTTCTTAGATGTAAATGTTATTGAAACAAAAGTTTACTTCTTGTTATACAGTTTTATTCAAACTTTGTTAATACATACAATACGAAAGTTTGAACATTTTAAATAATTGATTGTATTTTGTTTTAAAGCAAGTTTTTAGATAGCTCGTGGATTGCATGACAATTTATTCAAATGTTCATAGATTATATATTTTTCCTTTAATTGAGGTTTAAGCCTCAATAAATTTTGAGGCTTACAACCAAGAAAGGTAAGAACGGAAACGGGGAAGAAATAGTGCCAATTCTGATAAGATCAGGATCGGAATGGCAAATTCAAGATAAGAAAAACTGATCCAAAGTCGACCTAGATGGTTCTTCAAAAAAGAGAAAAAAAACTCATAAAAATAACACAAACACATTCGTCAAGAGATTCCGATCCCCATCTGAACCTTTAAGGTCAAATCAGCACAGGAAACCATGGTGGTGGCACCCTTCCCCACCCTATTGGGAAGGGAGGACAAGTCATATCAGGTCTAGGGGACCCAATACAACATTAAGTGACCGGAACTGAGATATCAGATCCCTTGGTGCCACCCCTAGTGGCTGATTCAGCCAGAATCAGCCCAAAATTGGCCGATTCAATCCAAGTGATTCAGACCAATTGCAACAGACTTTTGGGGTGAGATCCAACACCCCCCTAAATTGGATCGGCCTATGTTGATCCCAATCTAGGATTGACCCACTCTGCCCAACTAAAAATGGGGCTTGGCAAAACACCTCAAGACCTGACAAACATTGGACCAAAGCCCTGACCCCAAATCACTTGGACCCAAACTGCCCATCCTTCAATTGTATAAAAGTCTTAAAAAATAACAAATACGAGATCCAGAGAAATTTAAGACATAAATTTTGTGGTGTGGTAGCTCATTTTCTCTTGAGCATAGCAACAATTTTCTGAAACTGTAAGGACACTAGTGCCCTTTTATTGGAGATTAGATACATATGTCCATTTGCAAGGGTAAAATGCAAAAATAGTAGCAACAAATGCTAACATCAGAGAGAAGTCACATCAACAGACATCACTACAAGGTTTAATAAGCATCCACAATGATCACAGGTTCAAAAAGGGGTTCACGAAAATGCAGAATGAGCAACAATTACTCACCATTCCCCGCTGCAGATAACAACTTTTTCTCTCCGACACAAAATCCATCACCTGTTTTGCTGTTCACTAGAACCTGGAAACCAAATAAGATATACTGCTTAACTGCTAGAAAATTAAGTACAAGCACCCACAATCAAATTATCAACAGCAGAAAAATAGATTGCGATACAGATGAAATGACATGATGGCAATTTAGACATGGAAGAAGGTAATCATGTTTACCATCTATCCATGGGAAGCCAAAGGTCTGTTTTAGGTCAAATCAGTAGTTAGCATGGTTTACAGAATCAGCCTATTAAAGCCCATATTGTCCTTTGGAAGGGCATACAGAACAGCTCATGAGCTGCACAGGCTGAAGGATCTTAAGTGTGACAAATGCATACTTGCGGTCTGTTTGTGGAAAACTAAGATGGCTTGTTTCTTATCTATAGATTTTTGGGGGAGCTTCTTGGTAGAGCTTTTGGATGGTCTTTGACAATTCATAGTCAATCAACCGTTTTTGTCTTCTGAGCTCTTTGAATCATATCCTGAGGAGCGATGTACATGGAACCAGATCTTGCTTGTGATCTTTTCGTCACTTTGGTGCACAACAAATAGAGCTTTGGTAACTCTTTTGGTCGAATATCCAAAATCTGTGGTTGTCATTTGGTCATCATTCATGCATATAACTTTTTGCTTAAATACCTTTACTTTGAAGCACTCTACTTTCTTAGATGAATTAGTGGATGGATTCAATTTTTTCTGCAAGTTGCATACTTGTTTTCTCGGTGGATAGACCTGTCACTTGGGTGGCTGAGTCCAGTTTTAGTCCTATCACCAAGATCTTTCCTTTTTGACTTTTGTTATTTTATTCTTTGTGATCTGATTTTTTTTTTTGCTTTGAAATCTTCTTTCTGGAACCTTGAAAAGGAAAGAAGCTAAATCACAATATTCAAAGTGGGCGTACAATGACACAACTTCTACAAAAGAAATATGCGGTTTGAAGCTAAAAAGGATCATTGTGGCATTAAGTGGCATAATTCAATACGCAAATGTGAGAGGCCACATTATTGTGGTCTGGATGCAACCTTTGCAACCAGATATAGGAGCAGCTGAAAATTGTCTCAGAACAAGTTGGAGGATATAAAATGTCCAGAAAACAAAACACTACCTGTTGAATCATTTAAACGGAATAAAGAGAGAGAATGCACATTTCAGCAAATATATGTATATCCAGAATATTTATCGTATGCTTTTAATGCTTGCAATTGAAGTGGCATGTTTTTAAAATTTGATTCAAACGATGATACAGAGTTATACATACTGACTTCTTTGTTACTTATCAGCTGATAGAGAATTCATTTTCACAAATCCATGTCCCAATCAGTGGTAGAACCAAGGGTAAATAAAATGCCAGGCAATCAATTCACTGACCATGCAAATCGTACTCTTGTCATAAAGATACCGCAGTGTTGCCAAAATGTCATGTCCTGACAGTCATTATGGTAAATAAGGGTACAAAATGCAATGTACTAGATGCAGAACACATCGTTACTGAAGATCAGATTCTATAGTAGTCTAGACCCTAGTTAAACATCGAATTTGATAATCACATTGTTGAAGGTAGACCAGCATAGCTTGATCACGTCAGAAAATGCAATCCCGATAAGTCTTTTTTTCCCCCAAACAGAAATAACCATTCTTCGAAGAATTTACATCCAAACGCATTCGCCAACGAAAAAGAAAAAGAAATAGCAACATACTGAGGTAAAGTACAAGTTCCGTTGCGAATCAGATGTTAGCCAGATCGGAATCATAATCAATCGTTAAAAATAATGACTGGATTTTTTTTAAGAGTACATTGTTGGTATACAAAAGGGAAAGCAACCTTATCCGTTGTTTTTAGTCGACCCTTCCTCTTCCTCTTCGACTTCTTACAGCCGTCGTCCTCACTGGATGACCCTTCCCCATCCTCTACGTCCCCGTACTCTCTACCGAACCTCGTGCCCCTGGCAGAGAAGTTGAGCTTCGTCTGCACGCATCGCCCGGCCTTCTTCCTCTGCGTCGGAGGGCGGCTGCAGCTGGGGACCTCGACGACTTCAAGGGCGTCCGCTTCCTCCTCGTTAATATGTGCCGGCTGCTGCTTCCAGGTTCCGGCCATGGCCGGATAACAGGTGATGACCGTTCCGAGCGGGAAGGGAGGATGCTAGTTAGTTGCTAGGGTTGGTTTATCCCCTGAAGAGACAAAAGGGAAAGTAAAAGGCGGGTCGTCGAATGCAACGTCGGATTTCCCGCGCAGAGCAGGACTCTGCTCCGGCGATTTGTTAGCTTCGAGCTGCTCGGATTTCGTTCGCTTCGAATCACATTCTGTTATAAAGATGTTTTACTGAGGATGTCTACATAGTTTGGGTACTTTCGATTTTTTTTCTTTTTGTGATCGTTGTAACACCTTCGGACCATATTTCTTAACCCCTAAACTCTAAAATCGTAATGTATGTGATCAACATTGTCACGGTTCTTGTAAATTTTTGTTTAAAGTTATTCAATTGCTATTAATACCTGATTTGACAAATATTTATGAGGTGTTTGATTGCGTGATAACGAAAATTTTAATTTTAATTTTTTAAAATTATAAAAAAATTTGTTAAAAGAGATGTTCGGTAACTATGGCAATTTTATGTTTTAAAAGTGATTTTCTTCTTAAATAAAAAAAGAGAGTCTCACCTCTTTCTTTTTTCTTGTGGCCCCCACTTTATTTGGTCATGTGGGGTAGTTACTCTTTTTTGTAATCACATCTCTCCAAATATAATAATTTTATGTCATTAGTTGGTTCACTTTTTATAAAGTGTACAAAAAATTATCATGTAACTAAACATCCTATTAATGTATTTTTATGTTGTTCTATTTTATTAGTGTGGTTTGGTTCTAAGGATCCGGATCACCCGATTCGTCCCGTTAATAAAATATAATAGGTGTTTGGTTGCATAATATTTTTTATATTTTCATGATAAAAAACTATATTAAAATAAATATGAATTAACAAATGACATGGGAGGTATGTTGTAACAAAAAAAAGTAAGTACGTATGTACATGACCAAATAAAGTAGGAAAACACAAGAAAAAAATTGAGACTATTTTTTGTCTAAAAAATTACTTTAATAACACAAAATTATCATGATTGTTAAATATATCTTTTAACAAAAATTATTATAAAACATAAAATATAGTAAAAACCGCAACCAAACACCCGTAAAAGTTCTCCCTAAATACGATGAAAATGTATATATTCATACAAAAATCCATTTCCCACGGCACTTGCTAAAAAGGTGTTTGGGAGGGAGGAGTGCATACGAAATTATATACTGTGTCAAGTGATTTGAAATTTGAAATTCAATTACATGAAAATTTGACTCGACTTATTTATTATATTAAATGAACAAATTTGAATAAAAAATAAAACTAAACTTATTAAATAAGTCGAGTTTGAGCGTACTTCTGCTCAACTCGGTAGAATCACAAATAACTCGATTAAATATTTGATTTAAAAGTTTATAAAAATATAAATTATACATATTAATGATTATATATTGTCAATTAAATATATAAAATATGTCAAAATTTGAGTTTAAATTAGATCAAGTTTTACAAATGACTTAAATACAGAGTTTCATTTATAACTTCAAAATAATGTTGAGTTTTTAGATGAATTTGTATCAAGTTTCAAACTGATTGTGTAATGTGCTACTCGAGCTCAAGTTTCAACTTGGCTCGATGAATTAATAAACAAGTTTGAATAAGTATTCGACATATTCATTAAAACTTGAATTCAAAATTAAATTTATTTTAAATAAATGAGTCGAGTTTGAATAACATATTACTCAACTCGTTTGCACTCTTATTTGGAGGGCATGATAATGACATGTGTTTTAAATGGATTTTGTTATATAAAAAGTATTTAACGTGTTTAGTTGCATGGTAATATTGCTATATTTTTATTATAAAATTATATGTTAAAATAAAATCACCTTACGTGAGTTATGATAATAACAAAAAAAGTGGGTACAATGTATCGATGGAGCAATGGAAACTAAAAAAGGTCTCATGTAAGTTTGTATCTCTTTTATATTCTCGTTTAAATATATGTTCAACGCAAAAGCGTACGAAAACACACAAAATAGTCACGGTATCCTCTTTCTTTGAGAACTCCGGTCTTCTTACTATCCCCACACTCCAACCTTTCATTTATCTGACAATTTACGTCTTGTTCCTCGTATGGCTCCTGTCTCCACCTCTTCGGATGTTTTTTTAATTTCATGTTCATCACCTTTCTTCAACGGCTACAACACTAATTTAATACTCTCACTTATATATACAAAACATCAAAAACATACTTTTTAATAGACCCGAATATTTAGTATGAAACTCTTGGAATATGATGATATGATATGTAGTGTTATATTGACATTCTACTCTATATTATATTTATATATTTGGCATACTATTTGTTCGACAGAGTTGTGATATAATGCCATGTTTGATAATATATTATTAAATATTTCTATCACTATCAATTTTAAAATTGATATTGATAGAAAGTGTTTAGTTAATTGTATCAATTTTAACATTTGTAGTACAAATAAAATATATTATGTAATACAAGTGACAAATAGTATTACTTTTGATATTGATACTCCAACATTTGAAAATATTAATATCAATATTGATATAGTACCAAAAATAAAACTCTAAACAAAATCCTACCCCTCAAAAAACCCTGAAAGCTATTGCTTGAGCATATGGTTTTATTTTTATTTTCTTATTTTTGACAAAAAATCACTCTTTCATCTCTCTAATAGAGATGGCATGTTCGTAAAAAAAAAAAGAAGGAAATAATGCAGCAGATTTTGTAGTTTTCTGATGGGAGGTGCCTTTTTCTCATCGACTGCAAGATTTTTGTAAACTTTAAAATTTTATAGAGATGTTCATAAATAGAAATAACATTAAAAATTGATATACACATGTCCCTGTCCAATGCCTTGCTTAGTTAGAGTATAAAAAATGATACTATGTCAAATTTGATATCGGTATTTCTTGTACTAAAATATTTATAACGAAATTGATAGAAATTGATATTTCAATTACACGTTTTGTTTGTACTAAAAATTTTAAAATGAATATTATTAGTCAAACACCGTGTTTGATGTCTAATACTATCACCGAACGGAGTCTAAATCTTTGCACTAATATTAAGACTGCATTTGAAATATGATTATATAGTAAAAATATCAAAAAAAATCTTCTTCCATATCCACTTTATAAAATTACAGCCTCTTCAAAAATGTTACCAAACAGGGCATAAAATTTGTTATGACCTTTTTTTTTACTTACAGATGTTATAGAGATAAAATATATTTAAATTTTGTTAACATACACACATGATCTGAATTTTTGATTTTTTTAAAGACTCGTAGATGGATTCAAATAACATGTAAATAATTCTCTGGTAGACAAATCGATCTAACTACGATAACAAAGTTCTCATTCAGATTTAAACTAGAATATTTTATTTAAATTTGAATGCATTAACAGTACTGTTTACATAATTGTATTCAGACATGGGATTAGATACTTATTAATTCGATCTATTGACCGATCTAGTTAATTATATATTTATATATATATATATTATCTCTATACATATGTTAATTATTTCTCAAGTAATTCACACGAATATATATATATATATATCCGTTTCACATAATGAACCAATATAGATATGGATAAGCATAGCAGTACCACCATCAATATTCGACCCCCATCTCCGTTGTCAAGGGGAACTTCACTGTTTTGTTTACAAACGGTGCGGTGCTCGAGGAGAGTGCGCGGCACGTTCATATGAATTATGCGAAGAAAACATATTCGAGATCTCGACTTCTCGGTGATCTGCTACGTACGAACAACTTGGGAGTAACTGTCTTCACAGCGCCTTGAATTGAAGGGCTTCGATCTCGGAGCCAGGCCAACAAAAAATTTATACGAGTATTTATATATATACAGCCGATATGATGCCTATATATGCATGATTCCGTTTGCAAAACACAGGACAATCTGAGTATTCGATTCACTGCGAAAAGAACGCCCCTCGTTCGACCTCGAAATCTCATTATACAGACTCGCGAGAAACACAAGAAGAAAGGCTCCATCAGGCATCTGCTTCGAACAGCTCTTGCAATTGAAAACGAAGAAAGGAAAGAGGAAAGGGGGTGGGAAGGGGGGGGGGAGCTAGTTTATAAGCGCTTATTATATATGCTGTCAACAAGAATGTAAGGAGAGAGAGGGCTGGAGGTGGCGATGATGGTTGCCGTGGAGGGCCTGCGTCTCGCGCTCGACGAGCCACCGGATATGGAGGAAGTCGTCGACGGAGCACGGCAGCTTCAGCGGCCCGGAGGATTGGTAGCCGTAGATCTCCTGCGCTGCCTCGAGGAGCTTCTCGAATTGCGGGTGATAGAGATATGAGATCGGGATCGGGAAGCGTCGGGAGCCGCCGTCCTCCTCCTCCACGCCGACGCTCACGGTTAGCCACCCCTTCTTCACCTTGGACCTCTTCTCTTGCATCATCACGCTCTCCTCTTGTCAACTTTTCCGCTGCCGCTGCTGCTTGAGAGAGAGGGAGAGCCGAGAGGGGTTGGGATATGCTTGCTTCTCAGTTCTCTCCCGATTTTCCCTTGAAAACAAGAGAGAGAGAGAGAGAGAGAGAGAGAGAGAGTGGCAATTTGCATTCGCTACATAAAACGACGAGGGAGAAATGTAGTGGAGTATAACGCGTGTCACGCTCTTAATCTCAAATTCAAAAAAAAAAAAAACGGAAAATAAATGCGCGGTCTACTGCTCTACGGGACCACCCATTAAAGCAGTCGGCTCAGTTATTTTTATTCAACAAGAACACGAGGATTTGTTTGTTGGACTGTACAAAACGAATTTTCTATTATTTCGTGTCACCCATGTTATCTAATTTACACCCTGAATCGAGCAAGTCCAGAGATAGAGTACCGTATATTACTCGATCTATATATGTTTCCCATACGAGCGCACGTTGAATTAATCATTCACTTGTGTTTCGGTGTTAATGCTTATTAAAACAATATATAGGCTTTTATTGTTTTAAAATCTTTAGATGTTAAAAACATATACGCAAAAGATGAAAAATTATACGCACGTAGATGGAGCAACGAGAAACCGTAGTATTTTCTGATAGTTGGTCTGTATCCAGATAAATGGAATCCGTCGTACAGCTAACCACACACTAAAATACTGAAAATTCCTTGCCTCTTATAATGATATGTTAGAACTTTTTTTTTTTTTCAAAACGAAGGAAGATTAAAGGAGTTTACCGCCGTATAAATCGAGTGACACAATTATATGTTAAAATATAACATATAAATAAAAAACAAAAAAATCAATTACGATTTCCTATCCCATCGACGACAATGACCGCCGTGGACTCGAGTGTACGTCAGTTGGCGTGCAGCTCACGGAATTTCCGTACTGCACTCCACTTTGCAGTTGGCGACAAATTAAGACTCGGTGAATTTGCGTGGAAACCCGTAAAGGCTCCTTATTATTCAAAAGGGTTTCGAATTTGGGCTTCCTTCTTACATGTATGTACATACATCTTTAAAACCAGTCAACGTGTGTTGTTACCGTGGACCAATCTAGATGCTACAACTATTAGTTAACATGTGCGTATGCATGAAATAAGAAAATTCATGCTTTAAAGACTTGTACTTATTAGCGAGCTTCACCAGAGATAGATACTGGATTTCCAAAGTATCCTCATCTCATCTCTGCATGTATGTTTAAAGTCCGTATATTGAAAATGCCAATGCAAATGGCTCGACGGACGGGGACATATCTCAAAAGATCTTTATTAATTCGTTTTTTATTCCTTTTCTCCTCCTTGACGTACGGGCACATCTTGTTCTTGCTTTCTTCCGCCGGCGGGAGCGAAAGCGAGTCCTCCTCTGTCCTCTTTAATGTCCGTCGGGTCCATCCATATCCTCTTTTCTCTCAGTCTACCCGCTCCCCCCGTGATCGTGCAGTGAGACGGCCGCGGATATCTACGGCCGGTCCCTCGGGAGGATTCGTCGGCGCGCACGGCTCTTCCGGATGGCCGCCGGTTCTTCTGTTCCCCCACTCTCTCTCCCCCCCCCCCTCCGAGCAGGTGGCATGAGGAGGGAGGACGGCGGCGGAGTGGAGCACTTCGCACCGTCCCCGCCGCCGCCGCCACCACTGCTTCCATGGCATTTAGGAGCGGACCAAGACCCAGAAAAAGGCGAGAAGGAAATCGATCTTTCACTCACTTCTTGATTTAACCTCGGCGTGAGAACAGGTGACGTTTTTCCTGGTTCAATTCTGAAATCAACGAAATTTATGATATATTTGTTTGCGTTGTGGATTTATAAATAATCATGCAACTCGACTTTTCAGGTATTCTCCACACTTCTTTGAGGAATACAAAAATAAAATTTAAAAGTTATAATAAAATATTTCAAATCTAATAGTTGACGAAGAAATTACATATGTTTTATTAAAGGTTTTAATATATAATCTTTAACCGATTCAAAAAATAGACATCAACCAAGTAAAAAAAGAGAGTCAACTCTTGTATCTAATATCTTAATTTGTGATAAAATTGATTAAAATATTTATATGTTAATCAATTTAATATTTACGTAAAATAGATTATATATGTTCATTTTATCGTTACGAAGGATTACACCTGAAAAAATAAAATGTTAAATTATATATTTAATTTTTTAAGAGATTTGTTAAGATATAAGAGATACATTTAAAAGTTGATTAAGATGTAATATTAAATAATCTAAATCTACCAACCTCTCACCAAATTAAAGGTTAAGGGTGTGTACAACAAATTTTTATATATTTTTGTGATAAAAGTGTATTAAAATAAAATGTGAGCCAATCAATGACATAAAATTATCATGGGGATGTGATAACAAAAAATAATGGATATCATACATGACTATACAAGGCGGGGAACCACAAGATAAAAAAAGAGTGTCACCTCTTATTTAAAAACATAAAATTGTAATAGTTACCCAACACTTCTTTTAACAAATTTTGATACCAAAACATAAAATTGTAACAAAAACTCAATTTATCGTGTAACCAAACATCCCACAAAGTAAAGAGTTTTAATATGAAATGTGTTTAGAGGTTAGTTAAGATAGATAATCAAATAATGTAAACATTCATACCTTTGATCAGATAGCTATATATGTTAAGACCAAACAAACAACTTGGATCTCCTCAAGTGGGGGAGGGGGGATTAGATGCAAGGGTTTTGACATAGAAGATCATCTAATTAATTAGCGTGCATTCTTCAAATGTGTATTTTTACTTGAATGCAAAATTTGGCATACACACCTTAATTTAGGCTGTCAAAAATGGTAAAATACAGATGGCATCAACCTACCAAGTAAGTGGTGGACTCATGACTCATCTATAAAATGACAGGAGACCCATAAATAACAATGTCTTGCCAGCATAATACCCAGTACCAAGGTCCCTTTTCACGGAACGACTAAAGAAAGAGTCTGCTCCTTTTTCTCTTGGGCATTCTGCCATTTCAAATGCTCGATGACTCTGTCTCGCCACAAGACTTGGTGGTCACAGCATAAAACTAAAGATAATGGCAGTGAAGTTAACATCTAGATATCCAGGCAACGTAGAAAAAGAATATTCTACACTTACCTCTATAGCTGTATGTATTTCGTGAAATTGAAGAATATGTCCCCAAAATCGCACTGCTTAGGCCAATAACAATTATGGGGACACTCAAGAATCAAGATCACCTGAGCAAGAAAACAGAAGCCGTGCTCTCTTGTTTAGAAAAAAAAAAAAGTAGCCAGAAGGCTCAAAAGCTGGTTAAGCTAGGGAAGGAGGAAGAAAAGCTTGGTTCAGTGATTCATGCATTGAACGAATTTAAGTTGTGATCTGCAAGCATTATAAAATTTGCAAGTCAGAAAAGGGGATTGTAATGTCCATGGGTGGGCTTGAACCGTTCTCATATCTCTTGAAGCGGAAGTATGTCACATCTTGAAGGATTGATTTGGGCCAGGAAGCATTTTGACATCCCAAGTTTGTTTTCTTCACGGTGGTTGAAGATGAGAAAAACATTATATAATAGGTTACATTTATTCACAACTGATCGGTGGACGGTATCTTCCACAACTCTTATCACACAAGTGGGCGAAGAGTCTATAATTGGAAATATTATTACACTTTTAATATTAAAATTATGCACACCCAACCAGGCATCTTGAGATTACCTGCACCTTTGTAGCTTTGTTTTTTGCCAGCTTCAAGAAACAGAGGGCTGGCATGATAATCGACTGCAAAGTAAGGCACCATTCGTCAGTTCTACTGGGAATCAGAAGGAATTCTTGCGAACCATAACGTGGCTCTAAATTTCTTGTATCTAAAAAAAGGAAAATGAATGGACGAAAAATATGTGAGCATGAGAAAAAAGGATATTTGCTAAAGCATGTGATCTTTGGGAAATAAATAAATATCAATATTCACTTCAATGCAAAACTGACGATGTCCTGCTATAAGATTCTTGTTAATTTACATGCAAAACATGTCCTGTCATGGGCCACCTGCTATCTCTGCACAAGACGTACGTATCTTTTTTCATGTAATTCGGTAGCCTTATTTTCCAATATTCTGATGCACAGTCGTGATTTAGCATATTGTTTAAAGATACCTCCTTAGAAATCCTAACTGTCAAGTGTACGAGAATTATACAAATAACTTACCACAAGGATACTGAGCAGATAACCAATCAAAGCCAGTACAAGGCATGCAAAAGGATTACTATAAATAAGAACTGAGGGTAGGGTAAAAAAAAGGACAATGCTTAATAGTTCAAAACCGTGCGAAGGACCAAAACTAATAACAAGCATCCCTCTGATGATGGGTAAAAGGGCATATATTTAAAGGGCTTTTTGCATATAAAGCATAACATACATTCCATGCATAATACCTATTAGATCGTAAATCACCAACATGACTGAAAAGTTGCAGCTACGTCGCAATTTTAACTTTCCAGGGAGGTATGTGCAAGTTTTAGTTTACAAGCATAACCCTAAAAAGCGACTAGAGGGGCATAACCGTGATGGCCGAAGGATATCATGACTCAAGAGTGCACGATCTAGTAGGTCCATGTGCAAATACAAGTATATTAATAAAACCCATTTGTAATAGTTGCATAAAAGAAGGGCCTTCGTGATGAAAGAATTGACGTATACGGAAGAAAGGCACAACAAAAGCAATGCACAATGTAGAGAAAACGAGTGCCGATCTTAGAAGAACGAAGCACCACATTTGATTTGATAATCTCACAGGAAGAAACTCCTCGATACTTCTGGCTAATGGATTCATTAATACTAGTGCATATCTATTTGAGTTTCTGTTAAGAAAAATGTTCGCTGGACTGGCCAGAAAGGTGGATAATCTTTAGAAACACAATAACGCATTACACTGAGAGAATCTCGGAAACTTTTGTTGGTGAAAAAATGTTTATTTTGATTGTTTGAAATATGGGTATCCGAATTTTCTAATAAAATATGTGATAGATCATAACAATACAAAATATCTCTGTGATATTGTTAAAGTACATAATTGAGATTTGAGATCTATGCAAATTTTGTTAACTCTTCTCCACTGGATGATGTAAATATTCGATGTTCATTTATACTAAACAATTACTCGAATACCATTGATTAACTATCATAGCGACATGTAAAGAACACAAAAGACTCCGACTGTCACGACCCGGATTTTTAACATGCACAGCGGAAGATAATCCGGCGACGTAACGGGAAAGGATATCGGTCTGGAACCAAATAAGACTAAAATTACAATCCAAATTCATAATTCCACACTTTACAACTTAATAACATAATAATCAAACATCTATCTAACAAATTAAATACCAACATTGAATGAGTAATCCACTAGCTCCTCGGACTCCAAAACACCACTACGCTTCTGCTGCGCTAAACCTGCACTCCTGAAAATATTAACAACGGAAGGGGTGAGTCACAACAGACCCAGTAGGACTTACACCCGAACTACCCCACTATAATAATGATTTCTAGTGGTATAATAGAATAATAAGTCTAAAAATCAGATTTAATACATAGGGTGTAAACTAATTATATATCTTTAATTAATTGATTACAAAGTCATTCAACTACCCCAAATGATAACCAGATTCTATATGCATTAAAAATCAACATAACCTACACATTAAACTGTTGTAGGTATGCCCAGAACACATAGACCTGACATAAAACCAATGACACATCTATAACACTACCATCTATGCCAATCCACACAACTAGACACCTGTCTGAGTAAATACCATGCTCCATCTGATAAATGTAGTCACATCACAAAACTAGTACCAGATTTACCATATAGTAGGAAGTAACATATAGTAACTAAATCCCATAGTACACCTAGGCAGGGGAGTACTTAGGATAAACCGCGGTATCTGGGATCGAAGGATGCTCCAGATTCAACTAATCTCCGCTGCCCACGGGACACTAATTTAATCTGGTGAAGTACATACAACCACAATGCAGCTCACTGCACTAACCACATTCAACACCATGCAAGCATATAATTAAGCTCAGACAGTAAAACATGAACATTTAAATTGGCAAATCAAACATGAAATACATAGATGAACACCCATGGTTCTATGCACCACATATTTGCATACCATACCACAGTCTATCACAAACTAATGCATATAAATGGGATCATGCAATTTATAACCTAAACATGACAATTACATGCTTAAACAGAACTACCTATGACATAAGAGAGAATAAACTAAATTCTAACAATACTATGCCTAAACCTTACATCGGCTTTTTATCAAATCGGGATATATATATTTAAGATTCACCGCGATGCAAACAATGCTAAACTAACTAGGTTCAACTATAAAGACATACCTAACATGCTAACATGCATAATTGAATAATTATCTAACATGATGAATAATCATGAATATAGAACAATCTAAACATGTATGATTAAACAAGCTAATCTAAACTCTATCTAATCATGCCAATAAATCCAAAGCAGCCCATTAACTACAATCTTCTAATCCTGGTGATCTAATCATGATTCTTATGGTTTAATCAAATATATTAGAGTGCTAAGAATAGCCGAGATGCCTACCTTAACGGCGACGACGAACGGCGCACGGAATTCCAAGGAAATCGAATCAGGCGACGAGACTGCCGCGGTTGCGTCGGCGACGAAAAACCGAGCCGGGTAGGTGGTTTCAAAAGCTATGGGAGGAAGAAGAATAATGAACTAGGGATTTTAATAGAAGATGATAGGAGAAAGGGCGATAGGAGAGAGGATGAGACAGTACCGCGTGGGAGAGAGAGAGGAGCGGCGCACGGCGGGCGCACGGGGGCAGCGCTCGCGCGGGCGCGGGTGGCGTAGGCGGCGCACGGCGGTCCACGGGGCGTCTCGCGCCGACGGCGGGCGGCGCTCGCGGTGAGGTGGCACCGGCGACCGGGCGGCGGGGAGGGGTGTTGTGGCGGCGGCGGGCGGCGTCGCGAGGCGGGACGGCGCCGGCTGACCCGGCGGCGTCACCCGGCGGGCGAGGCGGGTCAACGGGCGAGCGGCGACGCACGGGGAGGAGACGCGGCGGCACGCACGGCGAGGCGACGACGTCGCGGCGGCCGAGCGCTCGTACGAGGTACAAGGAGGTGGCGACCGAGGCGGGACTGCGCGCGGCCGAGCGCGCACGGCGACCGAGGCTGGGAGACGCGGGACGCGGCGGCATCACCGCGCACACGCGCGGCCGGGAGGAAAACGACAGGAAAGGGGCGGCGTTCGGGCAGCGCGTGAAGGAGGAAGAAAAAGTAGGAGGGCGGGGGAAAAATAGGGTTCGGAGGGGGAAAAAAACGGCGCCGGGAGGGTTTCTCCCGGGGGAGGAAAAAGGGGAATAAATAGGGGGAGGAGTAGATTAAAATATTAATAAATAATTATTAACTAATTTTTTTTTAAATAACCGGGGTATTACACCGACCTTTTAGAATCAATGAGATGCGAACAAGTTTGATCAAGTTTTATTTCAAGTTACTTTATGTTTTGATCTGAGATGTTGATTTTGATGTGGTTTGAGATATTGATTTCAAGTTTGTGTTTGATTTTAAATTTGAATACTGTTTAAGTGTTTAGGAATTTTAAGTGTGTTAAATAATTTAATCTGTTTAAGTTTAGTTGACATGTGTTAAGTCTTTTTTCTTATCGCTTAGTGTTTTGATACTGATTTGAATGTGTTCAATATATTTTAAGTATTTTTGAGCTTTAGTTTGATTTAGTTAAGTTTAAGTTTCAAATTGTTAGGTGATCTTATTTTTCATATCTTGAGATTGATTTTAAGTGTTTTAAAATGTATTCAACGTGTTTTACTTGTCTTCTTCGAGAAGTTAATTTTTACTTAAGTTAAGTATTTTGATTCAAATGTTCAAATTTAATTAAGTCTGCTCTTCAAATTTAGCTAATATTTTTTAGACTTAGTTTTTTGTTAGGATTTGATTAAATCTATCTTTAGATTTGGTTAAGTGTTCTTTCATATTTTGATTAAGTGTATTTAAATTTGATTAAGTGTTTGGTTCGCATCTTATTTAGTCCGTCGAGCTAACATCGATGTCCGATCACACCAAGTCGAGTCGGTACTTGAAATATTCATTGCATTTGTTCATGTCGGTGTACATCACTTGGCTAATAGTTCATATGCCATATCAATGTTGAAATCTGAAGATGGTTGTTTCTTTCCCCAAAGATATATTTCCATAAGACCTAAGGAAAAATAAGTATTACGACGACATACCGACTCATCCTTGATCAAATAGAATTTACCTCCGATATGGCTGAGTCTTTTAACTTACCAGACCAGGGGAAAAATCCGTTGACAACAGAAGCCAGCTAGTTCCTACATACAGGATGCAACATGCCGGATCAGATCCCGGTTAGCCGTCCAAGGTGGAGCACCTAATTGCGTATTAACTCCTTATTTAATGCTACATTTCGCATTTTAGATTTATTTAAAATTGATTTTAAATGTTCATTACCCAATGGGCTAACTTCAAGTCTCATGGCTTGACAAGGTCGACTTCACATCGTGTCGGCTCGGTTGGCCCATTTTCAACTTCTTGAGCCCCGATGGCTTGATTTACAACTTGTTTGAACCTTGATTCAACACTTGCCTTGGAACTGGTCCATTGCTTGTTTTGGAGTGTTTCAAGGGGCTATGATAGCACTTGAATTTGAATTGGGCCAGGGGATACTGTGAATAGGGCTGTTCACGGGTCGGGTCGGTTCGATTTAGAGGAAAAATTTCTTAATCCAAACCAAACCGAAACGATTAAACAACCCGAACCGAACCAACCCAAACTATTTCGGGTTGGTTCGGGTTAAACCGAAACAACTTATAATTATTTACATTATTAATAATTAATGAGAACCAACTCATTATCTTATGTTCAAAACCATTATTTAAATGATATATAATCATTTAAACATAGGTCTAAACTAAACAAGTCACCGATGCAATGACAAAGAGGCATTTCAGCCTCTTTTGAAGAGCTCCGCCTTGGGCTCCAGAGTAGTTCATCTGATATGGGACTAAAAGAAGGTGTCTGCAGCGTGAACAAGAGCAGGAGCGTAGTCCCATATCGGCTGCCCTAAAGAAGTTTAGATGTTTATATACTCTTCCCTCTTTGCAACAGCAACAACGTGAAGCTAACGCGGGTGTCCACCGTGGCGGCTTGAATGAGATGGGTTATATTCGGGTTCGCGGTTTGTATCGGGTTTTATCGGGGTAAGGTTTTTTTAACCCGACTAACCCATTTCACTTTGTCAACCCGATCCAACCCGACATTATCGGGTTGGTTCGGTTCGATTTCTCGGGTTGACCCGAGAAGTGAACAGCCCTAACTGTGAAGGGGTGCAATGACAAGTTAAGGGGAGGCCATAAGGGATTGAGGTGGCTTGATTTCTTAAACCTGTTTAGAGGTCTGGTAAGACTTGGCTACTCAGAAGTCAGACCTACAGGAGGGGTGCCAGGGCAGAATGGAGGCTAAATGAGAGCATACAGAAGGAGCATTCATGCTCTGATTGGGGCATCAGTAGGGGTGTGTGAACAGGTCACTGGCTGGCTTGTGTGAAGGACCAAACAGGGGAGTTCTTGGGAGTCGAACCAGGCTTAGCACAACGGCTATGCAGAGAAACTAGACTTGCTTTTATTGCTAATGTAACATCATGGCTGTGTTTCGTTTCATTTGATTTATCAATAACTTCTCCTTGAGAACAATGCTCATCAGTCTTCTGTTCATCAGAAGCATGGCTTGACTCCTTAGCATTGGGCTCAGGAGAGGCAGTTGAGCTAAATCTAAACTCTTGGCATCCATATTTCCCAAGGACCTAGGGTTAAGAAGATAGGCAGCTCAAGCTGGGCACCAATTGCAAAAATAAATTATATGTAGTATAAATAATCATGAAATATACATCTCACACATTGTCATGTTAAAGAAAATGAAATTGACAAAAAGCAAATTGATGAAGCACATTTATGCATTATTAGCAGAACTACAACATAAAGTAAAAATCCATACTAAGGTTGACATACAAGATGATAGTACCACCAATAAGGAGAGCTTCTTGAACAACCCCACCATCCCCACACCCCCATCTTGGACACTGACCTCGAGGACCCAATCCTCCTCTCCCCACCACTCCCACTATGCACCATGCCAGTTCTTGGATTATCTGATCCATCACTTCGTCTCTCTGCTTGATTCCGACCAAGATCGGCATATGATGATTCCATTTGGGGAGGGGGGAGGGACTGGGGTTCAAATATATGCTTTCCCCTTGAATTGGTTGATTGTAGTCCAAGTTGGTACTAAATTGACTTGAATCAGTTGATTTGGTGCCAATTCCAACCTATTCCGGTGGAATCGGCAGTGGGATTACCCTTTTTTTGGACAAGCACCTACCCATGTTTCTGCCCATGTTCATCATCATACCCACTCATCAAATTTAAATGCCATAAATAACAGGTCCTCGTGGCATTCTAAGGAATTTCACTCTTCTTTGTATAAATAACGTCATGATTAAATATATATTTAAATAGCATATTTTGCCGTTACAAGGCACCGCTTGCCACTTTGCATTCCACCTTATGTCCCACCCTTGTGTTCGCGAAAGCACTTGTGGTGCTAATTTTTTTTTCTTTCTACCTCTTCAGCTTCTTACTTGCAAAGTTTTTTTTTTCTCTCCATCACTTCACCTTCATACGTGCTTACATGTGCCTCTTCATCCCAATGGCATGTTGCTTCCTCTTAATAAATGTGCATTTTTAGATAAATATGGTGCATTTAGACATGATCGATCCCTCTCTGCCACCAATATCGTCTCTTCCACATCTACCCACCCCTCATGCACCCTTTCTTCTACGATGGGACTAGATGGCCATTCGACAGGTGTGTGCCAGCTACTGCCACCAACCAACAATCGCCGTCTTCAATGATGTGATGACACCCAACAAGTTCAACAACATGTACTTTAAGAACTTGAAGAGGAGGCCAAACTCTCGCAGAGGATCTATGCTCTAGGCCCTTTGCAACCAGTACACCTTCTTCCATGTTGAAATTGATAGAAGAAACCCCATCAGGGACTATATGATCATAGGGTCTGTGTTTCTGAATTTATAATAGAGAATTGCTAAACATCTATTAGTTTTAGTAACATAAAAAAGGAGTTCTAGAAATACGCTTACCAACATCAATGACAATCCCATTTCTTTCAAGACCTTCCATTCTCAGAAGCAACATCCTCTCAGCCCCCTTTTGTTTCCATTTCACCCATTGGATATGACAAGAGCATCAAAGCATTACGACTTTAAGAAATTCCACAAAATAATGAGCTATCTTGAACTTATTGGGTAGAGAGCCTTCCTCGTTTACCAAGTCTTGGGCTATGTACTGACCTTGACGTCTATCAACCTTCCTCAACCTCCTTTGGCGCTAATAAATGAGGCTTATCTGGAGCCATTGTAGAGTAATGGTAGAGGAAACCATATATTTAAATGTGATATATTTAGTGGTATTAGAAAATTATAGAACCCAGTGTACGATAATTTTGTATACACAGTTGTATACCACCTTATTGCATGCATCATCTCTAATCATCCAAAATATCTTAGAAGGACTCATTACTATTATCAGTTGAGAATTGCATTATTTGATTGGTCTTTCATGGTTATTTGAGAAAATTAAACAACTTTTAACAACTTTATTTTATGCTTAGAGACCAAAATATCTAGAGACCTCATGATTATTTATTTACCATATATGGAAAAGGACGTTAGAATCTTGAATGTTGATTAATAACCCCTGATCACAATAACTCATGCTCACTTTCAGCTGCTGTTAACTTGTATGTAGGATGATGGTTATTTGGTGAATCTTGAATTCTATTTGGTGTAATTTTGTTGGATCATTTTTTATGAGTTCTTCTGTGATCTTGGTATCATATCCACTCAGCTTCTGTTGTCCATGAGGAAAACAATTTCTTAATTTTTACTTTCTTTTTCGGTCTAGAACTTCTTGTTAGTTGGAAACAAAAATTCTTATTTTAAGCAAATACTCCAATCTGAATGATTGGATCACAATAGTTTCTTTAGTAGAAACTACTGCTCTTGCCACACTCAGCAAAATCACATCAATCACTAAGCTTAGCATTTTCACTCGTTTTAGTTACGCTGCTTGTGCCAACACTATCTTTAACAGAAAGTGAACCATCCTTCTTGTCAACAGATGAAGGAGAAAAATAGTTGAGTTTGATTACGACACTTTTTATACAACTCTTAGAAGGAGAAAACTTAACATTGAAGGCTTGCAGACATATGTTCTTGAGTTGAGTGCAGGGATATCATATGGGAAAACAATAGAACTTTCTATTTAATTGATACTTTATTCCTTTATATGTTGCATCATATTTTGTCGGGGATCTTCCATTATAATTGGAAAATAGATCATTCATGGCTAACATAGTTTGTCAACGAGGGGAGGAGATCTATCATGAACTAGCGGCAATGGGAACAAGTTGGAAAATGGAGTTGTTATTTTCAATTGAAGTGGTAGGGTATAGGAAGTTAGACTTTCATGTACATTAGAGCTACATCATGAAATATTCTATTTTTGTAATGATTGTAAATTCTGAGGATACTAGAGATGTAATATATATCAATTATAAACTTATTTATAAGTATTACATAACCTTGTTTAAACAGATGTCTCTCAAATAAATGTCAATTTACAAATGCAAAACACACATTACGACTGTAAATATTTACTTGGATCTACTCCATCTATAAAATTTTATAGAATTGATGGTAGTAAAAAAATTGAGTTGTTTGACTTAAGCATAACATGATTCGTTGGAAGGAACAAGAATTTGACTATGGTTATTGGTTTATGTATATATTTGAGAAGTAAAATATAAATTATTTATCATCCAACTTAATTTTTATGATGTATATATTATATATATCATAAAAATTTATCTTAACTATCCTATGAATTTATATTTAATTGATATACAACCTATCACTTGAATACGTGCGAAGCATGTGATTTGATTAGTATAACTAAAACGTGAGTAATCACGAAAAAAAATCTTCATATCTTTTTTATCTATAAATATTTTATGATAATTTTAAAATAAGTTATTTAGACAGATATAGATATTTATAATAAAAACTTATTATAAGTCGTCTAACTCCGCTATTCGGCCCACAACACATCGTACCTTCCTGACCTGAAAAGCGCCAGCTTTGTTCCTTGGCGGCGGCACGGCCGCCGCCGCCTTTTTCCTCGTCTTCCCTTCCGGGCTTCAATGATGGCGAACGATTCGTCGTCGGGCCAGAAAGAGAAGAATACGTCGAAGAAGAAGGAGACGAAGAAAGAGAAAACTTCGATGGCGGAAGCGGCCGTTTGCTCCTCCCCCGACTCCGGAAGAAAGAGGAAGGTCGGGAATGAAATCGACGAGATATTCGAAGGGGCGAAGGAGAAATGGAAGAAAAAGACAGCCAAGGAGGAGGAAGAGAAGCGCAAAGCGAAGGACAAGGTTTCGCGGGGCGGCCCGAAGTCGATGGAGAAGGCGGACATGAAGGCGATGAGGAAGAAGAAGAAGAAGAAGGGAGAGGGGACCTTTCGCGGTCCTTTCGCCGACGAGGATTCGGCGCATAAGCACAAGCGACGGAAGACGGGAGACGGACTGGCTATATACTCCGCAGAGGAACTGGGCGTGGGGAACCCCGAAGCTGGTGGTACTTCTCTCTGCCCCTTCGACTGTTCCTGCTGCTTCTAGGAAAGTACAGAGCTTTTGCGAGTTTTGATCCGTTGATGACGGTGAGTTGCACCATTTTTATATTTGCAGTGGTCTAGAAAATATGTTATGTAACTATTTGGGGTAACTTTCGGAAGCCGTTGGATTGTCTTGCAATTGTATCCCTTTTCATGTTTCTCTTGAGCTTTCCATATGCTTCTGTTCTAGTTTTATTCAACTAATTTAACTTTTTAGCAAGAATGCAATCAGTAAGCATCAGAATTTGTTCTGCTGCAACTGTATTTGAAGATTTGCTCTTACCTTAGGCCATGTTTGATTGCACTAAACAAACCTTTGACCTTTGCAAAGTATTTTTATTATGCCTTGAACTTCTTTACCGATCAAGTACCTAGGCTTGCCGTGTTCTGATAAGGATACCAAGAGTAGGGATTGGCAAAGCGTGGTCCAAAAGAAGACAAATTGCTAGCCCGGAAAAGTAGAATGCTCTCGACATGAGGGAAATGGGTCCTCTCCAAGACTGCTGCAGAGTATCCCATTGATTTTCTTTTTAATTCTCAAAAAATCCAAGGGGATTTGCAAACATTTGGAGAGTATCAGGGTCATATTCTTATGACAAGGTAACAGTCAAATAAGGGCTTTACCTTATTAAATGGGGTTATATTTGTAGGCCAACAAGGGAAGGAGATATGGGTGTTCTTTATTGGAAGTTATTAATAATGCCATCTTGTCAAAATAGTTGTGGAAGTTGAATCAAAATAGAGGTATTCTTTGGGCTAGAATAGTTTGTTCAAAATACAAAGTTGGGGAAAATGGTAGTTGGAGGAAACTTACGATTTGTCAAGATTGTTGGAGTTCCTTGATGGCCACACATGTGTTAAGAACCAGGAGGATAAATTAGTTTGGTTGTTACGCAAAAAAATGTCGTTCTTCATCAAGTCAGCCACACAAAAGTTGATTCTGTGAGGCAAGAAGGACCAGTGGAATTAGGTTGCTCGGAAGCCATTCTTGCCTATTAAAATTAAGCTCTTATTATGGAAGGTTGGTAGGCGGTTATTACCCATCAGATTTCATCTTCAAAATATTTTTCCAGTTGACTCTACAACTTGTGCTTTTTGTGGCATCAAAGAAGGAAATATTGACCATCTTTTTATTAAATATGGGATCATTAATTTTCTATGGAAAACTTTGTTCAAGAGCTGGAAGCTAGATTGGGTGGAACCAATTAATACAACAATTCTTCTACAAATTTGGTTAGTTTTAACCCTTGGTTAATAGACTTAATCTTGTGGAAGTTCATCTTTCCTACTATGCTTTGGTCTATTTTGTGCACAAGAAATAGATGAATTTTTGAAGAGATACGAAAAACCAAGAATGGCCATCCACTTGATGACGACTTTTGTCAAATATTGGAATTTTTCACATTCTGGAGCACAATTGATGAGTCATCTTTCATGGACAATTTCTGCCTATAAGATCTTTTTTCATGGAGTTTTTCTTTTACTTCTACTGCCTTGGTAGAAGCTTTTCTACTTTATTGTTTTGTTTTCTTCTTATAAGTGCTTTTCTCATTAATAGAATTTTGGTCTTTTGGCTATATTAACAAAATATTTATAGGCCCATTTAACCTCTAAATACATCTCTTATATTTTAATATATTTCTTAAATTCAAGTTATATGTTTTAGCTTTTTATTTTTTAGACATAATCTCATAAGTAAATCCTAAGTCGATCAATATGCAAATATCTTCAGCAAATCAAGTACTTTTTTATCACAAACTAAGACGTTAGACATGAAATTAAGAGTTCAGATATTCATATTAAGCCAAAACAAGTACCACCTCAGTGTGGCTGGAAATCTCTTATGATTATATCGGATCTCTGTGCACATTTCAATGATTTTTTGTGGCTAGTTCATATTACATTCTATTATATCTAGTAGCACATGAAGTATGAATTCTCTGGACATACCTTTGTCTTAATTTGTGCTTATTGCTCAATACTGTATGTCTCTGGAATCCAGATGCCATACTATGAGATGACAAGTGTCAAATATCTCAAACTTATGTGATATTCTGGAGCTGCAACAGTTTTCTATAAAACTGAAAATCATACAGTCTGAACCCACTTTTGGCCAAGGCCAAGATGTTCAAGTTTTTAGTTTCTTGTCTTATCTTGCATTTTATTTCATTCAATATGTAGTTGATCACAACAAATTCATAGTGCATGCGCGTGGATGCGGAGTGTTTTTCTAGCTGTATAGAGAAAGGAGACATATGAGATGAGACTTTTGTCTGAGTAAAGATTGGTATAATGCTTGTCTTTTTCTTGTCTTTTTCATGTTTTTCACGTGCTTGAGTTTATAGGGTGTTGATTTAATGCTACTCCTTATCTATTGCACTGAGAATGCCTGCTTCTCTGTTGTTTGTTCATCAATTTTCTTAATTAATTGGCAAAATCAAACTTAAGCATAATTACCTTGCACTCACTCATTGAAGTAAATGGAATTAGATAATAGTTAACTAGGGAAGGATAATAAGGCAGTTGAAATAATGATCTGAATTATGATGGTAGGCAATGTTGGGACACCTCCTCTTCTCGGATCTTTGGTTACAAAGATCTGTAACAGGCTACAATTTATTGAAGGTGAGAAACATGCTACAATTAAAACAATGATAAGTAACCTATACAGAAACTAGAGGGGGGGAGGAGGAAAGAATCTTAGAGCTGAAAATTGTCCAAAGCATAGTAGGTAAGTTTACAAAAATCCCTGTCTATTAAGAATTTAAATTACCCTTACAGCTGAAGATTGGTACAAGTTGATATGTGCAATATTCCCAATCATGTACCAAGTATGGAATTTTCACGAGATCAAAGTAGATTGGGTAAAATGTTGTTGAAAGCTTGATTTTTCTTAGCCAGCCAAGTTGACCCATTGATCACTGGATTGGAATCAGTACCCGGGTCGGTGGGTACCTATCTGATCTAGATCAGGATCGGATTGGAGATCCTGACCGGTTTTTCAGTAGGAAAACAAATCCTGAATCAGTCAGATTGGTTTTATAAAATGCCCTAAAAATAAAAAAATACAGAATATGGGCCTTTATCGGATTTTGATTTTATCTAGGTCCCAAAAGGGGGTCGTATAGGCTGTCGTGGCAGCATTGTGCAGCCACGGTGGTCTTTCCTGCTCGACCGGATCCATCGGGACCCGGACCACCCGGTAAGACCTTAAGTCGCCAGATCCAGGCCCTATCAGGTCCATTTGGACAAAGTATTGGGACTTGATATGACCTTAAGTCACCAGATCCAACGACTTAAGGCTTTACTGGTCCCAATGGACCCGGTATGGCCTTTTTCACTCCTGCGGTGGCCATAGACGGCTTGATTCTGGTGACAAATTGTAGGAATCGGCTGATTTTACCAATTCTAGTCCCAATTCAAACGATTTTGGTTGATTCTGACAGGAGATCAGATTGAATAGGTCCTCCAAACAAAAATCAGATTGAGACCGACTGATCTACTCCTGATCCGATTTGGCCGATTCTACAATCAGTGAGTTGACCACCGTAAAGTTGGAAGGTACAAGGATCAAATAATATCCAAATTCCTGGACCTCAGGGAGTTTCCATCATGAAAAAGAGACATCCTGATTGTACGAGATGCTTTGCTTACGAAAAAATCTAAAGCATTCCTTTTAAACAACTTGGAACCATCTCATACTGATGGAAACATGCTCAGCTCAACTCAATTCAACTCAACTCATCTCGAGCTTTTGTTCCAAATTACTGATGGATTCTCTTTCTCCATTTATGTCAATTTTTAGTTACTTCTTTAGAAATATTTAAATTATCTAAATCATATTGAATTACCCTTCTCCAAATTATCCTAGGTCTATCACATCTCATTTTGTTTCTGTTATTTTAATATTTTTTACTTTTATTAGGGCCTTCTTAGATCTATGTTTATTATGGATCAGTTGGAGCAGCTGAAAGATATTTAAAGAGCCTGCTCTACTTCTGTAGAATGTTTGAAAAATATCAAATCATGTTTACGTCTATGGAATGCTGCTGGCCCATGTAATTCTCAACAAATCAGCTGAATTCTAATTTCCAATTTTTTACTCTGGTCCTGGTTGTCCCAATTGACGAAAAGTGTGCTAGTACTTTGAAGTTTGAACTCCTGAAGGAAAGAGCTCAGCTAATAACAGAGGCAAGCCATGTGAGGCCCAACTCATGAATCTGCAAGAAGAATGAGGTGTGGGTGCTTGCATAAAAAGTTTCACATGGTCATTGGGTGCAGTCCGCAGCAGAAGTGTTGCCTGCGCTGGTAAGTTACAGAAAATGGCAGGGCAAACTTGTGCGGCTGGCAGTGGATGGATGACAGAAGCAGGGAGGTGCCATCTTGTGGCAATGGTTTAGGTGTCTTTTGTGCACCATGATTGGGTTCAGGTTTTCCCATACAACTGTCCATAGGAGATTTATACAGGCCACCCTACTATATCAACCTAATATAGTTGACACCGGGCATGTTTAGACTTTTTGATTACGCTGTGAGATCAACCTAGTACAACTGATGCTTCAATTGCTTGTATAGGTGATCGTGTTATATCGACCTAACACAGCTTATCCGATTGAAAAGATAATGAAACCTTCCTGCTGAGCCCAACTTCAGTGAGGAACACCAAGACAGACTGCTAGCATGATCCAAATTATGTCATGGAAGATGTAATGAATTCAACAACTTTAGGTAAAACCTCAGAGCTTTGAAGTGAGAGATACATGGTAAAGTGGCAGGAAAATACAAGCTCAAGGATACTTGTGGGCTCCGCCGCTCCGGCTTCACAGTAGTCTGTGCTGTTGGGACTCTGCACAAAGAGATGGAATGATCGCAACCGGTCAACCACTATCTATGCTCAATTCCAAGTTCTACAGGCCTTAAGCTCAAGTTTTATGTCCCAAATTTTTAATGGTATGTATAGTTGCATCAAAAATTAAATTTTTGTTAAAAAATATATTTTTGTAACAAAACTTGTCTAAAATGTTGTTTGACAATCATTACAAAAATATGTTTTTGTACGGAACTTTTGGATCAAAAATGGGTGATACCTTTTTTTCATGTGGTCCTTGCCTTTTTTTAGTTATACATGGTTTCACCCATTTTATTATCATCAAGGAAGGCTGGGTTAGGGGTTGGGCCGGGGTCATGTCTAAGCAAATCTTACATTTTTTTGTTTTTCTGCATAGTTTATATACTCTCTCCATGACATTAGGGAAGAATACATAATATTGAAAATGTATATATGTTTATTGTATTCGTCACTCTCTCGTATAATCATTTTAAGATAAAATCCAAAGTATCCATTATAACTACCATACAAGGAGTGCATTGAAGTGTTTGATGAGGATCCATATGTAGGTCGAGTTATCTCATAACCCTCTTAGTGGCATGTTGATCTCTAGGTATATCTCTAGATCTATTGACCTCCTTAGACAAAGAGGGGGTTAGCAACACAATTAGACAAAAAATAGTTAGCAACGCAATTATTGGCACTAATTAGATGCTTAAAGAAATAATTAACACTAATTTAACGCCGAGCAAAAAGAGTTTGAGTGTGTGAGAGAGAGAGCTTAAGAGAGTGAGGGAGGGGTGGGGGTAAGAGATGGTCTCTTGGGGATCTTATATAGGCCCCCCAAGGGGCCTTGAGGAGCTTTTAAAGCCCCCCAAATGGTCAAATGACCGTTCAACCTGGTTGGCGGCAGACCGGTCATAGGACGTGCGACCCTGCGTTGTGTCATGCAACCTTACTGGGTCGAGCGACAAGATCACTCGACCGGAGTCACGACCGGGCCGGTCATGACCAAAACCGACCGGGTCGGGCAACCTAGTCAAACCTAGTCGCGACCCTTAAATCCATGGTTATCATAGCTCACCAAAAATGATAATTTTGTCTTTAGGTATTTTTTATTTTATTTTAATATAAACTTTTATCATAAAAGTGTATGAAAAAATATTGCTGAACCACACACCCCAGAACCCCTTAAGCTTAAGTATGCTGATCAAAATCTATGTTCCAGGTTCATATCGAAGCCTATGCCATAACTTCGATATTTGAACATATGTTCTATGTTTAGGTTCCAACTCCACGTTCTTGGGTATGTATCAAGTCCCAGCTTATGTTTAAGCTTCCAGTTCTAAATTGAAGCTCAGATTCAAGCTATGCCCTAATCTTCAACTAATGTGGTACATTCATATTCTATAATACTAATGAGGTACATTCATGTTTTATAATAAGCTAGCATTCATGTTTCTGTTCTATTTGCTACGTTGGCAGTGTTGAACTTGAGACTGTGCTTTTACATATTTAAGCACCCAGTACAAAAACAGACGTATTAAGGGTGGCCATATGGTATTCTTATATCAATGCTTGCTTGATCATGCAAGTAAGATGGATTTTGCACCGTATAGGCTTGTGCTGTGATGCACTATAAGATGGGCTAGGACACACTATATTCACGTTAGTAAGCAAGCTATGTATTGTAATAAGGTGCTGAGCCAAATGCAAGTTCAACTTCCATATGCTTCGTCCTAAGCACGCCTTAAGCAATGCAAATTGCAAGTTATGTATCCGATGTTCTTAGTCATATGCCTTGTGTTTTGACTGCAAGATCTGTTCTATTTTTATTTGTCAAGTATTTTTAAATTCTATGCTTCTGTCTATGTAATTCTATGTTCTAAGCTATGTATTCTCTGTTCTAAGTTATATGCTTTATGGGGTGCTTGGTTGCATGACAACAAAATTATGTTTTTCTAATAAAACTTGTTAAAAAGGTGTTTGATAATCATTTCAAAAAACTATTTTGAGAGAGAATTCTTTTTCAGACAAAAAAATGAAACTCTCTTTTTGGCTATACATGGTCCCTACAATCTTGGTTACCACGTCTCATGGAACGTGAGAATTTTGTCTATGGTTAGTTTAGATTTTATTTGAATATAAATATTTGTTGTGCAACCAAATACTCAAAAAGTTCATGTAAAAGGTTTGTTACTCTTTGTTCTACGTTCTGAGTTCTATATTCTATGTTTTAAGTTAATGCTTACTCTCATGTATTTCTTGATTAACTTACTACATGTGCAAGTTCAGAGTTGATTTTCACATAAATGGTAAGTTAAAATCATACTACTTCAAGTTCTATGTCATTTAACGATATGTTCAAGCATATTTAAGTTTGCAATATATCATCTAATGGTTCTATTTGTGTCTAACTACATGTCGTTTTCATGAAAAACCAAGGAAAACACAAATAAAAACAGAAACTGAAGAAAGTTGATGTGAGAATGGATATGAATTTGCAAAAAGAAAATTGATATAAGAATAGATATGAATTTGCAAAAAATTGTTCTCCAAATTTATACAAACGTGTCAACATTATTGCAAACTGTATGTTAATGTGACGTGCTTTTACCTTGTCTTCTATGTTGAAATCATGACGCGTTATATTTTTAACTCATGCTATATTTAAGATTGTTGACATGTTATCTTTCAATTGTCAGATTCTTTATAACATACCTTTAGAAGAATAAATTTACAAGTTCAGATTGTGTTACTTTGGAAGTTTGTGCAACTGAATCCTATTGAATTTGACGAATGCTTAGGATCCACACCTTTCCTAAGAACAATGCTGGTGGTGAGCTATAATGCTAAGAAATTGCACCACGCAAAAGCTGCGTTTTCTTTATGTGATACAGATATGTGGGATAACATTTTCAATGTGGTCAGCAATTTTCTTAATGAGCTCGAACTTAGGTTCTAATTGTTGACTTTTCAGGGAATACATATATTTAAATGTGACATTTTTCTTTCTTATATGGACTTGTATATTTACATGTATTAAAGCATATGCATATATATACATAGAGAGAGAATAGGGGGTTCTCATGCCTCGCCTCATGTGAAGATCTCCCTCCTCGATCTCTCCTCAAATTCTCAAAAGGTGAGAACAATAATTAGAATTTGAGATGCGTGGAGCGTGAAGATGAGGAGGTATTAAAGGGTCATTGGTCCGCAGCTCTTTGAAAACAAGTTGACCAAGCTTCCATGCCATACGTACTTTTATTTGAACAACAATTTTGTTTGTCATTGCTTAATCAACTTATCTGAGAACATTATAGATCTTGATTTTTGATCTGATGTGTTAATGTATTTCAAAAAAAAAAGATGTTATGTGTTATTGCACCTTATTTTCTGTCTCTTTTTATGGAATGAGTCTTTGGTCGTAGGTGGCATTTGTTTTGACTGAAGTCTAAAAATCTCAACTTTTAATTTTATTTCTAATATATTAATTATATGGTAAAAGGTACTTAATTTGATCAAGACATTCATCTATCAGTCTAATCTTTACATAAAATTATAACATGTATGTGTTTCTTTTCAATTCTATCTTCTAATGAAGACACATGGTCTGAAAAGAGAAAAAAGTTATAGCTTAATTCTAAGATGTTGTTTGTGATATAAATGAAGGGATAGGTTAAATGACTACTTATCAAACAAATTGAAATCCTTAACTTCTGTTCATTAGAGGTTAGATGTTAGATTTGATCAATCGAATGCCACCGTACGAAGTTGGTCATGATCCAACCATGCCTGTGCAAGTGCATGATGTTTCATGTCCGCGGTATTACCCTATTTAGTTGTTTATACACTAAAGACTATGCATTTAAGAGTTTTGTTTACGCAAGTATCAAATCAAATAAACCACATTCTGTGGGCCAAGGATTAAACAAGTAAGGAAGCTCAATCTCACAATTAATTTTATCCTGGCATCACCTATCCTGTATGAAACGTGATAGTCAAACCGACTAACCAGTCAATCCGATAAAAAATACTGATTTTCTGCCACCCAAGAAATCTACAGACCCGAGAGAGACATCTCATCATGGGCCAACCTTCGACCAAAAAAAATATATTTATTGGTTAACCTGCTTCGTCCTATTCAACAATGGGGAGCACGCCGCCTCACGTCCCCATTCGACCTACTCTTCCGTCAGACCTTGATGACTTTGGCCAAGGGTGAAAGGTTATTCTATGTATTCTTGTCTTGACTTTCTCTGGATGGAAATAGAAGGCTAGCTTATCCGAGACTCCACACTCTTCTTTCGTAGCTGGAAAAAGCTAGCTAGGTTGATATGCCTGTACTACATCTTCTCCTACTCGCGCTACAGTAACGTTTCTTATTGCTTTTATATTGATAAAGCTTGAGAGGCCATGATAGATTGCCCTCACTTTCCAAACAAGGATCTCGGCATGTTGCTTCCTTTCTAGGTCATGCCTGACGCCTGACGGGGCCAACTGCTACTCGTTAAACTACCTCCTCAAGCAGCAAGCGTCAACTTTCCACTAGGGCTGTAGAAGTAGCGGAGCCAATATGATGTTTCTGTGTCCTCTCCATTTACCCAATCAGATGATCAAGCCGGAGTCGGATACAAATAAAGATGGAATGTTCTAAGTTGGATAATCTTTGGGTTTGGAGTTGATAAGGATAAGATCCGTTTCAAAATTTTAATTAAATTTTATTTGATCAGTATATTTAATGATATAAAAATAACACATAAAAATATCATATATATTTATCAACGCTATAAATATATATAGAGAATAATTAATTATAAGTTTAAATACAATGATTTAAAATATATAATTATGCATATGTTATAAAAGACAACATATATTAAAAGAAACAGAGTAGATATTTTCGTATATGCTCCGACTAATATTAAGATAATATCTATATCCGGATATCCATTCCGGCATATAACAAATTTGGAGTGGATCGTTTGAAGTCCTGCTATCCACCCTTCTCTCTCTCTCTCTCTCTATATATATATAGAAGAAAAACAATATAAAAGTTACTTATGTGGAAAATTCAAATTGATATCCATTTTGATAGAAGATAGTATACATGCATAGTCATTTCTAAGCCGTCACTTCCCTTGACGTCATATTAATTACAATGGGGTTGATTGCATTGAGATGAGTTTGAACATTGAGTTTCATCTCAATCCATAAAAGTTGTATTAAAATAAAGTGTGTAAGTTAACTAAGGACATAAATTGACATTTTTTGGAAGATGAGATAACATAAAAGAATGGGAATCAGGTATGACCAAAGAAGGTGTGAGACACAAGATAAATTGAAGTGTCTCAAACATCTCTTTTTTATCCAAGGGAAAAAAAATCTTTTTAAAAACACATTTTCAATAGTCGTCAAACGTATCTTTTCACAAATTTTGTTACGAACATTTTGCTTGATCCGCAAGGAAGGCATTAATTTATCACGGTTTTAAGCATCTGAAGAACTGAAAAGGTTGCATGTATTCGTCTTTTTCCTTCGCTTGCTTGGGCAATAAGGAAGCAACAACACCACAGGAAGGTTCTTATGGCCGGCCGCGGCATGCTGCTCTCTAATGGAGGATGCATGGAGGATTTGCCGATAGGTGGATTGTTTAACTAATTAAGATGGATGAAGAAACCCCGTGTACATATATATATGTCATGAATTGTCTGTAACAATAACGACCACGAAAGAGGAGGAAAAGAAATACTGAAACAAAATCAAGAAGGACAATCAATAAGATTAATTAGAAGGTATATGATTATGATCTTCCGTATGGCATCGACTAGAAGCTCCACAATCTAATGGCGCCTTCATCATCCCACTCCTGATCTGCGAGCATGGGGGCGAACGGGGTGCAGCCAAGGAGTATCTGATCTGAGAGCTTTGGCGACGGGACCGCGTCAAAATCCGTCAGGCGGCCGCAAGGGTTCATCATCATGTCTTCCACCGCCGCCACGATAGCCATATCGTTGGATGGGCATGGCGCAGACCAGGCGGTGGGTGCAGCGGCGATGGTAGTTGTGGTGTCTGAGGACGACGTCGACAGCGGGGAAGAAGGCTGCGGCGTTTGGTGGTATTGAAGCGGTGGCGGCGGCGAGAATGATGCCGCGGAGGTGTCGAATGCATTGGCCGCAGCGGCAGCTGCCACCCTCTGGATGGACTTGGGGGACATGACGGCGCCATCCGGGATGGGGAAGACGGCGGCGGAGGGGAAGTTGAGGTCGGCGGAGGATCCCTTGAGACAGAGGAGAGCGGCGTCGTAGGCGCGGGCCGCGGCCTCCGCCGTGGAATAGGAGCCCAGCCATATTCTAGTTTTCTGGCTAGGCGCCCTTATCTCGGATACCCAGGAGCCCCAGCTCCTCATCCTCACTCCTCTGTATTGCCCCTTCTTGTTGCCGCCGCCATGTCTGCTGCATCCCGCATTCTTTGCGCTGGTGATGCCGCTGCTTCCCTTCACCATGATCGAGCTTCACAGTGGGCTTCAGGTGATAGATCAAATGGATCTCTCTCGCTCTCTCTCTCTCTGTGTGTGTGTGTGTGTGTGTGTGTGTGTGTTTGGGCAAGTGTTCGTGTGTGTACAATCAGGTAGGTGGGTAGCTAACACAAAATAGCTTGTGTGCGAGGGGAGGAGGATGGTTGGCAAGTGAGCATACTCATATAGGGGGGCCGAGGCTGTCGTGTCTGTGGACATAAACAAAGTACGCAAACCAGAACCTGGAAAAAGAACGCTGAAAATTAAAACAAGATGCCCTTTCAAACATATATATATATATATATATATATATATATACGGACTGGTTTCACAGTTGATGATGCATGCGTATGGCAGCACACCAAAGAGTTGATTATGTATATATCATCAAAATTAAGGAGGTGAGCTTAGTCAGCTGCGTGTGTAGCATCCAAAGGATCGATATATAAACTAGTCGTGATAATTAGTTTCCAGAAAGCATTATTATAAGCCACAGCATCATAGGATTCTCTGCCCCGGCCGGCATGCAGCTTCCAGGATGTTGAGATGGGGACAGATCGATGCTGGGCTGCCTGCTGCTGCCATAACTACGCAGGAAAATCGATGCCAATACGAAAAAGCCACCATGTGAAAGGGAGAGAAGAAACTGAGAGTCCGGGCCTCTTTACACGTGCGCGCGCCCACAGCTGATCAGATGCAAGCTGGATACCCTCGAGCAAAGAAAGGGTAAACCGCGTAAGCAGGAAGGCTGCGCGTACACCCGGTCCCGAAGCAAAGCTCAGCCCTCTAATCTCTCTCTTCACACTGCGCAAGCTCGCCGAAGGACGGAGTTATGAATTACAATAAACATAATCCAACAATCAACTATTTAAATGATGAGTAACGAGTTAATAAGACGTTGATAACAGTTCAATTTTGTTAGTAACGAATTAATAAGTCAGTGAATTATTGTTGAACTGTTATTAACATCTTACAAATTCACTATCGATAGATACTGAGTTAGTAAGATATTGTTAGCAATTCAATTTTTTTCGGTAACAATTCATCAAATTTATTATTTGAATCGTCAAAATATCCTGAAGTCATGATCGATTTTCATTAAGAACTGAGAATACTATGTCCACCCATGATCTGAGGTGATCCTAATTTTGCAACAAACATAGCCCGACGACCACCTGGCCATGCATGCATCGATATCCCTGTCTCCGTAGTGTCCAGGCTGCCCTCTCTTTATTAACTCATCAAAACGCGTAGGTATTGCATCAAAACTGTTTACCGGCAGCGGTCAAGTCCTCTTTTGATTTGTTTGTTCTTGCGTCGCTTTCAGTGGAGAGAGGCTTGAGTACACTCGAGCTGCCGTCCACCATCCCGAGAATGTAATGCCACCCCGGCCCGCTACACTACACCCTCATCTGTATGTATGCTAGCTATGCACTGTGAGAGAGAGAATCCACACACACAAACACCTTAATTTCATCACCTTGGAAAAGGAGGATGTAATTAAGGATGCATCATACGTCCGCACCCATACATGAATGAGCTGGTAGGATGAGATATTCTTTATGTTTGTTTAATGGGGCTCTGAGGTACAGCTATATGTATGGTCTCCACAGGTGGGGACGCACGCGCTCTTCTCAGCTGCGTCTGGGGACCCTTTCAGGGGCCGAGCAGATCCCTTGCCTCTCATATATCCCAGCGGACGTAATTAAGAGATGCGAGTACACGGATACGATAGATCTTTTCTTTCTTTCTTTTTTTTTGAACAAACGGGTACGGTAGATCGGTGTTTCATGTTTGTATGCTCCTGCAGCTGGCACCCGGCTGGATTGGCTTGGCTTGGCTTGTGGGACAATTCTAATCAGACGGGTCCTTTTCTCTTTTTTTTTTTCAGACCAGTCCTTTTCATACGTGTGGACCGACGGCTTCGGCCATTTTCGAGAACCATCCACGTCATCCTGCGGGTAGTTCTAGGCTTTCTCCAGCTGCCGATCTAACCAGCTGCCGAATATATAGACGCTGAATATGGTGAAGAGAAAGCACTTCCCGGCGCAACTAGGGGGCAGGTTTTGTCTTTCTTAACACTAGACAGTCTCCTACCACAAACAAAAAACACCAGGTCCATTTAAGAAAATCGGTTTACCAAAAACTCCGTTGACCACTTTTTCATCCCATTTAATCCGTTGACAACACATAATATTACCGTTTGGTCCGTTTTTCCCAACTACTGTCCTCGTATCCCCATTTTGCCCTTCCCCCAGCGATGGTGGCGCCGATGGCGTCGGCGACGAGGAGGAGCCTCGCCGGGGGGGGGGGGGTTCCGCGGGCGGGGGGAGCGCCGTGGGGGGAGCCTCGGCGGGGGGGGTTGCGCGGGCGGGGGGGGCGCCGCCGGGGGCTCCGCGGGCGGGGGGAGCGCCGCGAGGGGGAGCCTCGCCGGCCGGGGGGAGCGCCGCGGGGGGGCCTCGCCGGGGGGGGGGTTCCGCGAGCGGGGGGAATGCCGCCGAGGGCTCCGCGGGCGGGGGAGCGCCGCGGGGGGAGCCTCGCCGGGGGGGGGGTTCCGCGGGTGGGGGGAATGCCGCCGAGGGCTCCGCGGGCGGGGGGAGCGCCGCGAGGGGGAGCTCCCCCTCCTCGGGCGACATCCTGCACCGACTACTGCGACATCGACGCAGCTCCCCCGTCTCCGCCATCCAGCTTCCCCTTTCCTCCTTCTTACGCACCGGCGCCGTCGCCGGCATCGGCGTCTTAGTGTCTCACCGGAGAAAAGCCAGCATCAGTCTCACCTTCAATAACACGGATCCCGCCGGCATTATCATCATATATCTGGCCGATGTACGCCTCGCCGTTGAGGAAGAAGAGAACCACCTCGTTCGTACGCGAGTGCAGCTGCAGCAGCGCCCCCCAGCAGTCCGCAAGGCCGCCCCCTTCTTCGCTCTCCGTCGTGGCCAGGGCCCGCGGGCGGGGGAGCGCCGCCGGGGGCTCCGCGGGCGGGGGAGCGCCGCGAGGTGGAGCCTCGCCGGGGGGGGGGTTTCCGCGGGCGGGGGGAATGCCGCCGGGGGCTCCGCGGGCGGGGGGAGCGCCGCGGGGGGAGCCTCGCCGGGGGGAGGTTCCGCGGGCGGGGGGAGCACCGCCGGGTGGAGAGCGTCGCTGCGGGGGAGGCGGGCGGCGGGGGGCACTACCGCCAGGGCAAAAACGACATTTCAAATCCAAATTGGAGTGGATGGGACGATATTTTGAAAAAACGGACCTAATGAAAAGGTGTTTTTGAAAACGGATCTAGTGGTAAAGTGATTCCCTTAAAACGGACCTAGTGTGCATTTGCGCAACAAAAAACACCACTATGTATGCCTCGTGAAGAAATTTGGCGCAGTTAACGGTACATTAGATGCATCATCGGTATGGTAGGACAAGATGTTCTTGGTCCCCGAGCTTTCCAGGAGGTTTTTGGTATTGTAATAGTAATTTCCATTATTGCTTTAATTAAAAAAACCAACTTTTCTAGAAATCTGCAGCTTGGCTCACTGGGCCAGAACAGGGGGCGGCATACTGTCAGTGAGCCGAGTGTGAAAGGGCCTTTAAGGGGCGAGGTTCTAACAAGCCTGCGAGTAGGGATGTCAATGGTAGCGGATTATCCGATTATCCGACCCGTTCGTTAACTTAATGGACGGTTAAAAGATCATCAAAAATTTCCGAATAGGGTATTCTTAACCGTTTACCGATTATCCGTCTTTTTAACGGATACGGTCACGGATACAGTATAAACCAAACCCAATAAACCGTTTTCGAACCCATTAAGTAAAGCTTGATCCAACGGTTGAAAATATATCAACATCTAAGGTTCAAGAAATATGTCAATCTCAAAAACCCTAAAATTAATTTGTGAGAATCTCCGAAATCGACTTTTCAACTTCTGCCTGTTCCTTCTTCCTTGCCCGACGCCCTACCTGTTGCATCATTGCACCTTCACCTTGACGTGGCGGCCGGCGGCTACGTCATGGACCTGTTGGTTTTGGGTGGCCAATGTGACCTCGGCTGCACTGTTGCGCCTAGCGATGTCCGCATCCGCGTAGTGCCTGCGACGCTCCCAACTCTCTCTCTCCTCTTGGAACATTCTCATGAACTTGACAGATGTGGGCCATTGTATGCAATCGTCCATGTTACTTAGTTATCTTGGATCATAGGTCAAGTTCATTCCCTACTTTTGTTGCAAAGGTATATTATTTGACAAATATTTATTTCATGGTGCTAGTATACATGATATCTCTGTATTATCTTACTACGATATTTAAGTATACATGTTAGAAGGAAGCTAACATTTTTTGTGTATATTAGGTACCTTCTAGTAATACTTATATATTCGTTAATTGACCGTTAACCGACCGTAAACCGTTTTTAAGCGGATATTACAATGCGGTTCGCGGATACATCCATTACCGATAGTTAACGAACAGTAAGTGGATATTTCTTTTTTTATAGAATACGAATACGGATAATACTATTATTCGACCCGTATCCGACCCGTTGACATCCCTACCTGCGAGTCGAGATCGACGCAATGAAGAAATGCAGCGGCAGCACAAAAAATGCTCGATGGAAGACGCGCAGCACCGTTGCACCAGATGAACTTACCGCCTTTTCTCTTTAATGAAATTTTTTTCTTGGTGTTTCAAAAAAAAAAGAAAAAGGAAGACGAGCAGCACCGCTGCACCAGATGAAAGGCGGGAAGATGCAGCACCACGCATAGACGAATACGGGCAAAGGCACCGGGCTCTCTCGGATGCCCCGAAAGCCACGAACATGGCATTTTTATATTAACGAGGAAATCCAGGAACCATCTAGAATGGCTCAGAAAAATGAGCGGGAGAGGTGAATGTGTGCGACATGTAGACTGTACAGAAATACGTACCCTTCTGGGCCAACGATACAAATAATGTACTATACCGTGCACCCCTCCAGCCTCCAGGCACTCTAGGTTGGAAGCACCTTCGGGACAGTCCCTGAATGTCGGTCTCAGGGGCATTTTTAACTAATCTAAATTATGCATAATAGTTTTTAATTTACTGTTTTAAACCACTTACATCTCTCTCATATTTATTCAATATTTCTCTTCAATCTTTTATCAATCCAAATCACTCCCTTTAAGAAGTTCAATTTGTTACGCATATTTAAACTAAACTTTACAGACAACAAATTCTCTTTGTTTTTTTAATTATATATCATAACTGTTATTTTATTTTCATAACTACTACGTGTTATAATTGTTATGTTATATTGTATACATTTTTATTTTTATTACGAATCATGGCAAGAAAAGGCTGATCTCACTTGTTTGAGAGAACCCAAGGCCGCAAACTTCGTTTCACCCCGAGTGCGTTTAAATGATTGTGGAGACGTACGCAGCAACAAAGATGGATGTATAAAGAACCTTGTACGTCAAAAAGAAAATGAATTTCAAAGCAAGAGGGCTTATCGAGAACACAAGATGAAATAATTCTCGAATGTATTAGATTTGAAAATAGAATACCTATTATGGCAAGATATATGCGATTGACGACATGGCTTATAACACTTCCCAACGTGAAATGGTAACATATGACTGATAACCAACACTTAATGCTTTGTTATGTTGCTGGCGACCTTGATTGATTGGTCGCCAAGCATTAGAGTATTTTTTTTGGACATTGGCGTAGTGGTCTGCGTGCGCGAGAAAGCCGCCCTCGACGGGGCGGGCGCGGTTCAAGACCGCGAGCTGCTGCCCCGGAGGGCGGTGACATCCCACTGCGCTAGGAGCGCGGGACCGCCAAGCATTAGAGTCGAACTATTAACAATGGTGTGGTAAAATTTTAATAGCTCGTGCACAAAAAGAGAAAGTGGGATTATGACGTTGACAAAGAGTGCATCCCTAATGGGGTTTTATGGTTGGTAGCACAATAAATTTAATATATTTTATGATAAAATTTTATATTAAAATAAAATCTAACATCGTTAAGGACATAAATTTCTCATGTTTGGTGTAATATAATAACTAAAAAATTCACAAAAAAGAAATCAAGAAAAAAAGACTTCTCAACTCTTTTTTTGTCAATATTCTATAAAATATATTTTTACAACCATTGCCAAACACCTTTGTTTAACAAGGTTGTAAAATATTGCACCACATAAGCTGGTGCTTGTTTTAACTTTAGTCTCAAAATCTTTAACTCTTACTTTCATGTTTAACATCTTAGTTTGTGATAAAATAAAGTATTTAATTTGATTAAGATATTTATATGGATTTAGTGTTTACTTATACACAATACTTCTATCCTCTATAAATTATTATATCTAAAAAAATTTAAAAAATATAACTTACTTTTAACAAATTTATTAATATAATAGGTGCATTTAGAGGTTAATTAAGACAAAATTAAACAATCTAAATCTACAAATCTTGGACGGAATCGAAAGGTCAGAGATTTACTAAGCCAAACCTAATGCAACCTTGATATGAAAATATTTACACTTAATTTCATGCCAACTTACTTAATTAAGTCATGTATTAGTTAATTAATTTAATTTTCATTTTAACTCATAATATTTGTAAATATATTGTTTAGCTCCATCCTTAATTAAAAGATTGTCTCTCTGAGTTAAAAAGTTAAACTTAACAACTTAATTTTAAGAGCTTAATTAAGAAATAAAAGGAAGGTTTGGATTGTTTTTTGAGCAATATAACACCTAACCCCAATCGAATCAGAGGTTATACATCTGTTCAATGCAATTAAACAACACCAAAGGAGGTGTTTATTGATTTTAACTATCCTCTAACCTCTGCTTCTACCCGAGGTTAGGAATTTAGATTGTTTGATAATTTGATTTATTTAGCTTCTTATGCATAACTTATATCTCCAAAGAGCTGCTTAAAATGGTAAGTTACGATTTTTGTGACATAATTACAAGGTTCAAATAGATAAAATGTTCTGCTCAAACAAGTCAATAGTTTCTTTTGCATCATGGAATGTGAAATTGAAAATATTAGAAATGGTGTCTCACCCTATGTTAAGGTTTGTGCAATCTTTTGTATATGTTGACAAGTTTAAATATGTTAAAATGTCATTCAAAAGTCCATGTTATACTCACGAATTCTATCTTAAGGTATGAATCCTAAGATGTTATGTGATTAATTTAAGGAGTGAAAGATAACATTACATGATTAACTACATTTTAAAAATTAGATATTTAGATGCTCTTTTATAATCCGACTCTTTCCATGTTATATCTATTTATCATTTAGGACTCACCCCTTTTCCTTTATTAAATATATTTTGACAGGCTACGAGGAACCATTGCCAGAAGAGAAGTTTGAGGAGGATTCAGTAGAAATTGGTGATCCAGAAGGTGAGGAGTTTGGAGATGAGTGATTTATCTTCTATCTTTAAGTTGTTATGAATTAATTAAATGTGTTAGATGTTTTCAGGTGGAACTTGATATCGATATGGTTTTTGAAACTTTGTGGCTAAGACTTAGGTTAACTTACTAGATTCAATCATGGTGTATATGAGTTGGTTAACTATTGTTTACGTGGTTGTTGTTATGAAGTCAAGACTATGTTTGTTCTCCATGTTTCATTTTGGAAATTTTAATTCTGCTATCTCGATACTGGATTTTGGCAGCACTATTTTTTTTGGGTTGTGACAAAAGTCTCATGGGACATAAAGGATACAATTCACCTAGGTTGAATGCATCCCATCACTTTTCCAAACTAGTTATCATCAATCAAAGAATTTAAAATTTT
>JAYDZW010000035.1:204333-207594 GCA_036172225.1 Cryptocoryne crispatula var. balansae
TTTAGGGTTTAGGGTTTAGGGTTTAGGGTTTAGGGTTTAGGGTGTAGGGGTTAGGGTTTAGGGGTTAGGGTTTTAGGGTTTTAGGGTTTAGGGTGGAGGGTTTAGGGGTTAGGGTTTTAGGGTTTAGGGTTTAGGGTTTAGGGTTTAGGGTTTTAGGGTTTAGGGTTTAGGGTTTAGGGTTTAGGGTTTAGGGTTTAGGGTTTAGGGTTTAGGGTTTAGGGGTTTAGGGTTTAGGGTTTAGGGTTTAGGGTTTTAGGGTTTAGGGTTTTAGGGTTTAGGGTTTAGGGTTTAGGGTTTAGGGTTTAGGGTTTAGGGGTTTAGGGTTTAGGGGTTTAGGGTTTAGGGTTTAGGGTTTAGGGTTTTAGGGTTTAGGGTTTAGGGTTTTAGGGTTTAGGGTTTAGGGTTTAGGGTTTAGGGTTTAGGGTTTAGGGTTTAGGGTTTAGGGTTTAGGGTTTTTTAGGGTTTAGGGTTTAGGGTTTAGGGTTTAGGGTTTAGGGTTTAGGGTTTAGGGTTTAGGGTTTAGGGTTTAGGGTTTAGGGTTTAGGGTTTTTTAGGGTTTAGGGTTTAGGGTTTAGGGTTTAGGGTTTAGGGTTTAGGGTTTAGGGTTTAGGGTTTAGGGTTTAGGGTTTAGGGTTTAGGGTTTAGGGTTTAGGGTTTAGGGTTTAGGGTTTAGGGTTTAGGGTTTAGGGTTTAGGGTTTAGGGTTTAGGGTTTAGGGTTTAGGGTTTTAGGGTTTAGGGTTTAGGGTTTAGGGTTTAGGGTTTAGGGTTTAGGGGTTTAGGGTTTAGGGGTTTAGGGTTTAGGGTTTAGGGTTTAGGGTTTAGGGTTTAGGGTTTAGGGTTTAGGGTTTAGGGTTTAGGGTTTAGGGTTTAGGGTTTAGGGTTTAGGGTTTAGGGTTTAGGGTTTAGGGTTTAGGGTTTAGGGTTTAGGGTTTAGGGTTTTAGGGTTTAGGGTTTAGGGTTTTAGGGTTTAGGGTTTTAGGGTTTAGGGTTTAGGGTTTAGGGTTTAGGGTTTTAGGGTTTAGGGTTTAGGGTTTAGGGTTTAGGGTTTAGGGTTTAGGGTTTAGGGTTTAGGGTTTAGGGTTTAGGGTTTAGGGTTTAGGGTTTAGGGTTTAGGGTTTAGGGTTTAGGGTTTAGGGTTTTAGGGTTTAGGGTTTAGGGTTTAGGGTTTAGGGTTTAGGGTTTAGGGTTTAGGGTTTAGGGTTTTAGGGTTTAGGGTTTAGGGTTTAGGGTTTAGGGTTTAGGGTTTAGGGTTTAGGGTTTAGGGTTTAGGGTTTAGGGTTTAGGGTTTAGGGTTTAGGGTTTAGGGTTTAGGGTTTAGGGTTTAGGGTTTAGGGTTTAGGGTTTAGGGTTTAGGGTTTAGGGTTTAGGGTTTTAGGGTTTAGGGTTTAAAATTTAAAATTTAAAGTTTAGAATTTAAAATTTAGGAAATTTAGGGTTTGGGGGTTTTTGGGTTGGGGTTTAGGGTTTTTAGGGTTTGGGGTTTAGGGTTTAGGGTTTGGGGTTTTAGGGTTTAGGGTTTAAATTTTAAAATTTAAAATTTAAAATTTAAAGTTTAAAAATTTAAATTTAAAATTTAAAAATTTAAAATTTAAAATTTAAAATTTAAAATTTAGGGTTTAAAAATTTAAATTTAAAATTTAAAATTTAGGAATTTAAAGTTTAATTAGGGTTTAAAATTTAAAATTTAAAATTTAAGGGTTTTAGGGTTTGGGGGTTTTAGGGTTGGGGTTTAGGGTTTTAGGGTTTGGGGTTTGGGTTTTAGGGTTTGGGGTTTAGGGTTTAGGGTTTAGGGTTTGGGGTTTAGGGTTTAAAATTTAAAATTTAAAATTTAAATTTAAAATTTAAAGTTTTAAAATTTAATTTTTCTTGAAAAATGGGGTTTAAAATTTAAAAATTTAAAGTTAATTTAAAATTTAAAATTTTTAAAATTTAAGGGTTTAAAATTTCAAAAGGGTTTAAATTTAAAAAATTTAAAAATTTAAATTTCAAAATTTAAAGGGTTTAAAATTTAGGGTTCGGGGTTCGGGGTTCGGGGTTCGGGGGTTCGGGGTTGAGGTTCGGGGTTCGGGGTTTAGGGTTCGGAGTTTAGGGTTCGGGAGTTCGAGGTTCGGGGTTGAAATTTAAAAATTTAAGAATTTAAAATTTCAAAATTTCAAAATTTAAAAATTTAAATTTGAAATTTAAAATTTAAAATTTAAAAATTTAAAATTTAAAATTTAAAATTTAAAATTTGAAATTTAAAAATTTAAAATTTAAAAATTTAAAAATTTTAAATTTAAAGTCAATTAATTAATTAATTAAAATTGAAAATTTAAAGTTAGAATTTAATTAATTTGAAGTTTAAAATTTAAAAATTTGAAATTTTAAAGTTTAAGGTTAAAATTTGAAGTTAATTGAAATTTTAAATTTCAAAATTTTAAAATTAATTAGGATTATTTAAAGTTTAAAATTTGGTTGAAGTTTAAAATTTGAAATTTAAAATTTAAAATTAAAATTTCAATTAATTTGAAATTTAAATTTTAGAATTTAAAATTTAAATTTAAGTTAATTTCAAAATTTAAAGTTTAAAATTTAAAAATTTAAAATTGAAATTCAAAAATTTTGAAAATTTAAGTTGGAATTTAAAATTTAAAATTTAAAATTGTTTTAAAATTTAAAAAATTTTAAAATTTAAAATTTAAAATTTAAAATCAATTAAAATTTAAATTTTAAAATTTAAGTTAAAATTTAAATTTAAAATTTAAAATTTACAAAAATTTAAAATTTAAAATTTTAAAAAATTTCGAAAATTTAAAATTGAGATTAAAAGTTTGATTTTGAAATTTAAAATTTAAAAATTTAAAATTCAAAAGTTAATTGAAATTCGGTTAAAGTTTAAATTTGAAATTCAAATTTAAATTTAAAATTTAAAAATTTAAAATTCGAAATTTTCAATTTAAAAATTTAAAATTTTAAAATTTTAAATTTGAGGATTTCAAAATTTGATTTTAAATTTAAAAATTTTAAAATTTAAAATTTAAAGAATTTCAAAATTTAAAATTTAAAATTTTAAAAATTTCGAAAGAATTTAAAAATTTAAATTTAAAATTTAAAAATTTAAAAGTTTTAAAATTTAAAATTTAAAGTTTAAAAATTAAATTTAAATTTAAAATTTAAAATTTAAAGTTTTAAAAATTTAAATTTAAAATTTAAAAATTAAATTTAAAGTTTTAAAAATTTAAAATTTAGAATTTAAAGTTTAAAATTTAAAATTTAAAGAA
>JAYDZW010000036.1:0-191820 GCA_036172225.1 Cryptocoryne crispatula var. balansae
ATTTAAGGAACCCTGGGCGACTGGGTTAGAATCCGACTAAGCTGGGACGGCAGTAGGAATTGTATATAATTAGTCCCGGCGAGGCGGAATGATGGCATCACATCAGTAGCGCTAGTAGAATCCTAAGGTCCCTTAACACAAATCCAATAGAAAGTAAACGTTATAGTATGACAAAAAATCCCTTCCGAAAGGTGACGGTCACAGATTGAGAGAGGGAAGGAACTCCAAAGCCAACCTTCTCCTCGTCTGCTTCTAGTCTATCTCTAGATTCTGAGACTCCTTCCCGCATCATTCCGCTATACCTCGCAGGAGCAGAATGAAGTGTCTTTCGACATTTAATAAAGTAGACGACTTCTTTTTGACTCTATAAATTAAGTACTTGCATTCCGAAAACAAAAAACGAGGTCTCGGAGCTCCTGCTCGTTCGTTGCGTTGAGAGGAAGACAGTCTAAAGGTCGCTCCCTACCAAGCCGTGTTGCGGTTCTACGGTTGCGGATTGGTCTTGCCAATAAAGTGAAGAATGTTCAGGTTATAGAGACCTGGAAGAGCTCCTTTCACCTGGTTCCCAGCATGTGTTCTTCGCCCGGTACGGTTAGCTCAGCAAAGCCCTTCTTTATTGGAGGTCTCCTAAGTCAGACTAAGAGGTATATATTTGGATCTCCTTCTCCGTGGCCTGTACTGTAGTGCTTCTCCCTCCGAACCAATTGCAAATCAAAGCTATTCCCTTCCCACCCTTCCAGTTGCAGTGCCAGTTTTCCCAGCACTTTTGTACAAGATATCCTATGAGTGTGAGCCAACCAGTTAGAAAGCAGGATAGAACAAAGTTTATCCTTACTTCACTGAACCAGCCTCTTTAGGGGGTCTGATCCTGTTGGAGTTGCTTTTTGAGGTTCTGTTCCATCCGTGGGAGTCCTGTTTGGCATAGAGGGCCGGTTCTTTTGCTCTTGGTCCAGACCATTTAATGGAGCACATTTGTTTTAGATAAGCCTACCTGGGAGAAAGATTATGAAAAGTCTCTTTTAAGAAAACTATTCTCATAAGTCTCCTTCTTTTTAATTCTGAGCAATCCTGGGGCCAGTTACAATTATCCCATTTGCTTTCTTGATTAAGCAAGCACTTTTGAAAATTCTCATTTTCTAATCATGTCAGAAGAAAGCTAGCCCTCTTTTCTGTGCTTCCTACCATTCCCAGCTATCCAATTAGCTGCAAGGGAAAATCCATCAGTTTGAAATCACATCTGAGTTAAGCAAGTGACTTTGAATGCCTCTGAAAAACCCCTTTCTTAAAAAGTGGGGATCCATCAATAAAGGGCAAAAGCCCAGTTTCTTATCAAGTCAAAAGAGTAAATGACAGCATGGTTCTTGATAAGTAGTCCATTCTGCCCTTTGGCATTCTAGACATGGTTTCTGAATCTGTAAGGTATAGGCACTGCATGGTTATGCATGAGGGGACTTTTATATTTCCCGCTAAGGTCTGAATCTAAACCCTGAGTTTGAGGAAACCGACTCCTACTTTTCCATCCTTGGATCTATCGAACCAGTCTCATCCGTATTTGGCCCATCTGTCTTCCTGCCTCAATTTCCTTACTACTTTGTAGTAACCCCAGCTTAATAAGGTAGCTCTGTGTTGGAAGTTTACTTTATGGAGCAGCAACAGAAGAGAAGCCCCTGTCCAGTGCCCACTCCCTTTTGCGCAAGGGGATTTCTGTCCTTGTCCTTATGGTCTTCTCCTTCCCTTCCTAAGGCATTCCTTCCCCTTTCATTCCTCAAGGAGCACACTGGAATACAAGCGGCGGGGCTATGTAACAGGCAGAAAGCGTGTGGACCTTAGAGAAGACAGTGAGTGTGACCAAGACAGTTCCAGAAATTTTCCCCAGCAGGACATAGCCAGCCGTGCCCCTTTTAGTCTCTGTGCCCTTCATCAGGGGCTTAGTTGGTTCTAGTGCCAGTGCCCTTAGATCAAGTGGAATTCCAGCGATTGGACCCTCTTTTACATCCCGTGGGAATTGAAGCCTTCCAGTTGAAAAGAAATTAGTACAATCTTGGGAGAAAGCCCTCTTTGAAGTCCGCTCCTTGGCCAGCTTGCAAAGTAGTAGTGTCATTCCCCCTCCAGACAGTAGCTCTTCCACCCCTTTTTTTTATCTCTGCTCAAAGTCTGTGCCAGCTATCAAATTGCAGTCCTCGCTTACATTCAGGAAGAAAGGAAGATGGCAAATCAAGCTCTTTATTTTTATCCAGTCTCAATGGGGTAGGGGCTAATACACTTTCTTTACCTTAGATCTCTTTCCCTTAGGGTATCTAGTTACATCTCAATGCATTTCTGCTTCCTTTGGTTCTCTTTCTGCTGCCTTTCCAATCTCTCTCAGCAACTGCTTTTTCCCGCCTTCTCTGGAAAGAGTCTTCCCGCCCTTGCAGCACTTCAGTAAGATACGGCAAGCAAAAGTTGTTTTAAATGTTATATATAATATATGTAAAATAGTTTCTTTCGTAAATTATAGCTTACAGCTTCAGAAAAAAGCGGAGTTGCTATGAGTGCCTTTGATTGGATGAAGACAGAGATAAGGAAAGTGTGCAGTGAGGGAACAAGCAAGGGACTGTTGTTAAAGCAGCAAACGAGGGCTTGGCAACAATGAGCAAGGCAGGAAGGAATGTAGTTTTCTTCGCAGCCTTAGCGCAGCTGTTTTCTTGCTAGGTAGCCAGTCTTTACAACACTCGGCCCAAGCAATGCCTAAAGACTCCCATGTTGGTCAACTAACCCAATCTCGATGAAAATAAGAAAAGTACAAGCAAGTACATGAACTCTTTCTGGATTTCAAGTAGAATGCATGCTTTTCTTGGAACCTATTCACAGGTGCTTTCCAGCGAAGGTTAGACTTCACACACTATACGAGCAGAAAAACAAACAGTTGAAGCGTGCGATACAAAGCATCAACCTAGGGGAAAAAATGAATTGATTGACTCAGCAGTGCAACCCTGCAGAACCAGATAGACCAGGAGCAACTAGGTGCGTTTGGGGTGCCTTATACTTCTACAGGTATGCTGACAAGTGTTGTCAATCAGATGACTTTGACTGTGAAAAGTGAAAAACAGTGCCAACAGAGTCGCTCAGGAGGCGCTTATGAAAGTTACATGATGACGAATTCAACAGAGGCATCATGAGATGAGACTTCAAGCTATAGAAGAAATTCAACTTGGTGAGTCTCAAATAAGATGAGCCGGGACATAGAGCTTTTCAGGTTGCAAGAAGGGTTACAAAGCCAAGCGAGAGAGAGCACAGCGCAAAGGAAGAATGGGGTCAAGTGGGAATTGATTCGTTTAAGTTTCCGAAGAAAGTTCGCCTAGTTTCAGGCCAGCACCCTCGCTGTAGCTCTTTCCGAGGCTAAGCTGCAAAAAGGCACCTGAAGGAGAAAGGGGACCAACCATCACTGCCATAGGGCTCTAGTGGTAAACCCATGCCACCTCAGGACTCCTATTTCCCCCTCACGTGTCAAGCCAAGCAAGTTGGAAGCTCTCCCTTAACGTGGTAGACCTTTGTTGCAGGTCTTGACGTTACTGATCAGAAAAGGCATCCTCGCTCACTGCCAAAGCCCGTCTTTCTTAGAATAGTCAAAAACAGAGACTTTCTACAGGTCCCGATAGGTCTTTATACCATACTAGTAGGGTGGTCACCTTCAAATGCGTTCATTTGCCTTTTTAGATCTTCTTGTCAACAAGAGCTCTACCTTCAGTCTTCAATCCCCTTTTTCACAGTTGTTAGCGCAGCATCCCTTCTTTGCTTTCTTTGAAGCGTGTACTGGTCATATATAGATGACTTCGTTAAGGAAAGCTGCTTTCGAAAAGTGCTCATCCTCTTCGTTTTCCTCCTTCTGCTAATGCGAACATCCCGTTCTTGGTTCTGTAAGATATGCCTCCCGTCTCCGTTATGTTAGCCTCCTCTTAATCTCATCTATTATTGGAGCTCTTTCCGGGAAAGAGCTCAGAAAGTCAGCTTCAGCCTTCTTCAATTTCACACAAAGAAGATTTGAGTCTTCTTACGGACCCTTCTCCCAGCACGTTAGGGGAGGTGCTCTCTCTCGCTCTCTTCTGATTTATAGCAACTGATCACTTTCGCTCCTTGGTCTGAAGTTGTAGCTATCTGATGTCCCGCCCTTCACCACTCTTTAGTGCTTGACTTAGTTGATATAGACCTGCATTGTAGGAATAGGCCACTTATCTTGGCAAGTTCGGAAGCTTTGGTGAGAGGGGAAACTAATACATACTTAGTCTCACGCCGGACCAACCCTCGCTTTAAGTCCAGCTGAGCTCATATTAACCACTATAATTAATATAGAATACAAGTCAAAAATACAAGATAGAAAAAGAGTGTGTATGCAAGCAAGGGAAAGCTTTTCCATCTTTCTTTTCACTACCACCCTGTTTCGAGCTCCTTCCTCGTCAAACACTGCAAAGGGACTCAAAAATCTGCACATACAGAGAAAGTGATGTGGCCTTTCATTAGCTAGCCAGTTGTACATCAAGAATATAGCGTAGCAGCAAGCGTTTTCTTCGTCGTGAGTCAGCCTCTGTCATTTCTTCCGCAAGCGCCTCTCTGTTCCTGATGTCCATCCAATCTCTCGATCTCCAGTCCACAACTTCCTTGAATATAGCTCCTCGGCTCTTTTCTGGCTAGGATGTCGCAACCAAGGCCATCTTTTCTGTATTGTAATGTTAAAGGGAATCTCATGTTGGCATCAAGGCTCAATCAAATCAGTCTCCGAAACCCAGACCTAATCCGTGCGATATCTCCTTGCTGTACGGCCCCTCTTCCACCTTGAAGGCTGGTTGAAATGGATCAGCAGAAGGTGCAAGATGTGTGCTTCCTATTTCCTCTGACTTCACACTCTCTTTCTTTTTTTCTTTTAGCAGCCTCTGTGCTTAGTTTGCTCAATCTTGCAGCTTGTTTAGCGATTCTTCTTATTCTCATTGTAATATGTTGTCTTGTAAGATGTTGTAATGCAGAAAATGAGCAGAGTTGTAAGATCCTCCCTACTGTTTGGGAATCAGTGTCGGATGGAAGGGCCAGATTGATAAAGAGAGAGTAATAGATAGGGAACAGTAAGGGGCGAGGCACTCATGTCAAAAGTAGCAAGTTTGTTCCGGCTTTCGAAGTCGAAATCACCTGCACTGCAATGGCTCCTCGATAGTTGCACTTTTTGCTCTTTCTCATGTAATCGTATTGACCCTCTTCTCGAAGCCTGTGTGGAGAAGACAGGCCCCTTTTAGCCCCTGCTTGTTCAGTCCCAGCTCTGCTTCGTCCAATGGTCTTTAGCTCTGCTTAAGTCTGCATGCTCTCCGCCCCGTGTCCACAATTCCAGACCTCTCGCATCCAGCCTTGGGGCTTTCAATCCGAGATCATCCCCCGGGCTTAAGGTCACATGTTCCTGCTGAATTGCAGGTGTATGTGGCAAGTAAGAAAAACGTATTCGCCATATGATCACGATATCCTCTTTTGCTGATAGCACTACTTTTCAGCTCTTGACCTTATGTGGCAAGAAGCAGCCCACCCATTTTGGGTGCACGTGTCCCATGTAGTTTAACTGGTACTCATGTCTTCTATAGCATGGTGTGATGGTATATAGGTTGGTTGTTGGTTCCAGCTTGCTTAGGACCGGCTGTCAGCTTGCTAGTCCTTCGATGTAGGATTTGGGTTTCTCAAAAAACCCATTTCCTTCCTTCTATGTGTAGAAATCGTTGAGTAGTATCCGTTGAGTCATTTGGAAGAAGCCAGCTCTTTCAAAAAGCACCGCCAAATCTGGATGAAGTGTGGAATCCGCGGTTTCTTTCATTAGCGTGACTGAAAAACAAGGCACGCGAGAATAGAAGAAAAAGAATCTGATGGATCATACATTACACAAGGCATCTTCCTAAGAAGCGGAGCTTCAGGGCTGCTCTTTCCTCTCAATCTGAACCGGCGCTGAAAGAAGGAAATTTTCCCTGAAGCCGAGAGCTGAACCAGTTAGTTTATCCCAAAACAATGGATTCTTTCACCCGAAGTCACTCATCCTCCCATCAAGCCCCAAGTAAGGAATCCGAATGCCTATCTCCAGCCGAATTCGTTTCATAAAGACTTACTCGGAAGAAGCAATTGGATAAGAATCATAGGCTGAAATGAGCAGAACTTCAAATCGACCAAAGTCAGTGAGAGTGAGCCAAAGTCTTCCAGGGACGGTGAACTCATAATAGAATGATCTTCTGATTGACGTAGGTTAGGGGACTCAAGCTTGACTTTATGGACATTGCAATTGATGCATCTAGCCTTCTTGCCTATGCGTCTGGTGTCGGAAATGTGTCTCGCGATTGAAAGCAATATTCTCCTTTTACCAAAGTGTCCAAGTAAATTAATTGGCTCGACTCTATATCTTAGGGAACGAGGTTAGGTGTCTAGGCGACTCATAGATGGATTATCCCTTCTTATTAGCCAGCGGATAGATGGGATGGATACCCAGTCCCAGCAATGGAATCATCCGCAATTGCACCTTCTTCTCAACCCCTTACGTTCTGAGAGTCCATCCAATCGGGCAATAAAGCGGGTCAGACTCCCGTAAGGATTTCTTTTAATAATCGTTATGTTAGCTTTCTTTTAAAAGTTTTTGATTTCGACCAAAAGCTAGAGAACAAGAGCAACAGCCCTCTTCCTGAAGAAGATCAAATCTCTCTTGGGGAAAGGCGAGCCCTTTCTTAGGTGAAGGACGGACCCCCGAATCCTTTTGCCTTGGACTTCATCCTGATGTTCTTTTGTAAGCGATATGAAATCAGTGTTGTGCTGAAGGGTCCAAATTCTCTATTCCCGGCTATACTTACATTTCTCGGAGGCTCACCTGCATACCTTTCATTCTCTCTTGCTGTAAAAAAGTCTCGTTCTATCCAGCAGGAGGAAGCTATCTATTTCGATCGAAAGACTCATCCTGGTAAGTCTACCCGAAAGGAAAAGCTATCCTTCACTCTTTTACGTCGATTGGCTTTAACCCGACTCCCTTTCTATTGGAAATGGAATGGAAGTGAAGGCCCAAGGAACTTCCACCTCCTCTCTATCTTCCAGCAACAATTACCGAATCCTGATTCGTGGTTGGTTAAAAGAGAAAGGCAGACAATTCTGCAAAAGGAAAAAAGCAGGATGATCTCCACGAGTGGCCATTCGGTATAGGTTGACTTGGCCTATTGAGGGCTTTTCTAAGGCGGATTTCTCTATTAATGCTTGGGAGCAGAAGCTGGTGTATGAAGCGACCCTATTTGTTAGGACGAAGCAAATTTTCTCTTCATTTCCATTGTCCGGTGGATTGCTGAACTAGTGGCGACGGTCCCTCCCCTACACGTAAGACGGAAGAACTCAACTTGGTCTAAGCGAAGCAAGCTGCTAGTCTATCCATAGCTCACCTAATCTCATGATGGTTAAGAAGAGTTCATTAACGAGACAGAAGCCCCATTGCTCAAAGTGCTTTCATCCGCTCAAGGAGCTTCCATTCAATCAGTCTTCGAATAAGCATCTGACTAGCTTCAATCAGTCTGTCTGCCAAGGGCCCTTGGTTCACTAAGTGGCATAGGAGGCGGTCCTTTTAGCCTGAGGTGGCCTTTTCTGCAGTAGCTCTTTCTGTTGAATAAAGAAAGATTGAATATGTAAAGAAAGTCGTTTTGCTCTCCCCTCAAGTGAATTCCATGAAGCAGGATCCGGGAATGGAGAAGAAGGGGAAGGAACTCGACTCTACTGATAGTGGGAATCCCTCGTCCTTTAGAATGGACGTAGATTTGCAAGAATGAGCTCATCAAGACAGAGCAATCAATGGCCGAGCTTTAAGCCCTTGCTACTATAGAGCTCGCTTTCCCATAAATAAGGGAAAGAAGGAAGTCAGACTGAGTCATCTTTCTTCGAGATCTTGATGTGGGAGAACCGGTCCTTATTAAGGAGCTCATTTCCTGGATGGAAGAAGAAAGGAATCGGGCAACATATAGAAGTACTCATTGAAATCACTTAAGAAAGACTTCTCTTTCTTTGGCCTGCTTTTGAGCCCACGGAAGCCCCACAGGTTGCGTTTTCTTTTTTCAGTCCTAGGAGATGAGTCAGGCACTGCATTCCTAGAGACTATAGACTAGAGAGGGGAGTCTTCTCGTACAAGATAAACAACAAAGACTAGCATGAGAAATGTTCGCAATCTTCTTCAATCATTCTAGTAAACCTCTTGTCAGATCCCAAGAGGGAGACCTCGAGAATAAGGGAAGGAGACCTTCTAAGACGAGAGACTAGAGAAGGATTATAGGAGTCTGGGCATGAATCAATCTCGTTCTTCTTTCAGATATGCTTTCTTTGACCGGGAGACTGAGTGCTCCGATTGTTTCCTAGTACTGAATGTGAATGCCCGGACTCTCAGGGGAGGAAGATGGCATCCATTGAATCGGAACCCTTTCTTCCTTCTTTTTCCTTTTCGGTTTATCGAAGAGAGGATTTGAACGGTAGCAGCAGCCCGCACGTCGTCGAAGCGGTAGTTCAGCGTTTCTGCTTGCCGCAGAGCGTCGCGCGCGAGTGCTTATGCACTCGACCCTGCTGCCTACCCACTCGTTACCACTGCACGACGAAGCTCAGGAGCGGAAGGATGAACCCTCAACCTCAGCCTTGGGCAAGGCTATGCTCTACCATTAAGCTATTTCCGCCAAGGGGCAACGTCAAGCGTCCGGCGGCGAAGCACTACTGAGCAATTCACGTATCACTTGATACGGACGACTTCTTTTTTTTCCGCCGGACCACACCGAACTCCGATCGAGGCTACGAGCACGAGTAGGCAGGCGGCTCACAGGGGACGGCAGGGCTGGGAAGGAAGGTGGGACCTTATTTTGGTTTCGCGCCAGATGAGACGATGATTAGTAGGTCAGGGGAGTGTTTGTGTACCTTTTATCACGTTCGCAAAAGGGGCCAACTACAGCCTAAAAAGGGCGTGCGTTAGCACGGAACAAGTACTCTGGGCGCGTTAGCGCTACGACGGCCGCTGGGCGGCTGCCTTTTCAATCAATCTCCGGCCGCTCAGTGCCGCTATTATGCGATGCTGTAAGGAGGCTCGTGCCGGAGCGCGCTTTCCGTTTTCTCGCTTGCGAAAGAAACAAAACCCCAACCGGGGAGGCTATGTTCGATCGGCGAAGCCCCCCACAGACAAGCAACAGTACGATTGAAGGCGTTCGGCCTGTGCTCCTCTTAGGAATCCGGACATTCAAGACCGAACGGACAGCTTCCTGCTGAAGTCAACCAGCTGAAAGAGACAGAGAACTCTATCCTAGCTACCGGGGTAAGGGCATAGCGCACTATAGGAGATAAGCATCAAACCGCAAGCGCCTGGCCTCAAACAGTATGTCCGGAAGTTGTATCTTCTCAGAGTGGACTTATCAGCATCACGCTTCCAACATATGGTGTCAAATTTCGCCCGTGACTCGCATTGGCAACTTTATCCCCTGCCTGATGGGCATACCGCACCTCGGTCCGCACTCCCACAAGGGCTCGAGGCCTAATTGGACTTTAATAATGTGTTTGCGGTCACAAAGCAAACAGCGCTATTCCAGAAAGCGATCGAGCTTAAACCAAGCTTTTTATTAGCGATCGTATTTATTATCATAGTTAAGGAAGCGCGAGCTTCCCCTCACGTGAATCTCACTTTTCTCTTTGCTGTCGTGGGCTCTCTTAAAGTTTAGGAGCAAAACTCCGCCCGCCCTACCACTTCCCACTTAGCTTTTTGTTCACTGCTAAATTGTTGGCCAGACGTTGTGTGCGCTGCCTTTTAAACACGAGCTCATATAGGCGGTTTTCATTATTATGGAGCTCATAAGGCATGACATGCCTCAAAATCTGGTATTCCAACACCTGCTTCACGGGCTTCGGTAACGTCCCTGCATTACTCTTGAATCTCTTGCCAGTTCAAAAGCTGCTAGGTACGTAGTTTCCCTACGTTTCAGCCCTCGCAAGCGCACTGCGTGAGCGAACATACTTTTGTGAGAACCATCCGTCGATTGATTGATGTCTAGCGAAGCCCGAAAAACCGAAGAAATTGATAAGAGCGCGAAGCCCTTAACCTGACAAAACAGGAGAAGAAGGAATTTGATCAACGACCTCCTGCCCTTAAAGCGCGAGGATTCTACAGAGTGGACGGACTTGCCCCGAAAGAAGCAGGTAAACTTGCGAGTCGTGAAAACTTCTCCCGAGAGGCATGGTTCGATACGGTGCATCCCATGCCTTTCTTGGTTGGCGCTGCTGACAAACCCAATCGGCGATTTCCGACAAGTCTCTCTATTTTCTTATTATCGGGAGCGAAGCAGTCACAGAATGAACCAATCCAATGAATAAAAATAATTCGACCGATTAGCACCGAATCTGACTCTTAAAAAGCCACGAAGCTTACCTTCGACGTTTCCCGATTTTCAATAGAATCTCCGGGGCAGCCACCACTCTTGTCTTGTTAAGTCCGATTCTTTGTCTGAAAATCGGTTTTCTGAACTATACCGAGTATAATGTATATCTTTTTTTCTTTTTTTGTATCAAAGCTCATCCTAAGCGACTTAGTCCATCTTACTTACTATGCGCTGCTGTTATATCATGTATTTAATGGCTTCTTAATCTTTTATTTCGCTCTTTGGATAAAAAGAGTGGTGGGTGAATATCCCGTAGTTCTTTCTGTTTGAAGCTGCACTGAGGTGATCTCATCTCGAGTTAGAGGGACATTGTTGATTCCAGCCGAGAAGACCAGGAAAAGGAAAGGATAAAGAATGTCATATATCTCGGGAGCTAAATCGGGTTCCCGATGAACAAGTAAGAATTGCCTCAACCAAAATGGAAGGAATTGGATCTAAAAAAAAGCCATTCAGAGTTCGTTATCGATTAGGGTATCAGTGGGAACATAAAGATGAATGAGTTAACTAAGTATCAGATGCGACCAAATTGAACAAATAATAGCTCAAGATTATGCTGTTCATTGGGAATTGAAGAGGGAAAACTGGGAGAAGACATCGAACGATTAATTTCTATTTCTCAAGTTATCGTGGAATTCCGTCATCAAGATGGATCGCCCTTACGCGGTCAACGAACTCATACTAATGCAAGGACTTTTCGCAAGCAAATTCGGAAATGAAAAGAAGGTTACCGACTTGGTACTCTCTGTACTGATCAATCACAGCCTTTGTTCATCAATAGTTCACTTTGAAGTTTTTTTTGTCTGGTGACTAATGACGTATAACGTATAGTAGGCCTCCTTCGCCACTCCCACGTCTGGCTCGGCTTGGTCTCGCTCCCTTCGCCCGCCTATCATATCGGCTCGGCTTCGTCCGAATCAAGCGACTGCTTCCGCCTTCTCTGGGCATGAGCGATAGCTCATGAGCTGGTAGTTGTCTCTATGTAGTGATCGGCCTTCGTTAAGCTTCGCCAGAAGCTACTAGTCGCTTCCAACTCTTGTACACTTTATGGTCTAGTCTTTCCGAACGCAAGAATGCCTTGCCGCGCTACTAGGAGGGTCAGCCGCAAGCGCCTTGCTTGCATGGCATTCGTAAAACGGTAGCTTCCGCGCGCCCAACACATATATATATATATATATATATATATATATATTAGCTCTGCGTAGCGCCCGAATATATATACATATATCCGCTACACGCCCTTCCTGCCTGCTGAAATTTATGTGAATGATCGTGGTCTTCGACATCCTATTCGGGCCTCTGATTAGATATGTCATTGAAACAAATCCATTCTCGGTCTCTGTTTTCTTTCCGGATTCCGAAGAGGCCGATCCTAACATCATTTGATGAGGAGCCGGAACCGAGCGAAGTTTCCTCCTCCTCTCGATAAAGATGTCTCCGACGCCGGCAAGTGAAACAACTTCCCACTTTTTTATCGGTCAGGAGGGAAAAAATAGATATGCTGCTTTCGTATCGGTCCCAAGCGGATACCACCCCCGCACCACGGTCCGCTTAACGAGGAAGAGACAGATGCGGGAGGACCCGAGGCGCTTGCGCAAGTTGCAGGTTGGGGTATAGAAGTCGTAGCGCGCGTGGGAGTGAAAAGAGGACGTGCTCGTACGGTTCATAGTTGGGGTATGAGATTTTCGTGGATTGTTGGGAACGCAAGCGCCTCTATATTCGAAATATGCCTTTTACTAGGAGCATTACGATCTGCAGCTCAGGCCAATGGTCTCTTATGAAGTCTACTATTGGTCTTATTCTTCTATTGTGCCGCCTTGTGAGCACGTTTGGATCCGCGAAGGCAATGGCTCTCGGATGTTCCCCTAACTCCAACCCGGGAACGGACCGGAGGGAACCACAGCATGAGGGAATGTCCGCGTCTCTGTCGCAAGGCTGATTTTTTTTCTATAGGGGCGTGGCAGTGCAAGTCCCGGGGCACAAGGGTCCTGGTACTATCCAGGTAAAGCGAAGAGAACCCCGAGGAGGTGACTGCAATGAGCAGAAATGTCACTCACTCGGCCTAAACGACGAGCAAAACACTCGAACGTGAGAGCAAGGGAGATCACCCAACGAATGGACGAGTGAACATGAGGGAGGCGCCTTGCGAAGGCAAGAACAGGGGTTAAGAGAAGTGGCGGCTCAGTCTGAACTGGGAGAATAACTGACTAAGCCGTGCCGTAGGGCTTTCTAGACGGGACGGGGCCAAGCCCTGACTTTATGGGTGACAGATGGGCCGTAGGAGTACTCCGGGATATACACCCAGGGCAACTAATGTCGAGCATACGACGATGCCGCCCGTTTTCATTTCGTGGAAGTCCCTGGCAGAGGAAAGGGCTGTAGGTGATGGCGCGTTCTGCTTCTTAGGGCGCAGAAATCGTTCCTATGGGGGCGTGCGTGGCTGCTGGTATAGATGAAGAAAGGCGGGCCGGGACCTATTCTCTTAATAGGCGGAAAGCAAAGCTGAATAGGAAAGGGGGCCGACTGATGAGTGCCTTTTTAGTCATCAATAGAAAGAGGGTCTCATGTGGAGCATCGATGGCTGGCGCTGTCAGAGGCCGCAGCGGGACTACCAGAGGAAAGCCCGCCCCCGCTAGCTAAGATAGATAGATATTCCCGGTGCACATATTCTCTATTTAGAATCTCTTTCCGACCAGGCCAGGCCGAATCGGGCCACCACTTGGGATGGGAATGGCTCAGCCCACATGTATCATTTGATGAAAGCACTCCAGTCCAGCCTTTTCGACGAAAGCTTTGCTTGGTAGGCGCTGCCTACTCACCCCACTCCCTCAGACAATGCAATGCTCTGAACACGAAAGTTTTCAGTTCAGCCCCCTTCTCCCATGCGGAGTCACAGGCAGCGCCCCCGAAAAAAGCACGGACGAGCCACATGCAGGGAAACTTGCACGTGTGGTTCTGGCCGGGGACCCCGGTATACTGTACTAATATGTGTAGGTCCCTGTAATTCGAGTGAGATTGTCATGGCGCAAAAGCAGATATGGTTTGGTATTCCCTTGTTCCCCGTATTGGTTATGTTCCTTATTCCTCGTCTAGCGAAACTAATCGAGCTCCGTCTGATCTCCCAGAAGCGGAAGCTGAATCGGTTGCAGGTTATAATGTAGAATATGCGCGGGATGCGATCCTTAATAGTTCACTGTTGGCGGAAGCCAATGTCCCGGGGTCCCGGGGACTCATTCTGACTGAAACAAGGGGTGGGTCTTTACCAACTTTCAAATCCAAGATTTCAGGGAAGAAAAAAGAGGGGGCAAGGCACTCTTCATTCTTCATTCGAAACTCATGGGTCGGGGGCGCAAGCGCCTTGTTATAAAAAAGGGGAGTTGGGTAAAGCAAACTCCCTCCTTGGACGAGCATGGGGCTTAGTCAAGTAGAACTGGGTTGCGCTGCTTGATGCTCCGATCGAAAACAAATCAGTGGGGCCATGCCGGTACGACAGAATATGCGTTAGAAAGGTCAATCCCTCCCCCCTTTATTTATTATTAAGTCAAAAAAACCGGGCCGAACTTCTAAAAAGCAGCCCGCCCACTTCCATAGAACAATATCGTGGCAACGTAGACCTAAGTGAGTTTATTGGATCCTGGGAACCATCACAAGTACGGCCGGCCTATATTTGAACGAGAATGCCGTGTCGTCCAGCGGAGCTTAGAAGAAGGTGACTCGGAGCCTAGAAGAAGGTGACTCGCGCAGACAGCCGCTCTAGCCTTTGAAATAGAAAGGAATAGCCAAACCAACCCAGCTGGCTGGTCAATCTCAATGATCTTATCGGCCGGCAAACCGGAGACGGACGACCACGGTCCCGACCTTACCAGCACCGTAGGTTTACTAATCAATGAACCCCCGAAACCTACTGTCTTTTCTGACAAAGTCAACAAAGCCGGAACAAACCGTCATGGTCACGACATGTTGTTGATATTGATGGAGCTCTCACTTCATCCATCCATAAACGCTACGTGCCTTCCTTCGTAACCAACACTTTTCCAAAGGTTACCCATCATTGAATTTCCAAAGTAGGGAGAGGAGCACGTAGGAATGCCGACCACGTAATAAAGCCGCTGGCGGCTGAGGCGAGCAGCAAGCGGGGGAGTCAAGTAAAGGACAACAACGTTGGGGGGGGGCGCCAGTACTTAAACAAGGGTTGCGTCTTTACGCTCATCTTGCCTTTTTCAGCAGTCTGTTAGTTGTAGCGCGCTAGCGCGCCTTCCCTCCCTTCTCTCACTTTGGAAAGATTTTTCAGTATTTTATTATGATGACCTGGTCGAGAGAGTACGAAACATCGGTGTAAAAGATTGAGTGGGATCGGTGAGGTTGCTTATAGTAAGGCCTGGCCTAAAGTGCGCGGCTTACGAAAAGTTCGGTTAGGAGCCCCCATTTTTGGCTTTTTCTGCATCGATTCTCCGCGGGATTTCTCTTTCCCAGTTGGTTCCGTTCGGTCCTCTTCCCCATGGTATGGTATATGAACGTGAGAGCAGAGCAGAAGTTCTAGCATAAGAAATCCCGCAAGCGCCTTAAGTAGAATAGGCCGAGTGAACTGCATGTGTCCTGCCTACGGGTTCCTATCGAATGAATGATTGAAGAAAGAAATTCACTTTGTTCAACGTTCGTTTTTCGACACTGACGCTTGTAGTGGAGCATCCAAAATCAAAGCCCGATATCTGCTGATTCGGGCGCGCGCGATAAAGCTCCTATTTCATACTAAAGATATGCCTTCTTACCATAGAACCATTGAAAGTGCACGCCCACTTCCGTTTCCTTGCAATGTGCTTCCTCCAGGGGACATTCTCTACAAACTTAGTGTTTCCAGAGATTGATTTTTTCCCAAGTGGACTTAGTCTGATCTTTCTCCTGCACGGAGCGAGGCTCGCCTGTCTTTAAGGCATAGAAAGCGGTGTTTATGGACGTTGATAGTGAGTTCTCTGCTGCCTTTGCTCTAATCGCTCCGCTGGTGGTTAAGTCCTTCTTCCATCCCCGAGCTTTCGCTCCTCATTGGACACCTTGCTTCTTCCGGCTATACCCATCCTTAACTATATAGGTTTTGACCTTTACGCCGTTCTCCATGACATCAAGACCATCCATTTTATCAAGAATAGATCTCAGACCCCCTGAACTATAGACTACCACTACCGAAAAGCCACTTCTTTTAATAGTTCCTGGATCTACAGGCCTACAACTAAGATTATCGACCTAGAATGCAATGGTGTCTTCGGAAGCAATGCATGGCCTATGAAGTAAGGCGCTTGCGTGTAAGGGAAGCTACTCTATTTAGCCGATGGAAAGTACTTCAGTCGTTGGCACCACCAGCATTTACTGGAGGCGTGAGTACTTCGCTATGTTCATAGAACGACGAGGCACGCTATTTGAGGTAGGTCCACCCCTTAGTGCTGTCTTAGGGGCCTATTCTTCTATGTCCCCTGAAAGCGAATGGGCCTTAGCACTCAAGTACGTTCCCATCGCAGCTCTCAGAGGCAGGGCTCAAGCCGCAGTACCTTAGCCCGGTACCAAGAGAATTTCTTGTGTGAGCTTTCTGGGAATTCCCTTCTTGACTAAGCCTAACTTAACCCGACTTCCCGGAAAAGCTCCTTACCTACCTAAGGCGGCACCAGCCATTGACAAAAGAGCCACAAAGTCAACCGCTCCGTGGGCTGGATTGAACCCTCGGGCAAGGAGGAGAATATTCAAGACTTGTGGCGTAGGAGACCAACGAAAAAGATACACATCACACATGTCACTTCCATCCGAAAAACTCGAGACCCTCCGAATAAGCAGGCAAGTACCGTCGCAGATCACCCCCAATCCCTACAGGAAGAGAATCCAACTTCTTCTCAATCGATTTCATCCACTGCCAAGGCATCTCGAGGCCTTCTGGTTCGATGCCGGCCACACCTCTTGCTGCTGCTGAACCAGGGGGCCGAGAGTCTAGAGAGCCTATGCCAAGACCCAGTCGACTAAGTTCAGCCCGTTTTGGAGACTTCGGATTTCGAGTCCCGGCGCGTGGTCCCCTTGATGTGGCGGCCACCGACAACCAGGCCGACGCGAATTTGGTCACTTGCTTCCGAAATTGCTTCCAATACCTTCGTCCTCCGAGGTAGCCGGTTCATTATCCTTCAGATGAGGCTCTATTGAAGTTTGTGCTCACCTACCAGCCACTCCCGGGTTGCGGAGATGACCCTCTCACCGCGAAATTCAGGAGCAGATTAGAACGGGCGATTCTAAGGGACAGGGACAGCATGGAAGGCACAGTGGCCTACTCATATACCCCTCTTTCCCTATTGGCCTGCCACATCACCACCAGCAGCCTCCCGTGACTTCTTTGGGCTTGTTCGGGCAGTTTTCTAGTAGTCACGTGGAGAAGCTGAACTTCACTCCAGGCATTTGGTCCCTCAAGGGGCCTTGCCGTTCTGACACTTCCCGATATTCATCGGGCTACTTCTTGGCACCATGCAGTAGCTCATACTCTAGCGAAGGCTATGACGGCCGGTGTATGCTCGACGAGATACTGACCAGAATGTCAATAGTTGGTACGGGTTACTTTCTATCGTACGATCGCACCAGCCACGCGTAGGAGCGTGTGAGTGGGTGGAGTACGTCCTGGCTACCTTCGGGAAGCGCCTGGAAATGGTGGGGTTGAAAGATGCCGTTGCCGCCGCGCTGTATGCTTACCCGTGCCATGAGGGGTTGATTCAGGCTTTGGCGGAACCGTAGATGGAACAGTTTTGTGACCGCAGAGGGTGAGACTTCGCTCGACCTTTGGGGATTTCACATGATATCAGGCCTCCCTATTCATGGAGAACCCTACTATGAGGAGGTCGTACTCAATGACATGCATCGGTGCCAAATTGATGGCGACGGGACCTATCGGCTCACGTACTGCTACCGTGATCTCATGTTAGCCTGGCGTGACTTATCGCTTGGGGATAAGGACCGTCGTCCACCTGCGGGCTCCCGTCGAGTCAGCTTCATCGCTTGGCTCCGGTTCTTTTATGGAGGGCCGTATTGTTACAAGAACGTATTTGCGGGTTCAAACGGGAGCAACATCTGCAATTGGACGGGGCTTCCCTCGCACGGCGCAACAAGTCTATAGAAGCTCGTTCAAGGACTGAGGATCCCTGGGATCTTGGTGAGATTACCCATCTTGCTGCTTATTTGGCATACTGGCTGGCTTCATTTGCCATACCTCATGGCGAGGAAGACTCTCATTAGCAGTCCTTAGGCCGATAACAGGAAATCTTTTCTTCTTTGCATGAGCCGAGACAGTTGTGATGGAGCTTTCACTAGAGGAAGGGATATGATTAACTAGTAACTAGTCTCTAACGGAACGGCTAAGCCCAGCACTATAGCGCCTTCTCCTAACTAATTCAAACTAGCTGAACTTTCCTAACCCTCTATCTTTCAGGCTAAGACCTGACTTGCCTCGGGACATGCCCTATCTTGTTCTAACTAAGGCCTATAGCGCCTTCTAAGGCTCTGTCTCATCCTTTATATAACTTCCTAACATTCGTCTTTTCGTTCGTTATATAGCAAGAATCACCCGTTCATCCGTTAGTGATTTCTTGCTTGCATTCTATCTTTCTTTGTACTTCCAAGCTTGGGCTTGTCATGTCTCATGCTATGAATAGCTTGTGCTTTGGTTCATCTCACTGCTTACTTACTTGACCAGGCCCGCCCTTGCTTTTGCTCGAATTTCTTTAGGGTCGAAGCTGGATTTCGACTTCCCTCCGCCAGATCTCTTAGTTGGACTAGATGAGGAAAGATAAGCCGTAAGCTAAAACCCGAAAAGATCCTTTCAATTGGCTAGAATCCGTTACTTGAACGAAAATAGATCCTGTGGAATCATATTGAACATTTGACGATACATTCCGTACCTTGCTAAAAAACCGATCCTTGTTTACCAACCACACATTGTCTAACCAAATCCAATTCTCTCTCGATACGTTCCTCAAAAAATCCGATTCGTGCCGATTCTTCCCTTAACTAATGAAGAGATCTTGGCGGAATTGCCACATATGAAATTGAGCACAATTTTGCAAAGAAATACCCCACTTGTTTCTCGAGAAGAGAAAGAGAGGGGAAACATGCTCAATATCATTTGATTGAATAGTTGCCTCAGCTCCTTGTTGTTTGAAGAAACCCTCCCCTTCCATTGGTCTTTTTTCACGAAAAGCAGACATGAGATAACAAATCAAGTCTTTCCCTAAGATTTCGAATAGCTGTCCCGAATTCAAGTTGATTATGTTTCGCTTCTTCCTCGGAGAAAGACGATCAAACAATTCCAAATCAGGGTCCTTGCGGATCGGATCATCCATATAGGATAAAGAAACTCCTGATATTTGCTATCCTTCTCTTTGAATGAGATCTCAATTCCAGCTACGGTTTCATTAGATATCTTACAACTAGAATCCCTCTTTTTTCCGATCCGGTTACTCCACCACCGCGAACCCCGGTTAGATTCGAGCATGATACACTTTTGATTTATTGGGAGAACCCAAGTACTCTCGTGCGGATCCATGAAACAACTCTCAGAAATCTTTTTCCCTTTTGGAAGATACAGGAGGGAAACAATCAACCTATTGATATTGGAAGACAAAAAAGATTCTTCCAATGTCTCATTTCTGGGTCCAATGGAATTCATAGGTATAGGAAGAAGCCCCATCAAATAGAGATTTTTTCTTTCGACCTTCTTTCGATTGTTAATACGAGATATAAGGACCGCTACTACAAGCAGTACTACACCTTTGATCATGAAATATCGATTGCTTGTTGAACCCTGTGAATCACGTGAAAGTAGGATACTCAAAATTCGGGGGTCAAAGAGTTTCATAAAACGTTCTTGGTGGAAAAAAATGTGAGTGAAAGATCCCGAATTTGATCCATGAATCTAAGAAATAGTGAGAATTCTTGATCTCTCTCAATATCTCTCTCAATTCGAAGATCCAGGATTTGAATTGATGTCGTTTCATTGATTCCTCCTAAAGATTTCATTTCAATTGAAATTTGGTTATTCACGATGTACGATGATCCCTATTAAGCATCCATGGCTGAATGGTTAAAGCGCCCAACTCATAATTGGCAAATTCGTAGGTTCAATTCCTGCTGGATGCACGCCAATGGGAACGTTCAATTCAATAAGTCTATTGGAATTGGCTCTGTATCAATGGAATCTCATCATCCATACATAACGAATTGGTATATTCATACCATAACATATGAACAGTAAGAACTAGAATGATTATCGATACTGGAAACTCATAGGGAAGAAAATGGATTTATGGATGGAATCAAATATGCAGTATTTACAGAAAAGAGTATTCGGTTATTGGGGAATAATCAATATACTTCTAATGTCGAATCAGGATCAACTAGGACAGAAATAAAGCATTGGGTCGAACTCTTCTTTGGTGTCAAGGTAATAGCTATTAATAGTCATCGACTCCCGGGAAAGGGTAGAAGAATGGGACCTATTATGGGACATACAATGCATTACAGACGTATGATCATTAGGCTTCAACCGGGTTATTCTATTCCACCTCTTATAGAGAAAAGAACTTAAAGCAAAATACTTAATAACACGGCGATACATTTATACAAAACTTCTACCCCGAGCACACGCAATGGAGCGTAGACAGAAAAGTCAAATCCAATCCACGAAATAATTTGATCTATGGACAGCATCGTTGTGGTAAAGGTCGTAATGCCAGAGGAATCATTACCGCAAGACATAGAGGGGGAGGTCATAAGCGTCTATACCGTAAAATCGATTTTCGACGGAATAAAAAAGACATATATGGTAGAATCGTAACCATAGAATACGACCCTAATCGAAATGCATACATCTGTCTCATACACTATGGGGATGGTGAGAAGAGATATATTTTAGCTCCCAGAGGGGCTATAATTGGAGATCCCGTTGTTTCTGGTACAGAAGTTCCTATATCAATGGGAAATGCCCTACCTTTGAGTGCGGTTTGAACTATTGATTTACGTAATTGGAAGGAACCAATTAGGTTTACGACGAAACCTAGAAATCGATCACTGATCCAAATTGAGTACCTCTCCGGGATAGACCTCAACAGAAAACTGTTGAGTAACGGCAGCAAGTGATTGAGTTCAGTAGTTCCTCATAGAAAATTATTGACTCTAGGGATATGGTAATATGGAGAAGACAAAATTGTTTGAAGCACGGACAGAACCGGGAGCGCCCCTTGTTTCAAAGAGAGGAAGACGGGTTATTCACATTTAATTTGATGGTCAGAGGCGAATTGAAAGCTAAGCAGTGATAATTATAAGGATCCCCCGGGGAAAAATAGAGATGTCTCCTACGTTACCCATAATATGTGGAAGTATCGACGTAATTTCATAGAGTCATTCGGTCTGAATGCTACATGAAGAACATAAGCCAGATGACGGAACGGGGAGACCTAGGATGTAGAAGATCATAACATGAGTGATTCGGCAGATTTGGATTCCTATATATCCACTCATGTGGTACTTCATCATATGATTCATATAAGATCCATCTGTCTAGATATCATCATATACATCTAGAAAGCCGTATGCTTTGGAAGAAGCTTGTACAGTTTGGGAAGGGGTTTTTTTGATAAAAAAGAAGAATCTACTTCAACCGATATGCCCTTAGGCACGGCCATACATAACATAGAAATCACACTTGGAAAGGGTGGACAATTAGCTAGAGCAGCAGGCGCTGTAGCGAAACTGATTGCAAAAGAGGGTAAATCGGCCACATTAAGATTACCTTCTGGGGAGGTCCGTTTGATATCCAAAATCTGCTTAGCAACAGTCGGACAAGTAGGTAATGTTGGGGTGAACCAAAAAAGTGTGGGTAGAGCCGGATCTAAGTGTTGGCTAGGTAAGCGTCCTGTAGTAAGAGGAGTAGTTATGAACCCTGTAGACCATCCCCATGGGGGCGGTGAAGGGAGAGCACCAATTGGTAGAAAAAGACCCACGACCAGAAGATTTCGAACCTTAGGCAGAAAATGGATTATTTGATATTCGCATGGCCGGATCGAGAATAATATAATTGGTCGACTCGAGAACAGCTCCAGCCTCGTGGGTCTCCAACCCTACCTACTGGTTTGGCGCTCAGATCTGACCTGGGACTTGATCCAGAAATAAAAACCGAAGTAAGCTATAAGGAGAACGGGAAAGAGAACTCCGACAGACTCCCTGCCTCAACCGAATCCGAGCAACCGGCAAAAACACAAACGACTGGACTTTGCTTATCAGATATTTGATTGGCACGGATAAGTCACCCGAAAGGGAGAATCTTGGTTCAAATCCAATTCGTGAGATGGCGGGGAGCTTTCATTTTCTTGCGAGAAAAAGACAACCGCACTATCAGCGAAAAGCAAAAAAGCAATATACTTTACACATTTTTCTCAAATAAGAAACATTGGCTCCGGGGATGGTCGAAGCCATGCCCAATCGAAAAAGGATGTTATCCAAACGCATCTCAAGTAGTTGTAGTCAAACCTGACCTGTTGATCCTTTGGCTTTTCCAGCAATATGCACATATCTAAGTAATTGTCGCTCTGTGAGACCATAATGAAAACGCAATTTCTGTTTTTCTTCTAGACGAATACGATATTGTGATCTTTTACCAGAGTGCAATTTGTTTTTAAGATCACTTCCAGATCTAGGTCTTTTACTAGTAAGTCCTGGTAAAGCCCCCAGACGCCAAAGCCTAGGTAGGGATCGCATTGAGGGGATCTAAGGGTGTAGACCCTAGTTAACCCCTTATGGTTGAACTGGACTGCTCTTTTGACCCGAAGCTTCCGATACAGCTGACGCCGACCCCCCCTTTTTTGATCGTCGATCTCGAAGTCTGGTGATCCCTTTGATTTGACTCCGGTGGGCCCTCGCCTCGGCGTTTGGTTGCTTCTCGACTCAGGCGATCAATCAGCTTCCGACCCGATGAGTCCGAGCGGCAGTCCAGCTTAACTTGGGTGACCGGCCGAAGGGTGCGATGTGTTAAGCTTAGAGTTGGTCTGATAAGTACTGCTCTATGTTAATTAAGTGAAATCAAATACTTAAAACCGCCGACTCTCAAGTGTTAGACCTTCGCTTGCATCGCCGGCCTCTTGATTTCCTATATTCCCCATCCTCCTGGTCGTTTTTTTTTTAATTTGTTTTTTGGGTTGCTCCTTTCTATCCATTATTTCTTCTGATCGGGCCTCTTTGGGCTCTTTGTTTCCTTTCTTTTATTGTCGGGCGGCCTCTCCTCTCTCTTTACTTGGCCGGCGTTTTTTTTTTCTTCGGACTGGGCCTTTGGACGTTGTCTTTCTCTTCTCTCTTTCTTTGGCTATGTGGGTTACCTTGGCTTGATCGATCCCCTCGGAAGACGCTGGACTTAGCTTTTTTTTTACGTGGGGATCTTGGCTTCTTCCTCTTCTGGCGAGCACGAAGTCTGTCGAGGCGCAGCCTGCGGAACCTTCTCCTTTTCAATGAAGGGGCGATGGGGCTCTTTTATAGGCGAACGGCGGGGTATTTCTGTCCCGAACACACCAACCGCTGTCCTCCTCTCTCGTTCTCTCTCTCTCCTTAATTGCGACGTGCGAGCTTGAGCATGGGTCGTATGGCCCTCCCTCTTCCCCCTGGTCCGCACGTCTTGTCTTGGCCGGTTTTCTTCCTCTTTTCCGACCCTCCCGACGGCAGTCCTTCGTCTGCCCGTCTTCTCTTTCTAACGCGTCCGAAGTACAAGGAGCCTCAATGCAGCCATCGTGCAGCCCATAGCCCTGCTGCAAGGCCGTACAGCCCCCTCCCCGCATCGCCCTTTCCTCTATTCCGACGGCATTAGACCTCTCCCCTTCAGATCTCCTACAGATACGCGCTCAGTGTACCTTGTCCCTGCCACCTACGCGCTGTCTTCCCCGTCTCTTCCCCGTCATCTCTTTTCTTTCCAAGTCGTCTTCCTTCCTTTTTTTCTTTTGGATTTTCTTGCCTCCCGCGGACGTACGCAAGCTCCAGTACCAGGCCCTTCCCTCTTCCCTCTCCTTTCGCCTAATCATTCTTTTCTTCCTGCCCCTTAGGCACAGCAAGTACCAGGTTTACCTTGCCATCTTCACTCTAGTGCGCACAAGAGAAGTTCCCTCTCGGCTTCCCGCCAGGGCCGTTCTTTCTCCTCATCTCTTGACTGCGCGCTAGGACCGCCATCGCCCCCTGTGGTTTCGCCTTCGGCTCCTCGACGCACGCAGGGTCTGTCAGATCCCCTTCTTTTGCTGCTTCCCCATACAGAGGATCTAGTTTGGTCGTGTCTTCGTCGTCGAGTCCCAGCGTTCCTACTGGCTCCCCGTTCCCCTTCCAGCACCCGGCGTGTAACAGTAGCGTACTAAGATCACCGTTCCAAGCCTCTTCTCCGCACTCGACGGGCTGTGGGCATCCTTTTTTGTCGACGCAGAAGCGACCGGTGAGTGACGACATCCGCCCCCTCTTCTCTCTCGCGTCTTGCCATCTTCACTCCCCATCCTCCGTCCTTCCCGCCGTTCCTTTTCTGTTTCTTACTTCTTCTCCAGTTTTTTTGAAGTCTCCTTAATGGAGCCCTTTTCCCCCATCTTTCAGCGACGTGCGCCAGACTGTGGATGCGGTTTCCTTTACTGGTGTGAGCCGGGTGAGCTCCCCGAGGTCAGGTGCGCAAGACCTCATCACCGGGCAGCCTCTTCCCTGTCAACGAGGTTGCACTGCAGCCAGCGAGGCCTCCTTCGTCGGCATCTTCTTCTGCCAGGCCTTCTAGGCCTCCTCATCGTCGGGCTCTCATTTTGGTTGCGTCGATCGCTCGCACTCCTTCACCCTCCCACCGGGGTAGCGGCCACATTCAGGGACGTCCGATCGAGGTAGATAGTTTTATTGTTATTATTATCATTCCGATCGAAATGGAAAATACACTTCACTTTTTGGTGAGTCTTCCAATACACCTCATATTCGTTGGAGGGAGTTGCATTTATGTGTTATCCGAACTGTTTCATGAAGGTGCTGATTCCACAGTGGTTAGAGTAGCTACCTTCATTGATCATTTAGCTAAGCATATTCGCTTCCAGTTACAAGTGGTCATCGAGGAGAGACTTGAAAGTACTCAATCTTCCGAGGGTCTCTATACTTCTTATAATTATAAAGGTGATAATATACTTTCAGTGAAAGGAGCAAAAAAGAAAAAAGCTGGTGCTGTGCTCCGCCTGAAGAGCAAACAAAAGGGAAGATCTCTCCGTATATCACAATTGCTTCTCATATGGTTGAATTTCTTATTGAGAGAAATGTCATTCGGTTGACTGATGAGTTCAAGCAAGAAGCCCCCATTGTTAAGAAGGGGGATAAGTATATCAAGTACAAAAGTGTGTTTATACAATGTCTCTTTGATCTAAAGCTACTGCCTATTAAGATGAATTTGCCGATGGTAAGCATTCCAAAGCAATGGGAGATTGAAAATAATAAGAAGTTCAAAGAACTGGGAAGAGTTCCTCAGATGCATGATCTGGTGGGAGGATACTATACTTATAGTTTGAAGTCCTCTATGCTAGTGAATAGGTATCGTATGTTAACCAGCCGTGAGTATAATCACTTCAATATACGTTTTACTTCGCTAACATTATTGCGAAGTTGCAGGACTCTGTGTGTTACAATAACATTATTGCAGAGTGAACCGTTTATAATCAACAGCTTACTGTTGAGCTATGTTAAAGAACATCAAGATTTCTTAGTTCAAAAAGGGCTACTGATGCCACCATTCCTTGCGAATGTCAACCCTTCATCATTATATGATATTCTCAGGGGTGAGTTGTTGCTAGAAGAGAATAAAAAGGGTAAGTTCCAGTTTGCTAGCTTGGTTGAGATATGGGATAAACGAATACAACGTGCTCGTTATGAACAATTTCTATTGGAACTTGCCTCGGTTTACGAGGGTTACTGCCTTTATTTTCCTGCTTTCCTGGACTTTCGAGGTCGTATTTACAGGACTGGGTTCTTGCACTTCCATGAAAGGGACCTCTCTCGAAGCATGATACTATTCTCTGGGCGGGGTGAGTATGATTTTACATCAAGAACCCCCAAGATGAGATGGAAAGGATTCTTTGGTGGTCTGCTGCATCACATTACAAAACTTTTTCATCACAGCGTGCTGCGAAACTTCCAGATGAAATTCCTTCCTCCTCCTCCTCGGGAACGAACGATGAAAACGAAAGGATGGTTGAATACGCTGCACAGGCTAAGGACCCATTTCAGTTCTTGAGTCATATCGTCCATATTTATACCCCGTTCATGGATCGAGTAAGTATGATACCAGTTTCTATGGATGCATCCTCAAGTGCATACCAGATTATGTCTTACTTACTATTGGATCGTGAATTGGGTATTCAAACTAATTTAAGAAAATGCGATTACCTGGATCGTGTTTATGACTTGTATGATGAGCTCTTATCTGAAATAAAGGAAGAGTTGAACTTCTCTGGATGAGAGTATAAAGGCTGCTTTAAAGCTGCACCTCACCCTGGTTAAGAAGATCTTTATGCCAATTGTGTATGGAAAAACTCAGCATACCGCTGCTGGGGATATCTATTCTGAAATGAGTTTCTGCCTCAAGAAGAATGAGTGCAATAAGGTTGCAGCCTTTCTCTACAAATTCTGGGAGAGTAGGCATCCTAGCATTGCTAGGTTGATGAACCTCTTCAACCAAATTGGGTGGTTCCCCGACGACTTTGGTTACCCTGTTGAGGTATGATTCACGTTTTCTGGAGACTATCCAGGACTATATGGTCACTAAATCAGTAAAGGTTTGGGTGTATGATACAAAACGGAAAAAGCGTCACCAAATAACGCTTACCATACCTACAACCCAAAGAAATAAGACAAAATCTATGAGGGCAACTTTTGCCAACCGCATACATCAGCTCGATGCTACGATAGCTAGCATGGTTATTATGGAGTGTAAAAGAGAGGGATGTCCATTCCCTATTTACTCAGTTCATGATAATTTCCTCACTAACGCATGGCACGCACATAGAATACCAGCCTTCTACTTGGGTGCCTTCCGGGATCTGCTCGACCCTCTGTTCATTGTCAATAGGATGCTATATGATAATATAATTAGGTATAGTGGTTACCCTGAGATGTTAAATCGCAAGGACTGCCTTTGTAGATAAAGATGGGAAAATTGATGAGCACTTTCCGCGTGTGGAAAACATCACACGAGTTCATCACTAGGGAAGAACTCGAGATGGTCTTTAAATCAATTGAGCCCCAGACTTGAATTCTTCTAAAAAGAGGGTGTGGGACGCTCATGTCAAAGCTGTAATTGATGGCTATGGGTATTATCTAGACTGTATTGCTAAGGAGGGTAACATTACGAGTGAATCATGTTATAGGAATCGGTTTAGATCGTTTAGGGAACTTTTATCAGTGAGCATCAAAGTAGGGTCGATAGCTGTTCACCCTTAACAAAATGGTTGACCACTCTTCTGATAGGTGAATTTCCTATATATTTGTTCGAATGATAGAAGTTCATAATTGCATAAAAAAGGAGATTGTTGAGCATCTCAAGAGAATTTAGTAGATTGGATTGTTTGCTTGCATAGCACTTGTGAATATGAATGGAAAGGACTTCTTTTCGCAAGCGCCTGAGTTTGATGAGATTCGTAATCTCAGTCTTGTACTTCTTTGTTTGCATTCGGTCAGCTTCTGGGCAAAGGTAGAGGAGAGCTAGAATGAGTCAATGCGCATTGCCAGAAAGCAATAAGCTATCCTTCTTCGTGCAAATGATGGGCAATTGACTGTTTAAAGGAAGTCATAGGGTAAGACTAAACAATTAGTAAGATATGGGCATGCGTAGTAAGACGGTTGGTTTTGCTTACGGTCTGTCTTTATAACTTTCCTTTGATGCGGCATTACTAACTGCTATTAGTTAACCCGAAGGGGCGTAGCGTTCGTAAGGCCTCATTCATCAATAAAAGTAGCAGTCGTTAGGCTTCCCACTAGTTCACGCTCGCCTAAGGGGCGTACTGGTTATAAGCCTTTGTTAAAGCCTGTCTTCCATCTGTCTTATTTTCAATAATGAATGAGCGGAATCTTTCCTGCTTCAGAGCTATTGGGCAAGGGAGTCATGAAGGTCGTGAGGCGCATTCTCTTTTTAAGAATCTCTTCCCTGCCGCAAGCGCTGGGGCTAAGGATGTAACCGAAGGTGAGGGCCTTTCCCACTAGGGCAGTGAAGTTCGTGCTAAATGACCGAACGAACGTATCTGTCTTCTCCTACGGAGAAGAGAACAGAGCGACAGCACGACAGATAGACTAACCAAGCTCCGGGGGGGTTTGATCGGGAATAGACGAGAATGGAATGCTTTCTGTCAGTTACTAGTCCAATACCATTCTATCAGGCTGCAAGGGAAGCAAGGCTGTTAAGGCGGAGATAGGGAGAAAGAGATTGAGTGGTAGCGATCCCTCATTCCACTCTTCTTTCATTCTCGGGCAGCAAGGAGCTCAGCGAACGGATAAAAGCCAGGAAGGCAGGGCGCAAGCGCCTTAGGTCCGGCCGGAACCAGATGTACTAGGCTCTCCAGCTCAAGACTGAGAAAGCCATGCAAGCTACGAATGCCAGGTAGCAGGAAAGAAGAAATACACCTAATACTAAATACACCCTTTTAGATGCTTTTTCAGACTCATTGCCGATACTAAGTAGCAGTCACAAATTTGTATCCATTTTTCATGATGCATGGATCAGATATATCATGGCCAATTCCTCAGAATAAATTGTGGGCGATTCTTCGACTCTGATAAGTGAGATTTCGAGTAAGTGTTTACAGAATCTTCTTCTGTCCGAAGACACGATTCATCGAAATAATGAGTCACCCGTTCCATTGATATGGACACATCTGAGATCAACAAATGCTCGGCTCTATTCAATCCTTTTCTTTCTTCTTGTTGCTGGATATCTTGTTCGTATACATCTTCTCTTTGTTTCCCGAGCCTCTAGTGAGTTACAGACAGAGTTAGAAAAGAGAAAATCTTTGATGATGGAATCATACATGATTGAGTTGCGAAAACTTCTGGATAGGTATCCTACATCGGAACTTAATTCCTTCTGGTTAAAGAATCTCTTTCTAGTTGCTCTGGAACAATTAGGAGATTCTCTGGAAGAAAAACGGGGTTCTGCTTCTGGCGGCAACATGCTATTGGGTGGTGGTCCCGCTTATGGGGTCAAATCCATACAGAAATATTGGAATATAAATCTCATCGATCTCATAAGTATCATACCAAATCCCATCAATCGAATCACTTTTTCGAGAAATACGAGACATCTAAGTCGTACAAGTAAAGAGATCTATGCATTGATAAGAAAAACAAAAAACGTGAACGGCGATTGGATTGATGATAAAATAGAATCCTGGGTCGCGAACAGTGATTCGATTGATGATGAAGAAAGAGAATTCTTGGTTCAGTTCTCCACCGAAAAAAGAATTGATAAAATTCTATTGAGTCTGACTCATAGTGATCATTTATCAAAGAATGACTCTGGTTATCAAATGATTGAACAACCGGGATCAATTTACTTAGGATACTTAGTTGACATTCATAAAAAGTCTCTAATTCATTATGAGTTCAATAGATCCTGTTTAGCAGAAAGACGGATATTCCTTGCTCATTATCAGACAATCACTTATTCACAAACCTCGTTTGGGGTTTTCATTTCCCATCTCATGGAAAACCCTTTTCGCTCCGCTTAGCCCTATCTCCTTCTAGGGGTATTTTAGTGATAGGTTCTATAAGACGATCATATTTGGTCAAATACCTAGCGACAAACTCTTATGTTCCTTTCATTACGAACTGGATGACAAGCCTAAAGGTTATCTTATTGATGATATTGATGATAGTGACGATATTGATAATGACCTTGAGACGGAGCTGCTAACTATGACGAATGTGCTAACTATGTATATGACGTCGAAAAGAGACCGATTTTATATCACCCTTCAATTCGAATTAGCAAAAGCAATGTCTCCTTGTATAATATAATATAATATGGATTCCAAACATTCATGATCTGTATGTGAATGAGTCGAATTACTTATCCCTCGGTCTATTAGTGAACTATCTCTCCAGGGATTGTGAAAGATGTTCTACTAGAAATATTCTTGTTATTGCTTCGACTCATATTCCCCAAAAAGTGGATCCCGCTCTAATAGCTCCTAATAAAGAAAATACATGCATTAAGATACGAAGGCTTCTTATTCCACAACAACGAAAGCACTTTTTCATTCTTTCATATACTAGTTGGAAAAGCAAATGTTCCATACTAACGGATTCGGGTCCATAACCGTGGGTTCCAATGCACGAGATCTTGTAGCACTTATCAACGAGGCCCTATCAATTAGTATTACACAGAAGAAAGAAATTATAGAAACTAATACAATTAGATCAGCTCTTCATAGACAAACTTGGGATTTGCGATCCCAGGTCAGATCGGTTCAGGATCATGGGATCCTTTTCTATCAGATAGGAAGGGCTGTTGCACAAAATGTACTTCTAAGTAATTGCCCCATAGATCCTATATCTATCTATATGAAGAAGAAAGAATGTAAGGAAAGGGATGATTATTTGTACAAATGGTACTTCGAACTTGGAACGAGCATGAAGACGAGACTTCTTTATCTTTTGAGGGTCGTTCAAGATCTTTTGTCTCCATCCGGACCAAAATGGGATTACTTCGTTTGGATTTGTTGAGAATGATTCTGATCTAGTTCATGGCCTATTAGAAGTAGAAGGCGCTCTGGTGGGATCCTCACGGAAAGAAAAAGATTGTAGTCAGTTTGATAATAATCGAGTGACTCGGTCCGAACCAAGGAATCCGTTAGATATGATGCAAAATGGATCTTGTTCTATCGTTGATCAGAGATTTCTATATGAAAAATACGAATCGGAGTTTGAAGAAGGGGAAGGAGCCCTCGACCCGCAACAGATAGAGGAAGATTTATTAAATCACATAGTTTGGGCTCCTAGAATATGGCGCCCTTGTGGCAATCTATTTGATTGTATCGAAAGGCTCAATGAATTGGGATTTCCCTATGGGGCCAGGTCATTTCGGGGCAAACGGGTCATTTTGAATAAAGAGAATGAGCTTCAAGAGAAGGATTCGGAGTTCTTGCAGAGTTGAACCATGCAGTACCAGACACGAGATAGATCTTCCAAAGAACAAGGCTTTTTTCGAATAAGTCAATTCTCCCTGCGGATCCATTCTTTTTCCTATTCAAAGATCAGCCCTTTGTCTCTGTGTTTTCACGTCGAGAATTCTTTGCAGATGAAGAGATGTCAAAGGGGCTTATTACTTCCCAAACAAATCCTCCTACATCTATATATAAACGCTGGTTCATCAAAACAAAAGCAAGAAAATTCGAATTGTTGATTCATCGCGCTTAGAACCAATAGTTCATTATCTAATAGATCTTTCCGTTCTCCATCCGAGAGTTATCAGTATTTATCCAATCTGTTCCTATCTAACGGAAGGCTATTGGATCAAATGACAAAGACATTGTTGAGAAAGAGATGTTCGGATGAAATGAAACATTTGATTCATGTAACAGGAGAAAGATTTCCCATTCCTTAGCTTACAAGATATGTGGCCATGAAAAAGAGATTAAGTGGAACAGAATTGACCGGGCGGTAGAGTCGTGGAAACACTTGTTTATTCCATATTTTGGACCTTAGCTCCATGGAACAATATGCTACTGCTGAAACATGGAAGAATTTCAATCTTAGATCAAAACACTATGTATGGATGATATGAACTGCCTAAACAAGAATTCTTGAATGGCGAACAACCCTCACTATATCAAAAAATTTCCATTAATGAAACCATGTAAATCCATCGGAAAATAAAAAATACGCATGTCCGATGAAATGGTTGTTGCTATCTGCTCCAATAACGAATCATTGGTTTAACTGAATCATTAAAGAAAATAGATAGACCTTTCTCTTCGTCTCAGGTCGATGGATCTTCTCAATTGGAAGATCTCCCATCATATGGATAATACACATTCCAGTTGACTGAGCCTAATTCTAATTGTTATGTTCCGAAGCAAAGATATCCGCGGGGGCCAGTTCGGCCTATTCAGATATTCACGACCAAGAGAAGAGGTACTGGATTCTCTTTCGGATAGGCCCTGAAAGGAGAAGGAAGGCTGGAATGCCAACAGAGGTCTGTCTATTCTCTAATTCACCCGACCCGGTTTTTGGCACGTCCAGTGCCAAAATCACTGAATGGGCAAGTCGCCAATCCCTAAAATGGACTATGTAATGTACTTTATCTGCTGGGTGGGCATTTTCCCAGAGGTTTCTATCAATCTACCCTTGTGTGATTCCTGTTGAATCATATACTGGGGTAGGCGGACGGTTTCAAAACGGACTCCTCATTCATTAGATAGAGAAGATCACCAAGATTTCGTCCGAACCTATTCCAATTTCAACAGCTCGGACTCGGATCGTGGGGATCGCCGGAATACTTCGTATCAACAGATACTCGGTATATCAATATCGATTAGATCCGAGATCTGTTATTGAATTGCTCATGAAATAAGCATTCTCAATATTATGCCTTGAAGAGGACTCGAACCTCCACGCGGCATTGCTCCGTCAGGCTTTCGCCCATTGCGGAAAATTCCCCACTGCTGCCTTTGCTCTAATCGCTCCGCTCTCGCTAAGTCGGATTGGTTTGGAAGGAAATTAATGAAATTCATTCCTCGGTTCCTGGGGTTGGTTGAATTGCTTTGGCTTGCCTTCCTGCCTAACTAAAGAAAAGGCAATCTTTAGATTGGCTTGCGTGCCTACCTAGCTCGAGTTCCGCTATTCGAGTGCCTAAGGCAACCCCCCAAGGGGTTGGTTTCAATTGGAGATATTCCTTTCATAGCTACTAAGGTTAGAGATATTCCTCTTTTTAGGCAAGTCAAGGCTTGGTTACCAAAACCTAAAGAATTCGGGGCGTCAAGCCTCGATACTGAATTCAGTGTCCAATCTACCGTCAATCTACTTTCCTGCGCTTTCTATTTAAGCAGGTGAAATCTGGAGATGGGCACCTATTATCATATGGATCTGGCATATCGTCTGGGTACGCTGGTTCATCAGGGGCTGGTTAATCTGCTGAATCTGGTCTGGTCGAATCAAGTACTGGCTCTTCCTTCGCTTGGCACGCTTTCCAAGAATTCCCCCAGGGGGAGTTGCTTTCCATCGAGTTTGATAGGAGCGAATAGGTGAGGTCTCGTTTTCATTCGTAGTAGCAGTCACCATATGCTTCACACATGGTGGGACAAGGCGCTTGCGCTCGACTGGAGAATTCTCCATTCAAACGCTGCGCGCCTTATTTGACTAGCAAGAAGTCCCTTATGGATTTCTTTTCTAGTAGGCCTTCTCTCGATTTTGAATGAAAAGAGATAGATAACTGGAGGAATACTCTAATCGAATTGCTTCGCACCTCTATATACCTGTACGGACGCAAGCTGGGTATGAGATTGGGCCCATTGAAAGTGACTCCCCTCTTGCCAGTGCTTTGCCAGACATATCAAGTGAGTGACGTTCCAGGCTAGTTCGAGTAGCCTTTCCATATCCATTTCCAGGACTAAGCGAGGGGTTAGAGCGAGTGATCAAGCGCGTGCAAGCGGTAGGATAGCAGGTTATGCTCACATTCTAAGGCAATCCGTACTTCTCTTCTTTCTTAGGAAAGCTAGGGCAAGTGAGTTTGAAAGCCAGTCTCAGTCTCTCTCGCTATCTTTACCTCTGGCAAGTTCTTTTCAGAAAAGAGAAAGAAAGACTGCGGCTTGGCCAATTGTATAAAAAAAATCCCATTTGGGTAGGAGTATCTTAAGCAGGGATAGCATGGGCTAAGAGAGCAGAAGTGTTAGGCATCTTAGGGAAATGGAGAGACCTATAAGGCGCTTGCGAAGGCGCTTGCTACAGCCTGTGAGTTAGCTTGTTTTGGAAAGTTTTCACCAATCGAGAACAAGGCGCTTGCGCAGTCACTTTCAAAGTCAATTAGAAAAGGAAAGAGCCAGGCTAGTGGAGTTTGATGATAGAGGCAAGGCGAGAAACCTTTTCCGTCGGTGTAGACCTTTTTCTTGCAGAACCAGAGCCAGAAGTTGACTATGCCTAAGGCGCTTGCGTTGTTGCCCTCTAGTATGATGGCAGCGAGTTCTCTTCCATATCGATCTATTACTTCTCCAAGCGATCCAGGCACAGATCTTAGTTGGAGGAACTTTCTGAAATAAGAGACATTTTCCATTTCTAGTGAGGAAAGGAAGGATCTCTAGTATCATCCCCCTGGGAATTCTATTCCAGCCAGTTAGAAAAGAAAGGCGCTTGCGAGGGGAGGAAGTGCTTGCTGCCAACTTGCCAGACGAGCGGACATCTGAGCGAAAGATTGAGCATTGGATCAAGAGAGTGCATTAGCCTTGATAGGCTAAGTCGAAGTGTATCAATCCCAAGGTCGGCCTACAGATATCACTTTGAGGTCTCCTTCTTTCCAGCGTAGGGATCACCCACCTCCTTCTGTTCAAGATTCCTGACCTGACTTAATGCCCTCTTTCACTTTAAAGAACGGGGGAGCATTCCTACGGAAGCAGAGCCAATCAGGCCAGAATCTGGACTTCAAGTGGAGATTCATCCCGCCCAACGATTTACGGGAAAAGGCGGCATTCCTACTTTCTTTCCCGCTTTCTATCGGAGGCGGATTAGAGAGAGGCGCTTGCGTCGAGCTGTTTTTAGAATCATTGACATAAGAGGGTCAGTCACGCGTACCATACTTTAAAAGAAAGCCCAAAAGGTGCCTTGATAGAAAGTCTCTTTCCGATTCGACGCATTGACATGCTGAATAGAATGCCTCGCGCCTACTCTGTCTATCCGAAGTGGGACTTCCCTAACGAGACTCCGTATCCAAACCAACTAACGGCATCAGGCTTTGACCTTCGCCGAGGTCAATGGTATGTCTTGTCACGTCATGGCCAGGGCTCATTCCTCTTTTACATATTGATCCTTTCCAGCTCTAGTTGTACCAACTTCGAAAACTCCTTCACTCACTTCGTTCGTGCCTGAAAACGAGAGTTTCTGGGCCTCGGAGACACAAGGGTCCGAAGGAGGGAGGCGAGGGTCCGATTCCTACTTACTTTCTTGTTGGTTCACTCGGACTTTTGACTCGAGTTCTGTTGACTCCTTAAGGGTCTTCTTTCAAAGACTCTTTTGGTGGTCACTGGACGGTTGACATCAGAGTGGTGTATTGCAGGATACCTCTTCGCAAAGGAAGTGGTACGACTCACCCGAAAGAGTGGTATACTTTTCACTGCGCTTTATTTGAAGCAGTGCAGTGTATGCCTCCAGCAATTCTATGCTGTTCACACGCCAATAGATGGAAAACGTGTGGAGCTTAAGGTTTGGGTTTCATTGACCCCTGCGGGTCTTCCAAGGATAATTCCTTCTTTTCATAGAATGAAAATGAGAAAGAGGGATGCAGATGCGGATAGACTGGTGAAGCTCTATCTTTCGTGGTTTAGTGTATATCGTATGGCTTATTTGGCACCTAAAGTGTCAAAGGAGACATTCAAGTCAATCACTTCACCATTAGGGCCTATACCTCTTGAAGGTGTCATAAAGGTTTGTGCTGAAATTCAACAGCATATTAGTGACTTTGTTGACACTTACATGCCGTGGGTAAACCAGATCCCTGTTAACCAAGGTATTTCTTGGGCGCCTACCTGGAAGTGGAAGGCTCTCCCATCTTCTTTGAAAGGGAAAGTGAAAGATCCTAAGAAAGCCAGTAAGTGGGCTTCTGGGTTCTCTCTCTTTCATGAAGAGCTGAGAACATTTTTATGTTCAGTCCTCCGCAGTGTAACCTATGAAATTACAGATGGTGAAACTGTTGTGAGGTGGGATAGTCCTGACGAACTGTTCTCTCACCGGACATGGTTCGCGAGAGATACAGAAGTTGAACATGCCATCCTTCCGGTATTCATTCGAAATTTTCCGGTTGAATGCTGGGAAAATCTGTTACAGACTTACGAAAGAGGTCTTTCAGATTTAAAGGAAGGTAGGTTAGCACAGGTGATCGAAGGTGGGGGTAAGCGAAGGATATTTGCAATAGGAAACTATATTCGTCAGCGGCTATTGAAGCCTTGGCATGATTGGGCAATGACTGTCTTACGACGTCTGCCAACCGATGGTACATTTCAACAAGAGGCGCCTCTAAGGCGGATGATTGGTCGTCTGGATACTTTGTATTCATTTGATTTATCCTCTGCTACGGACCGCTTCCCTCTGATGATCATTTGGAAGGTAATTGCCATGTTATTTCATGCTTATATAGCTGATATGGTCGTGTTCTCCACATTGGGTCAGTGTCAATTTGATGTTGGCCCTCCGGAGGAGAGGATGTGTGGTTTTCGATTGTGGACAACCCTTAGGTGACTACTCATCTTGGCCACTCTTTTCCCTAAGCCATCACTTCATGGTTTGGGTTGCAGCGGAGCGGGCTCGAGCTAAAGGCTCAGCCCTGAAGAAAAGATTCACTGACTATGCTATTCTCGGTGATGATGTGGTCATCGGGAATACAGATGTTTCAGTCCAATACTCCCAACTAATGGGTGAAATTGGCGTCAAGATTAATCCTAAGAAATCCTTGGTGTCAATGACAGGATGTTGTGAGTTTGCTAAGCGCTTCTTCGTTAAAGATCGAAATCTTTCACCAGTTTCGATCCGCAGTTTGTTAGCGGGAAGGACAACTGTCGGCCTTCTGGCGTTAGCTAATAAATGGAATATTAAACGATTTCATGTGTTAGCACGCCTGCAAGGTCGCGGTTATCGTGCTTTAAGCAAGTGCTACCATAGCCGTTCAAGGAAACTTTAACGATTATGGGTGGGTTGGATGAAACCCCGCTCAGAGTGTCCTCTGGTCTTCGAGCTGTGGTTGGGTAGAGGTCGTCTGCTCAGCCCCTATCTCAAAGGGCTATTAGTTGATTACTTGAAGCGGGAGCTCCGTCCGAAGGAATTCAAACTCCTTCCGGATGAGTTGATGATAATTTTGAAATCCTTGAGAGGACTATGATTCGAGCATGGCTCAATCAATGGCTTCAATGGGTTGGATGGTATCACAAAGTGGTCATGTCTTACGACCCTTCGCTCTATGAGCTACTATTAGATCGACCTATTGTTAATGTCGACTGGAAGCGGTCACACCGAAGTGAAGATTTCTTTCGGTTTGGCTTAATTTGGAAGATTTACGATATTGTCGGTCAGAGGACACCTAGTTATCACTGTGGTATCTTAACTGCAGATGAGGTTACTCATGATAGATGGATTCTTGGAGGGTTCTCCGGCAATGACTTTATGATGTCTCCAGTGGAATAGCAACCCACTGGATAAGAATCGTTCAGATCAGAATAACTTCCTTGCTGATGAGGTGGAAAAGGAGCCAGAAGACGTCGGACACCATATCCATTGGTCCACATGCTCATTTTCTGATAATGGAACAGAGGCAATTGCCTCAATAACAGGGGATGGAACTGAACAATGGACCTCCCTCTTTGCCGGGTGGTTTTTGTCCTGTAAGACCTGAGAGACCGTCACATGTTTATGGTTCCTCCAGACTTGGTCAGGCGCTTGCTAAGCTTGCGGCGGCACATTACCACACCTGCCAAAAACTGGAATCAGCTTTATTAACAATCTTTCAGGTGTTCTGCAACAGTATATCTCGGGCAGTCGCCCAATCCCGTTTAGATGCTGAGTGTATCTTCTTAAAATCAACAGCAGAGATATGATTCCCCTTCAGATACTTAGCATGAAAATAAGATGACCATATCGATTTATTGGTTAGTGCTCGCCTTCATTCGAGAAGTTACCTGTAAATCCCGTAGGGTTGACATAACCGCAAGCGCCTAGCCCTGCACAGCTTGCTCCAAACAATGTTTCGCAAGCGCCTTTATCTGTGCTACCCCAGATAAAATTAGCCGGATGCCTTTCAATTATTGTATGCACCCCTTTTGGAATTGGCAGACAAGATAGAGTGTAGATAGGCGCGTAGCTAAGCTTGCGACATGCTTGATCAAGATAAGCCGTCCCCCAGCGGAGAGCAGAGAAGAGCGCCAGCCTTCAATCCTTTTCCAAATTTTGTCCAGTCCACTATATGATGAAAATAAGCAACTCTGAACCGACCAGAAACCATTGGCACTCAAAAAGATTTTATTGGTAGCTGAGAGAAACCCGTAACAGAAGATACCATGCTTCTGGTTTTAGCTGGGGCCTTCTTACCCAGAACAAAGCCACTCTTGGATGCATTAAATTTGTGTCCGGTTCATACAGTCTTAAGAAATCCAAAAGACCTTTCACCGATCTCTTCTCACCATTGAGGAATACCAGGGTGTCATCTGCGAATAGAAGGTGAGTCACCTTTGGGCACTCTCTAGGGACCCTGAAGTACCCAATTTTCTTGTTTTGGAAGGCAATAGAAAGACCCCTACTCAGCACTTCTTCTACGATGATGAACAACGTAGGAGCTAGCGGGTCTCCTTGTCTTAATCCCCCTGAGGCGCTTGCGAAAAGCCTGACAGAACACCATTGAACATCACTGAAACCCGCATACTAATTAAAGAAGTGAATCTAGAGCAAAAACCAAATCTGAGAAGGACAGCCAGGCGCTTGCGTCCCACTCCATTCTGTCGTATGCTTTCTCCATATAAAGTTTCATGATAAGGCGCTTGCGCCTCGAACTTTCCTCCCAATCTCGTCTTCCTTCGCAAGTGATATATTCTCCACTATCTGTCTACCTTTAACAAATGCTCCTTGTTCTTGCTAAATTCCGTTTTTGAGCAGTATAGAAAGTCTGTCCTGGAGATTATCTTATAGCTGAAGTTGCACAAGCTAATAGGGCGAAAATCCACAAAAGAATTAGGGACCTCAACCTTTGGAATCAGGGCAATGATAGAAGAAGTGAATGCTCTAGGAAGCCTTTTAAAAATTCTTTAACAGCCGAACAGCCGCAAGCGATAAAACTACAAGCGCGCTCCGCTTGCTCCTTGTGCTACAGACAGCATCAGTCAATACCACCAGAAGCATTTTTCATTCGAAGCCACTGTCTCAACCAGTTGGGACTCGGCCTGCTTTGTCGAAGCCATCCTACAATGTGGCCAACCAGTTGAAGAAAATCTTCCTTCCGCCCATGTTAAGCGTTAAAAGCGCTTCGCAAGCGCCTTTGTCGAGTACTATCGAGTTGTAGGATAGCTTCCTTGCCTAGCCTATGCTTCAAGGCTAGTTTCAAGCTTATCACAAGGAACTTCTATTGGATTGAGCGAGGCGCTTGCGCCACTTATTTCGCATCAACATAAAAAGGACTGGCATCTGTAAGAGCAAAAGCACTGACTACCGCTCATGCCCCCTAGCCAATTCAAACTCGGATCCGAAGGCTGATGGGTGCCCTTGTAAACCCGGGCTATTTACAATTAGCCAATTAATCATTCTCAGATGATGTACTAGCAGTGCATCAAAGATGCAGTCATCAATTCTCCCGATCGGCCACAATTACCGCGAGCAAACAATAATGAGGAACGCATTTTTGCTATGCTACTAATACTTGTACTTGTTCTGCTATTCTGCCCAAGTCTGGCTGAGGAAGTAAAACATAAATATGCGGATTCGGACCAGGCGTACTATATGTAATTATATTCAAATTCACGATAAAGAAAAAGTAAGGCCATTCCATTTTGACAAAAGACCCATACCCAAGTTCCATAGCTTTGCGTCCGCTATCCCGATCATGATTTTCCTACCCCCATAGGTAAAGGAAAGGTCCTTCCCTTTTGGGCCGGTTGCGGGCGAGGAGGGATTCGAACCCCCGACACCGTGGTTCGTAGCCACGTGCTCTAATCCTCTGAGCTACAGGCCCCACCCCGTCTCCACCGGATCTGTTCCCAGGAGTACCCTCAAAAAGGAACCTTTCCTCTCCTCAGCCATTTCATTTCGGGTTAAGAAGATGTGAAAGCGCTTTTCTCTCTATAAGAACAGTGCGTTCCGAGGTGTGAAGTGGGAGAGAAGAGATGTCATAATTGGGGTTTTGAATAAGACGACCTTTGCATTTTTCATTTTCTTTTTTTCATATTTTATAAAATAAGAGGTGTTAAGCTTTTTCTCATTCTGGCGTCGAGCTATTTTTCCGCTCCCCTACAGTATCGTCACCGCAGTAGAGTTTAACCACCAAGTTCGGGATGGATTGGTGTGGTTCCTCTACGCCTAGGACACCAGAATATCGAACCATGAACGAAGAAAAAAGACATGAGAGAAAAGCATATTCATATTGGCTAGTAATTGTGAGGCCCCAATTCTTGACTGGAAGGGACACCAAAAACTCCGCGCCTCCCATCCCAAGCAACATAGCTACAATAGGAGGTGTCCACGCCAATCAACCAATGAGGTCTGCGTCGGGATCATATTTGTGCAGGACCGGATACACACCTACCTACATAGATAGCAGGGAAGGCCATCCATTAATCAATGACATCATGGAACCACTTGCAGCCCTTTGACCCCGTTCTTGATCCAATGTGGAGACAGTTCGTTATACCCTTCATGACTCGTTTAGGAATAACCAATTCATGGGGCGGTTGGAGTATTACAGGGGGAACTATAACGAATCCGGGTATTTGGAGTGACGAAGGTGTGGCAGGTGCACATATTGTGTTTTCCGACTTGTGCTTCTTGGCAGCTATCTGGCATTGGGTGTATTGGGACCTAGAAATTTTCTGTGATGAACGTACGGTATCTTTGGATTTGCCCAAGATTTTTGGAATGAATTTCTTTCGGGTGGCTTGCTTTGGCTTTGGTGCATTTCATGTGACAGGCTTGTATGGTCCTGGAATATGGGTTTCCGATCCTTATGGACTAACTGGAAAAGTACAACCTGTAAATCGGGCGCGGAAGGTTTTGATCCTTTTGTTCCAGGAGGCATAGCTTCTCATCATATTGCAGCGGGGACATTAGGCATATTAGCAGGTCTATTCCATCTTAGTGTCCGTCCGCCTCAACGTCTATACAAAGGATGGAGTATGGGAAATATTGAAACTGTCCTTTCCAGTAGTATCGCTGCTGTGTTTTTTGCAGCTTTCGTTGTTGCTGGAACTATGTGGTATGGTTCAGCAACTACCCCGATTGAATTATTTGGCCCCACTCGTTATCAGTGGGATCAGGGATATTTTCAGCAAGAAATATATCGAAGAGTTAGTGCTGGACTAGCCGAAAATCTGAGTTTATCGGATCCCGAAAAATTCGCTTTTTATGATTACATTGGTAATAATCCGGCAAAGGGAGGATTATTCAGAGCGGGCTCAATGGACAATGGGGATGGAATAGCTGTTGGATGGTTAGGACACCCTATCTTTAGAGATAAAGAAGGACACGAGCTTTTTGTACGTCGTATGCCTACTTTTTTTAAACATTTCCGGTAGTTTTGGTAGATGGAGATGGAATTGTGAGAGCCGATGTTCCTTTTAGAAGGGCAGAATCCAAGTATAGTGTCGAACAAGTAGGTGTAACTGTTGAATTCTATGGTGGCGAACTTAATGGAGTTAGTTACAGTGACCCTGCTACTGTGAAAAAATATGCTAGACGCGCCCAATTAGGGGAAATGAATTGGATCGGGCTACTTTGAAATCCGACGGTGTTTTTCGTAGCAGTCCAAGGGGTTGGTTCACCTTCGGGCATGCTTCATTTGCTTTGCTTTTCTTTTTCGGACACATTTGGCATGGCGCTAGAACCCTGTTCCGGGATGTTTTTGCTGGTATTGATCCAGATTTGGATGCTCAAGTGGAATTTGGAACATTCCACAAAATTGGAGATCCAACCACGAGGAGACAGACAGTCTGATACAACATTGCTCCGGTATTTTTCGCCTACATTTCCATTTTCTTTTTTTTACATGGGATAGGGGACGGAGAAATCGTGACTTGAATCACTGCTTTTTCTTTGACTCTTTCCCTTTCTTTATCTGATAAATGATCCCAAATAAATAGGTTTGGAAGCTATAATTGTAAACCACGATCGAATCTATGGAAGCATTGGTTTATACATTCCTGTTAGTCTCTACTCTAGGGAGAATTTTTTTCGCTATCTTTTTTCAAAAAATGAAATGATTTTTCATTACTTCAACTAGTCCCCGTGTTCCTCGAATGGGTCTCTTAGTTGTTGAGAGGGTTGCCCAAAAGCAGTATATAAGGCGTACCCAGTAAAGCTTACAAGTAAACCAGATATGGAGATGGCGACTAAGGTTGCTGTTTCCATTATTAGATTTCAAGATCGCAATGGATCTACAATAAGATAGTTTATTTACAACTACAATGGAATGGTATACAAAGTCAACAGATCTCAACCGATTCCATAGTATTTATGGCTACACAAACTGTTGAGGGTAGTTCTAGATCTGGGCCAAGACGAACTCTTGTAGGGGGAAACCGTTGAATTCGGAATATGGTAAAGTAGCTCCGGGCTGGGGTACTACTCCCCTTATGGGAGTCGCAATGGCTCTATTTGCGGTATTCCTATCTATTATTTTAGAGATTTATAATTCTTCCGTTCTATTGGATGGAATTTCAGTGAGTTAGGTTCATAAGAGCAATGAAGTACTAGTAAAAAAAAACTTAAGACTTGGATTTCTAGCCCATTTTGGTAGTTCGACTGTGAAATTCCTTTGTTTCGGTATTTCCGGAATATGAGCGTGTGACTTGTTATAATTGATCCTATTGATATACAGAAAACGGATCTGTCATCTTGATAGAGATGATTCTACCTCGTCGGATGGTACTCTGGCATTTGAGTTATAGGACAATTCAGGGTTCAAAAGGTTATGTTATGAAGAACAAATAGTAATAGTAAGGACTAATCAAATCAAACTAATGGATTTACCTAGATTGATTTTGAGTCTAATATAAAAGACAAATTTGGGGTATTGGACGAGACAAAGAATCGTCCATAGATAATCAACTATCATGTGCCCTGGAAATCCAATTATATGAGGTGTTCGGAAATGGTTGAAGTAGTTGAATAGGAGGATCACTATGACTATAGCCCTTGGTAGATTTACTAAAGAAGAAAATGATTTATTTGATATTATGGATGACTGGTTACGGAGGGACCGTTTCGTTTTTGTGGGTTGGTCCGCTCTTTCCTTGTGCCTATTTTGCCTTAGGGGGTTGGTTCACCGGTACAACTTTTGTAACTTCATGGTATACCGGCTTATTTAGAAGGCTGCAATTTCTTAACTGCTGCGGTTTCTACTCCTGCGAATAGTTTAGCACACTCTTTGTTGCTACTGTGGGGCCCTGAAGCACAAGGAGATTTGACTCGTTGGTGTCAGGTCTGTGGACTTTTGTTGCTCTTCATGGGGCTTTTGGGCTAATAGGTTTCATGTTACGTCAATTTGAACTTGCTCGATCTGTTCAATTGCGACCTTATAATGCAATCGTGGTCCAATTGCGGTTTTTGTTTCTGTATTCTTGATTTATCCACTGGGTCAGTCTGGTTGGTTCTTTGCACCTAGTTTTGGTGTAGCAGCTATACTATATTTCGACGCAAGCGCCTTTATGCCGCGTTGTCGGAAGGAGAGACCCACTCCGCAGATGTTGAAGGAAGAAGGGCAGGCGCTTGCGCTTTCACCAGGCCCAGGTTATGAAATATCTGGACCGGTCGGTATTAGCCCAGTTTCCGCTGTTCGTCAGTCGGTAGCTTTAATTGCTCGTGTTGAATCAGCGCCGGGAGTGACAGCGATTCGGATGAAAGGTTCTCGCAATGGAAGCTCTGTACCAAGGGTGGAGGGGAAGGTAGCTTCTGACTCTCGGTCTTCTGCAGTGAAAGAACTCTCGGCTAATTCAATTGTTTCAGCTCGAGCGAGGCGCTTGCGGCCTGTGTTAGCAGAGCTCTTGGGGAAGAAGCAAGGCGCTTGCGCTTGCGTTCACATCTGAGATTCCCTTGAGGCCATTGCATTGATCCTCATCGCATAAATCTCATTAGAAGAGAGTCTCGTGGACATATAATAACGTCCAGATGACGGGCAAAGAAGCTCCACAAGAATTGAGCTAGGTCACTCTGTATGAGAATGTGAGTCAGAGTCTCAGTAGATGGGGAAGAACAACAACCGCATCGTGAGACAAGAGGGATCCCAAGCGATTGCACCTCCGAATCCACTGGAGGCCCATTACGAAGTGCGCAGCTCATAAAGAAAGAGATTTTCTTGGGGATTAATGGATGCCATAGGTCTCCAAAGGGATGGCTGGTGTAACAGTGTGATGAATGAGCTCCCATGCAGAAGAGATTGTGAACTGCCTGGTGGGAGTCCGTATGAAATAGTAAGGTTGTGGCTTAAGGCTCAGCTTGGTAGAACAGAGAATATGATACACCTCTTGTGGCAGCGGCCTGATTAAGTCAAAGTGCCAATCCCCATTAGGGAGCAGCGTCTCCTTCAGTGATAGATCCATACACACCTGGTCGGTTTGGTCTCCTTCGGTTAAGAGGTTGAAGAGAGCACCTCGACCAGACCAGTTGTGAAACCAGAAGCTCAGTTTTCCTTCACCAACCACCCCTGTGCTAAATACTGTAATGAGTTTGTGCAATTGCTTCCACTGGGCCAAGCTATATCGAGGCGCTTGCGAGCCGCTATCAGAGGCGCTTGCGCCCTGAAGTACTTACACCGCATATACTCTTTCTATAGATTGGATTTTGTGTGGAGATGCCACAACATCTTGAGTCGAAAGGAAGCACAAACCTCCACAAAAGGCCGCAGACCCACGCCACCCTCATGAATGCGCCTACATAATTCCTGCCAGGAGATCCAATGGTGCCTGGCCCCTTCCTCTCCTGAACCCCAGAAAAAGTTGGCAAGCAACTTGTCAAGCAGATGTCAAATGCGGGCAGGAGGAGTGAGTGCTGAGAGTAAGTAGATAGGCAAGGCGCTTGCGGACCGACTGAAGAAGCACGATCCGGCCACCCTTCGACAAGAAATTGCATCTCAAAGTAGATATTTTCCTTCTCACCTTATCCATCAACGGTTGGAAGTATGAATATCTGGGCGCCCCAGTGAATAGAGGGACTCCAAGGCGCTTGCGTAGGCGTTCTCCTCCTTTTTTACATGTTGAATCTCTCTCGTAGTCAAGTCAGGCAGCTAGCAAAGCGAAAGAAGAGAAGGCCCGGAAAGAAGTCAAGGACTATTTTCTAGTGTGAATCCTGATCTTGCTCGGGTCACGAACTCATTCCTACGCGTAAGAACTGTTTCAAGTGTGAAAAGAATAAAGTAGTGTCATTCTCATACTTGATCTCTTGCCTCGAAGAAATCCTATGAAAGAGCAGGATCGGGATCAGAGCAAGGATCGGTTTCCAACGGCAGTCAACCTCGTATGGCTTTCTTCGGCACTACTCTTGTCAACTGTCAATTCTGACTTCTGCCAGGTAAGACGAAAGCCCTAATTCTTTAGTGCTTCGTTCGTCAAGTGAAGAAATGGTTCACATGCCAGGTGAGGCGCTTGCGGTTCAAATCAAGACTTGGGTTGGCTTGTTCCATTCCAGTTGGAAATGCCAATGATTCCAAAGATTGGTGAAGCTAGGGAAGACTCATCCCAACTACGCAAATAGAGTTCACAAGTGTGATTTCGGTATGGAAAGAAAGATTCAGCATGAAATTGATTTATTTGAACTGAACTACTAATCTTAACCGAAGTCTGTTCTCATCTCGTTCACAAGCGCGAGCGCCTTCAGTCTTGGAATCCCGAACGGATGGAGTCGATGACGCTTTCAGCAAGTAGTGAAGGCAGCCAAGCTTCAGAGCAGCCAGGCAGTGAGGCGCTTGCGAAAGCATTGATTGCTAGGGCAGTGAAGTGAGGAAAGCCGAATCCCTTCGTTCCTTCACTCTGAAACCTAGATGACCTCTGACATTAGTGAAGAAAGCTCTAACATTCGCGAGGAAGTCCTTCGCGTCAGGTCCTGTCGAGCATTAAGACGTTTTTACTGTTCTGGATGAAGCGGAGCTATTTTTCTCATTTTATGCAAATTGCAGCTATATGATCATGACACTGAGACTGTTTCTGATTCCATTTATTAGGGGACATCCTCGTTTAATCAGAAAGTACGGCTTTCGTGAATTAAACGATTTCTCAATCGCCCTACGTAGACTACGCGTACCTCCGTTCGCAGCGTCATGGAAGAAGTCTTGAATAACGTATGCATATATCGTATATAGAAGTACTGAAAGCTGACTATCGGGAGTGTTGGCGTGTCGGCCATCTGTTTGCGAGCTAGGCGTTAAGGCGCACTCGGCAAGCAGGCAGGCAGGCCAGGCAGGCAATGAAGCTTGGCGTCGCAGGTCCGGGGTGGGATGGGACACTCTTTTAAGAAGTCAACTTCAGGCGCTTGCGGCACCTCCGGTCTTATGTTGTTAGGTCGTTATCTCACCTCCGGTTGTTCTCTTGCTGCTGTTGGCGTGTAGTTATGTAGTTAAGGCGTTATGGCGTGCACTTGCAATATCTCTCTTGCTCTGCCTCCGGTGTGCAACTAACGCAAGCGCCTTGCTGCGCACCTCCGGTTGTCATGAGTGAACAGAGTGTCCCAGGCTGCCAACAACATCCTCTCCTCTCTGACTCCCTGGACAGTCAGCAATAGAGATAGATCTTGAGTTAGGGGGAGATTCCATTGATGTTCTTGGGGATTCGCAAGGCGCACTGTCAATCAACCAAGAATAAGGCGTGCGTTAGCACGGAACAAGTACAATAGGAGCTTGGGCAAGGGAGGCTATGAGCGAAGTCTTTCTCTCTGCCCCGCTAAGAACTTGACTTCCCTGCCGCTATGCGTATTCTTCCGCAAGCTTAGCAAGCGCCTCCGTCCCTCGGGACCTAGCCTCCTCCGTCAACCATTGCTTCGCTTTGCTTCGCAACCTAGCCTCCTCCGTCCCTTTGTGCATAGAGTTCTTCCTCCGGGAATAGAGTTCGATAGAGTGACGAAGGCAGCAAGGACTTAGTTAATTACACTAGCACCGGATGCGCCATCACTCTTTACCCTCGGCCTCGTCTTCTTCCCTCCGCGTTGTTCCGATTGCTTGTTGTTTTCTAGGGATAGTCATGAGTTATGCAGTTAGGGCTCACTGAGAGAGTGGGGAGAAAGAGATAGAGTGAGGGCGGACAGATAGATTGATTGACAACCGTAGGTCCCAACAAGATAGCAAGACGCCAAGCAACAACAACCCGTATTAACCGGAGCAAGAGAGTGAAACAACCGGAGGGAGGAACGAAGTCTCGCTCAATAAGCAAGAGGGCACAGAGATAGATGAGAAGAAGGCAGGAGTTTGTTATACTTAAACCGACACCTAAGAACATGACTTTCTGAGACTTTCGCGCAAGAAAGAACAGAGATCGAAAACCCAGGACCCAGGTGTCTTCGCGTTATCAGCGTCTAGGCCGGTTTGGCTAAGGTCCATTCTTGCATGTGAGGCGCTTGCGGTATAATAATGGTAAGATACCTCTACGGCTGCCCTTAAGAAATAGGTTCTAATTCATTGAAAAATCCATTGAGGAAGAGTCCAATGCTCAGCTCACTTGATGACCTTCGATATAACTCTGTCTTCGTCCCATTATGGAAAGAAAGGAGAGCATGCTTCAAAAAAAAGAATTATTAACTCAAAAACGCTTCTACTCTTATTCTACTTAGCTTCGGCTGCTATGCGTATCGAATGAGCGAAGTGACGGTTGGGTAGCAAGCACGAGCTGAGCGAAGCAATGAGTGTATGCGCATATGAGTAGTATACTTCGCCGCATATGAGTCTAATACGCTTAACAACACGCATATACGCCCGGAGACCATCAAGAACTTGACCTTGCCCGCCTTAACCACCCGAAGGTTGCGCCTATCCCCTTTTGAGGGAGTACATCCACTCTCTCGCTGGCTGCCTGCCTCTCTTCCCATGCACTACGGCGTATCATCATCGACTCGCACACCGCAAGCGCCTGCTTCTTTCACTCTTAAAGACTGTCGGATGGTACTTGGTTTTTCCCTAAAGCATTTCCAAGCAAAACTTGCCTTGGCTTCGTTCAATCAACAAATTTCTCGCGGGATCGAGCCGCAAATTCGGTATTAAGTCATAGATGCGCCTTTCGACTGGCATTCACTCCTCCAACACCAACTGCTGAAATAGCAGCGCTTATACCCCAACTGATTCAATGTCACTTGGACCTTCCTAAATGAAATGCATTTCCCCGATGATTCTTGGCTACTTGATTAGGCATTTCCATCTCTCAAACTAGAAAGCGCTTTAGCTTAGGAAAGCTCCGCTACGCACCTTTTATACCGCGAGTGACGAACTATAGCCATTCGCGGTCACCGCTGTCCTACTTGACTTCGCAAGCGCCTCACCTGGAATCAAGCATTTTCACTCGAGCGGAAACAGCTGACCAAGAGACAAGAGCTACCTCACCAGACTCCATTGCTCCGTCAGGCTTCTAGAGAGTATGACTAATGGCATACTTATTCAGTCGAATGCTCCTCTGGGCAAAAGGAAGATGACATAGACTATGCCGTTTATTCAAAAGAGCCATCACAGCTTATGAAAGAGCGGAAATGGCTAATTAGTTTAAGGTACTGACCAACTGAGAGGGAGAGAGCCAGAGCCCTTTTTCAGTGTTGTCGGAACGCAAGCGCCTCTATCGACTTATGGGGCTTCCATGTGATATCAGGACTTCCAATTCATGGAGAGCCCTACTTTGAAGTCATTCTTGATGATCTGCACAGGTGTCAAACTGATGGCTCTGGCAAATATCATTTGGCATTTTGTTATAGATATCTCATGTTGGTATGGCGCGACTGGGTGGCAAGGCTCGCCACGGCTCGGCTTCCGCGAGTCGGGTCACTTTTGCAGCCTGGCTCAGGTATTTTGATGGCGTTTGCTACCACAAGACTTTTGCAAAGCTGGGATTTAAAAGAGAACAGCATGTGCAGCTCGAAAAATCTTCATTCGGTCAGCGCAGTAAATCCATTGAGGCAGAGACAGAGGTAGAAGACCCCTGGAATCTGGGCGAAATCACTCATTTAGCAGCATATCTAGCCTACTGGCTTGCCTCCTTTGCTATCCCGTACGGGGAGGATAAGATTTTGAGGCCTAGCGTGATCTATCCTGCTTGTCAACTTGCTTGTGGAGTGAGACTCAGCATTGCTCCTGCTGCTTTAGCTGCAATTTCTCATGAATTTGGGGCCTTGGCAACGCATCCTTCACCTCGAGAATGTCGCGTCACCATGGCGACACACTATGTGAGTGCATGGGCAGCGTCTCTTCTACAGGGGATACCTGCGTTAAGCGAAGAGGTGGACCCCGCGGATCTTCCGATTCATAAGTCAGACGCCGGATAGACTCTGTATGCAATTGATCAATGCCAGGAGGGCTTTATCCAAACTGTGTTTTGACGGAATAGCGAACTTGGAATTTGACCATTGTTCGCGAGGCCGCATTCTACCGTCAAGATTGATGGAAAGCATGTGTGGATGGATCCATTAAGCAACAGGTACAGCCAGGTTGCAACATGGGAGTGGTTCCTGGCGACTCGTGCTTCAGTTCTTGTCTTCAAACGCGGCAAAAGCGTTATTCTGGAGCCATACTATCCGCATAGGTTCTCCAGGAACTTCGGCTACCACCAAGGCATTCCACCAAATGTTGATTTGGATATCCTTGCAAGAATTTATGATCCACATGACAGTCACTTTGTGGCTGCAGAATGGTGGAACTATTTCAGGCGGACTGGCATGAGCCTTCAAATGGAAATCCCGCCGCTAGGTGTTATGGGTGAATTTGACAAATTATAACCTGGTGGTCGCATCATAGCCAGAACTACAGGCTATACCCACAGTGCATCATTACAGCAGAGAGGGAGCGATTGTCTCTTGTCGACCTCCCAACATTGATGAATCGTTTCCGGAGCGGGAATATCCTTCCCTTGCGAAGGACGTCACAGCCCGCTATGCTACTTGGAAAAAGGATGGGATGCTCCCATCTTACAAAGATTCCCACAGAGGCTTGATGGCGAAACTGCACGAACCATTGAGGGCAGCTCAACGTGCGAAGGCGATATACCCGGCACCCCTTGTTGATTGGTATGAAATGCTTCTGGAGGACTGCATTGCAGAGCAGCACCCTCACGTGTCTTCACAGTTGCCGATGACGGATCTAACCGAGACGTGGATTAATCATCTCGTCAAATTGGTATCGACTTGGGGACCTATTACAGATGCCTTGGATATTGAGCAAGCCGACACTCTCGGGGAGCTCAAGCATGCTGTGAAGAGCGCGGCCAAGAAGGTGGGACGGGAAGCCGGGGCACTCATTAGTCGCCCTTAATCTTTTCTCTTGACAGGTAGAACTTGGTCCATTGTGCACGCATCCCTTCTCTTTCTTCTTTTTTTTTATTGGCTTCCTCTGAGTTTTCTCCACTTTCTTATTTATTTCAGATAGAGGGAAAACAGGATTGAGGTCAAGGACAACAGGAGGTGTAAAAAGCACCTCAACTGTGTCGACCCGGTCTACGAAGCGCCCGCGCTCTAGGACTTATGAGCCAGCATTGCCAACCCCAGGTCTGTGGACTACCAAACGAGGCGCTTTCAACCCATGGTATATCGTGCTTTTGGATAGTTGTTTCTATTATCCTATTTCTTGAGGGGAGCCCTTGCTAATGTATCTCTCATACAGCTTCACATCCCACGGCTGCTGCCTTCAGCCCGCGGCCTGGACCTGTCATCACCCTTGAGACCGAAAGGGTTGTGGATGAAGGAAGGGTCGAACAAATTGACGTTGGGGATTCCGATTCAAACAAATCGGTTGTCCATTAGAGAGCGAGCGGCGGGCTGAATTTCTTTGATGAATCCGGCTCGGACTTCCAGAAGGACTCTGATGGCCTGGACGGACTGGAGGACGAAGTGGGAACTCGCATGGAGGCTGCCAGTACACCGGATGTACCAATGGACGAGCCGGCGGAAATGTCCACCACAGCTGGTATCTGCTTAGAGATGCCCATCCAATTGGTCTTTCATTATATATATATATATATATATATATATATATCTATCACTTATTCTGGTGGCTGACCCCAAAGCGTCTCATTTGTCAGGGTGCGAACCATCAGTCTAACGGGAGTACCGTCCACCGAGCATGAGCTTGCTATCGTGATCTGGCGAGGAGGTGGGGTGGTAGAGGTTAGCGGGGCTCCAACTCCTCGCACTTTGACTGAGGTGATAAGTAGAACCCCTTATCCTTTCTATCCTTTGTAAATATGTAAGACATTTTTTTTGACGTGCCGAGACCTTCCCAGGGATCGCCATCCGCCGGGGAATCGACAATAAAGGACGAAGGGCGCCTATATTCATCTAGCGGGCCAAGCTCACCTGATCTTCAAGTCATTTCCCAGGGTGCATTAGAAGCAAAGCCCTCAAAAGAGTGCCATAAAGCCATCTTCACGACAGACAGTATTACGTCTTACCCCTTTTGCAGCTTCTTCCTTTTTGTTATTGGATATATTCTGAGGTATTCTTTGTTATGCAGTCATACCCAACCGGCGCTGCTGCTGAATCGTCATCTGATTCTCCCTCACTTGAACTTGGGATCTCCTGGCCCACTGCTGCCCCCAGATGCGCCCATCCCCTTCATCGGGCTGGTCAGTGCATGATTGACTGTGTTGGGGACTTGTTGGAGTCAGAGACTCCACTCTCCCCTGAAAAGATGCGGGAAGAACTTCGCGTGATGATTGACTTCTATCACGATGCGGGACTTCCGCTAAATCGCTGGATCGAATCCTGAGGAAAGAAGAGAAGGGTGATTGGGTAGTTAGGCGGTTTCTTCTTTCTCTTTTGCTTACTTTGTTCTTTGGTTGGAGACTTTTGCTCTTGTTTTTTATGTTGTTGTGGTGTTTTCTTTATCGATGTATAAGTGGGTTCTTTCTCATTAGATCCATTTGACTTATCATTTCCATCTTATTTTGAATGAGCTTCACTTGATCGCTCTAGAGCTTCTATTTGCTCTTCTAAAGCTTTTACTAGAATTTGATGTGATTCTGAAAGACCAGAAAGACTAGTGACGTTTACTGGTTTTGTATCTACCCACTTACCTTCGTTATCTTCAACTCTTTCTCTTTTGGTAGAGGCCCAGTATAAATTCTGATTCTTGCTTGGTTATTCTAAATGATTGAATTTGTACACGGAAGTTATTTGTTACCACAACCTTTTTAGTCAGAGATTTATCCAGTCCCACTAACAACTGCAAGAGCAGGCGGATAATCTTATTTGGATTCACACTTCTAACGATTTTTCAACATCCTCTGCTTGGTCTGCTCTTCATCATCCTAGAGACCTTCAGTTTCCTTTTGAACGTCTCTGGCATTCCCTGATTCCCAAGAAAATGTCCTTTTTCCGCTATTGAGAATCAAATCTCAGCGGATTCAGAGGTGCAAAAGCTGGGAATTTCTTTATGCTCTGCCTATCTGCCTATTACTGCTGCGCAGCTAAACATAGAGAAAGACCTGAACACATTCTGTTGCACAGAGTGATAGCAAAGGTTGTTTGGAGTTTCTTCGCTACTGTTTTTAAGGTTATCATCCGTCCTACAGATTCTGTACTAATTATCTTTCTTTGATGGAGTTCTATATATGATAGGCTTTACGCTGGTTGCTAAACAGCGAGCTAAGGACGTTCGATTCCCCCTTTTCATCAAGGGCGCAAGCGCCTTACCATAGTCCGCGACCTTATGATTGATCTCATCCACACTTACAGCCAGTGACTCTGTAGTGGGTTTTGACCCGGAAAACTCTCGGATCTAGTGGTGTGAGGGCTAGAGGAGGAGGCTCCCCATATCTCTCCCAAGCCTAGAAAAGCAAACCGTACTTAACATAGAGATTTATCTCATTCCGACTTATCCTCAGGCAAACTTGAGGAGACTTAATAAGGTCTTCCAATGGTATACTGAAGTCCACTGTGGCTTTCACATACCAGGCGACATACTCAAGATGCTGCTTCACCCAAGATTGAAGCAGACATTCCATGAGTTCGTCCTGGGAAAGATAGATAAACCTGAGACGATCGATTTGTTTTTCATCGAAGGGGCTATCTTTCGTAACACGAAATCACGCACATGCCCGATCCGGTAAGGATCAACAGCTCCCCGGAGTGTGAACCAAAACTTAATAGGGTATGGGCGCAAGCGCCTGATGGACTACAGGCGCTCGCGGCCAATGTCGTAACCATCTTCTGTGTCTCCCTTTCGGAGGACCAAAAGATGAATACGTATGGTAGCCTGCACCTCTCAAACGAGAGGAGGTCCACAAAGAGACTCCCATCATTGAGAAGTGGAAGGCAGGTGCAAAGCCATTGAAGATATTACACAGGCGAAGAGAGACCGGACTCAAATCCGTCTCTCCTTCATCAGTGAGAAATCTCTTCGCGAACTCTGCACTACCACGGTGAGACTGGAGTGACTTCTCCAAAGAGATGGTCACCTCACACTCATCCATTAGCTTAAGGTACTCTTTCGCGACCACCTCATCAGCGATGACAATATCATCGCCTAAGATAGCGTAATCAAGAAAGAGTTTACCAGGGCGGGCCCTCCAGGCCGCATACCACACTAACATATGATGTGTTAGGGAAGGGCCAGGAAGAGTCAAAACCAAGAGGCTGACCTTTTGTGAACCGGAATAAGTGAGCCGTTCTACGTGAGTTCTTTTCGGGAACTCTAAACGCTACGTTGGACATTATCCATGCCCAATTATGCGCTAGAGGTTCACCTATTAAGCCACTCAACATAGAGGCAGAGAGCCCCACCGGTAAAAGATCAGTTGCAGACTTAAGGTCAAAAGAGAACATCGCCTTTCAGCCACGCAGGCGTTTTAAAGGGGACGCGGTCGAAAGTTCCATCGGTTGGTAACAACCTAAGGATCTTCATAACCCAATCATGCAGAGGCCTTAAAAGCATCTGTAGAATAGGGTTACAAATAGCGAAGACGCAAACGCCTGCACCCTCAAGCTTAACACCAAAACGACCAGGTTCAGGCCGGGTGCGGATGTTCAACCACCAAGAATCGATTGCTGGCCAATGCAATCGTTTGAGGAAATGGCCAAATGCCACGCACGACTCATGATCAGGTTTGACGGGGTTGTCCCAACCATCCGTAACTAGGTGATCCCGGGTCTTAAACCAGAGATCACCAACAGCCTTCACTGCTCTGGTTTCCAATGAGTTATTAAAGCACCGGCATCTATAGGCAATGTATGCCAAATAGTGAACCTCTTTGGATTCTTGAGTGATTGAAGACTGTTCCCTTCCAATTCGGGAGAGTAATGACAGTTAGGTCCGGCAGACCAGATGGGTTTGAAATTCCAACCGAGTCTTAAGGGCACTCGTTTGACCTCTGGTGTAAGCGTTAAGCATCTGTTCCGAGTGAGTTAACAGCTCCTCACATATCTTATACGCTTGCTTTCCCATCCGGTACTTAGGTATGTGAATGGTCGTTGGTTTGACATTCACACCTTTCAGCCAAAAACATATCATCTTAGCGAGTGTACACATGCTAAGACAATACCTAATAACCGCGCCTTTAGAGTTTGCAGCGTATCAGCAAATGAGGTACACATCCATTAAGAGCACCACTTGTCTAATGCCCATTCGGGAAGGAGTCACAAAGCCCGCCCCAAAAGACTATCGGTCAGAGCTTGATTACGAACTGAACTCGTTGAGAACCTATCGAGCCCTATAGCGCCTTTGAGAGAGATTTGATCCTGATCCTTCCGATCCTACTATCCGCGCTTGCGTTTGACTAAAAACCATCGATAGACCCGTCCATAATGCTTGGCCTCCTGCAACAAGTTGATCTTTCTCATTTGTATCTCCATGGCCTTTCGTTACAAGTAATCACTGTAGGCGGCGCATGAATGACACAGCCAGTCCTCTTCTCTCCTGAATTATCCTGCAGGTGATTGAACGGACTAATGTTCATTCAGATAAAAACAAGCTACAGGCACTTGCGTTCCGAGGGATCGAATTGAGAATCTACAGCAACAAGAACTGTAGTAGAATAAAAGCAGGCGCTTGCGGCTGTAGCAACGTTTTCAAAGCATCCTCGATCTGGAACTCATATGAATAATAACACCTATTCCAATTGTTCCCCCAAGAAATTGTATCTAGGACTTCAGTCGAATATCCGTACCTATTTATTAGTATATAATAGATAGTCAGCCCAGAGGCATCAAAGCACTAAGAGTTTGAACCCTTCGTGGATCAAGAAAGATTCCCTTGCCCCGTAAGCGAGTAGGTGGTTGTATTTGCTGTTGCTGGCTGGCGGCCGTAGAAGTGCTTTTTTTTAACGGGGCTGCTTTTTTTTCAAGCTGAGGGGTGACATAGATATGAGATATGATAAAGCTACCTTCTCCCGAAAGCCATACGCCAGACAAAAGCCAGTCGTAAGTCGTACATAATTGATTCCACGAGATGCAACAGTGGGAAATCCTCTTGATGCTTTCTTAGGTTGAAACGAGAGGCGCTAGCGTTAGGGAAAGGAGAGCGAGGCGGGGGCTATAAACATATGGTCTTGCCCCATCAAGGAATGGAGATTGGGTTGGTGTTGGAAGGGATGAAGGTCTCGCAAGCACCTTGGCCAGCAAGCAGAAAAAGTACTTACATCTTGGGGCGCGCTAACGTGTGTACTCTTCTTCTGCCCATCCAAATCTGCCACTCGTTGGTTGGTGTTCCATTCTGTGTTGTTAGACTATGCCTTCTCAAATTTCATTCTTCGTCTCCCTAGTCGCAGTCTTCTTGCTGGCCGCCCAACCCAACATGCATTTTAGAGTGCCGGGTCGGGGCGATAGGCACGCCGCAGTCACACATTCGAGCAAGAACCTTTCTTCGCTATGTAAATGGAGGGCCGGAAAAAGTGCCGTACCCTCAAAGAATGGATTAAGGTGGGCTTCGGATTTGAAAAAATGCTCTCTTTTTTTTTCTCAAAAAGTGCTTGTTTGACCTACCGCTGTTAAAACACCACAATATATTTGGGGTTAATGCTCTCAATGGTGAATCGATCATTCGATCTCCTTTGAGTTATGAGAGGACGGAATGGAAGAAAAGTAATGAAACCTGCGATTGCTACTGAATAACCTCCTTTGACTTTATCAATAAGAAACCCCGCAAGCGCCTTTTTATTCGTTTGCCTCTTCAGTTCCATCGAAGCTCGGTTTTGTCTAAATCTTCGTGGAAGAAGAAGAAGCGGTTCACCAGCCACTACATCCAAGGATCCCACAAAATCATTAAACCTGGCGGCTGCTCTCTCTTTGATTAGTGATTCACCGGCCACTAGATCGATGAAGAATCTCTCAAAAATCTGCTCTCTGATCAGTGATTCACCAGCCACTACATTCAGGGATCCCACCTTATTCTCAAACCTGGCAGCTCGGTTGATTGGCACTCCTGTAAGCTCATCTTGCATACAAATCCTGGGAGTACCAGGTCCTGCATCCACCAAGAATATTTCTTCTCTTAAGCCTAAGCGTAAAACTGAAGATTGTGAGGCGTTTCCACTACTTAAGAAAAAACTGGAATTAGATCTTGGAAATGATTGACTCCAACTCATCATAAGCTTTTTTTTCTTCAAGCGCCTAAAACTAAAAAAACAACAAAATAGTACATAATAAGGGGTCTCGGTCAATTGAATCTGACTAAGCTACCGCTAAAGCAAATGTAGCAGCTCCGGCACCTTAGATCTGCCCCTTCTTTCCGCAAGCGCCTCATGCTCAGACAGGAATCGAGCGAATTTCCATAAAGCAGCCACCCAGTACCAAAGGAACCGATCCAAAAAGGGATCGGGTCGCGGATCTTCGGCGGAACCCGCAGTCCAACCTTCAAGATTTGTCCAAAGAAGAAATCAGAGGAAATGCAGCTGCCTGATGAATCGCTGAAGCCCGCACATATAAAAATCAAAGAAGTTTCCAAAAAGCAACTTGAGTAACCCCTTCTAACATAAAGAGACGATCATTCTACTCACGCAAGAGACTTCTCAAGCGCCTGGATTCTTCGTCGATTCCTCTTCCCACGTTCCTTTTTCGGGAATATCGAGAAGTTGAGTACAAGAGCCTCGAGAACACGGAAAACGCGCTTTCTTTCTATATGCGTTCCCAGCGTCGGTAAGATAGGGAATCAAACGTAGCAGCGATTTCAAGCATCAACTATGAGAATTGGATTTGTCACTTTCCCCTTCTTGGGTGAACCTGTCCCATTGCCCGAATCCAGGAATGGTGATGTCTCGTCCTGACATGGGCCGGGGTTTAATGGAACATGCTGCGGGCAGAGAAACTGAAGTTTATCTAGCCCGATAGGCAAACACCTTAAGAGAGGGCACTTCGGGGCTTAAACGGCTCTATTTTTACTATGCTCCACTGTTAGATAAAAAAAACATGCATATAGGCAAACCCCACGAACAACTAAACCATCCGTTTCGAGAGCTACAAGGAGGAAGGATTCGGATGAAGAATAAGAAAGAGAGAACGATGCCGAGGCTGAAGTCGAAACCTAAGTCGAAGTTCAAGCTAAAGCAGGCGCAAGAAAAAGAAAGAACTACCGCTCCGTGGAAAGGACTAGGCAGCCAAGGTATGCAATGGTCAGTAAGCTCATTAATGCCAGTAGTCAGACAAGGCAAGCAAGGGATTTCATAGCTTTCTTAGTCGCAAGCGCCTACCTGATCATCTTTCTTTTCAAAAAACATCTTTCTGGGTAAGCTCTCTCCTATCTCATCTTGCTCTTTCAGCTGTCATTGCCGTAACTTTTCTTCTTTATTTTCTTCTTTACCTGCATTCTTCGATGACCCGCATAGTTAAGATTGAACGAAGAGGGGAGTAGCGAGCGGACCTACGTTTCTTCTAATCCTAACTCACCCAAGGAGCAAGCGGAGGGCCGCTTTCCGTTTTCTCGCTTGCGTCTATCTTAGTTTTTGGATAGTGGTAAGGGCGTATGGCGGGAGGTACAGAAGAGTTTCCTTCTTTTCGGAGGGAGGCAAGTGCTATTACAAAATGGTAAGTGACGGAACAAAGCCAACTACAGCTTCCAAATTGAAGTCGCAAGCGCCTTCTGTACCCTCCATAGATGGGACTTGAGTGAGCATGTGGTTATCATCATTAGTAATAAGTATAACATTAAGCAACTCACCCTCCATAGTAACACCTTCAGAGAAGAAGAACTGTTGGTAGTGATCCACAGCCATGTCATGAATAAAAGAAAGATCAGAGACCCAGTTGCCTTGCGAATCCTTTAGCTTGTCGGACATATTAATCTGCCTTTTTTGCAAAACTAAAGAATGAAAATAGCTTGTGTTTCTATCCCCTTCAGAGAGCCATGTTGCCCTAGATTTGTCTCTCCGGACGCAAGCGCCTCCTGCAATTGAACATCTAGAATAGATCTCTTGGCTTTGTCCAACTCCTGAAAGTTGACATGAGAAGGATTAGAATCTAGTATCAAACTCAAATTGGCATTTTAAGACACCTCAGCCACAGATTGAAAAATGTTGCCATCGCAAGCGCCTTGTTCCACAGCTTAAGCTTAGCCTACAAATTTGTGAGTTTTCCACTAACAACAAATGCTAGAGCACCAAGAAGGAACCAAACAGCAGAAACCAGCTGTAAAAACTGGTCATGACATGTCCACATGCGTTGGAATCTCCACAGCTTAATACCCAGCATAACTTTTGAGGTAATTTGAATTAACAAGGGAGCATGATCCGTGGCAGTGCGACTTAGGTGTTCAACTGAAGTGGAAGGGAGCCCATTCATAATTAATAAGGCACCGATCAAGACGAGCCCGAACACAAGCCTATAGCGCCCTCTTTCTTGTTGCACCATGTATATTATATATGCTTCCTGTAAAACTAGCATCCGTCACTCTTGGGAAAGCAAGCGACTTTCTGGAGACAAGGCGCTTGCGACTTTAGTCTTTGAAGTTTGTGAAAGAAAGTGTTTTTATCATATATTCATTATTTATTATTAACCAGCCCTCGTACTAGTAGTGTAAGAGAGGCTTTTGCATCTATTGGCAAGGAGCTCTCCCCTCGTTCCAAACGAACTAACCATCCGTCAGTCTTATCAGGTATGCCAATTCGACTAGTAATAACGAGGCGCTTGCGCTCTAAGATCTATAGGGTTATTCTTATGCTTCTCCAAGGAACTAACGAGCCGGGGAGATAAAAGTACTAGAGTTCTCTCAATTCTCCACTCGAGATTGCTTTTCCTTCTTTTTTTTTTCGATATAGCTGGTGGCACTCCTCCTCCAAGCGAGCCTATTGGAGTGGTAGTTGCAGTTGTAATGCTTTTTAAAGCGCATTCAGTTGGAGAAAAAAGGGACTATTCTGTTGAAGTCCTAAAGGCATCCAGTGCCAATGCAGCCAATGGGGGAGAGTGCCCTTCCATCTAATTACAGTGCTAAGGCTAGCAAGTCAATAAGATTCAAAAAATAGGCATCCATCCGGAGTGCTAGTTTCTAGTCAAGCATATAAATAGTCTTTCTATCTTACAGTTATAGTCTAATAAGCCTATCCAATTTCAGAAATGCCATCCACTGGGCGCAAGCGCCTTAGATCCAATACTAGTTCCATTGCAGGCATTTTCTGGTTACGGGCGTCCTGGCCAACCTGTTGTTTCCTCGCAGGTAGTTGCCAGTGGCGAGCTAATACTATTTGTAGTCAAGATATTCCGCATGAAGAATTTCCAACTGATTTATTCATCTAATCTTAAGAGCATATTCCGAGCTACTTTCTTTGACGTATACAAACCCAGCTTTTGCTTCCCTCCATTGGGAGTTTGCTTGGGAGTGCCCTCTAAGCTAGTGGGTAATCAATTTAGTACGACTCTCCTTACAGCCAAGTATTTCATTTTTATGTAAATAGGTATCCCCTAGTCTTTATCCTTTCGAGGCAAGTTCGAGTGATAAGCATACCCTAAAATGACTTGGGGGTCCTTTTTTTCTAACAGCAGAGGCGCTTGCGAGAGGTTAGGGACCAAGAGCTGAAGAGGGGCCTCCCAGATTAGAGGGGGGTTCCTTCTGTAGTGGCTTCCAGTCCAGTCTCTTTCTAGGCATTTCCAAGCGCCTTCCTTTTTGGAGTCCATATGAGGCGATCTTTTAAGCTTCTGGGGGTCAAAACCAAACGAGCATAGAGTGCAGGCGAGCTCCCTTCTAAGGAGCCAATTGCAGTTCCAATTGTAGCATATCCAATTTCATTGGAAGCATATCCAACTGGATTTTTTGCAAGCATATTTCAAGTCTTTCGCTCTTGGAAAAAAAAGAAGTTTCAATTGTTTTTTATGTCATCTTAGTCGGTTATCTATTGGGTCCCGCCAACAAGTAATAAAAAGAAGAGTTCCCGGCCCAACCATGCAATTGTGGAAAAAAGGGTATTCTTTTAGCGAGTGTGAAGTTCTAAGTGCTTCTCAGGAAGGCCAGATGATTAGCTAGCGGCTTCTGTGGCTAAGAAGACAGGTATATCCTCAGTTCCAGCATGAGAGCCTTTCAAAAAGCAAGTTCTTTTGTAAGCCAATCTTAAGCTAAGCCCTGTAAGTTCCAGCAGACAAGAAAAAGCAATTTCACGCATTTGCCAATCCCGTGAGAAAGACATTTAAGTTTACTATCGGTTCGGGGTAGTTGTTCTGCCATGTCGATATAGGCGAGTGCTACTTACAGCCTTCCCTATTCAATGGCAGTTGCCTGCTATCCAATTTGATTCTTCTCTCTCTTTCATAGAATGCTTTGCTGCCCTTTTAAGCCCATCTAGTCATTGGGATCAAACTGAATGAATTGGAAGTTCTGTTACATCCGGTCCTAGTCGATCAGTTAAAATATTTAGAAAGGACTTTACGCAAAGCAGTTCAAATCTAGTTCTATCAAGCAAAGAAAATCCAACTTGCAAAGAGGAAGTCAAATGGGAAAGCAGTAGGACAACAACTATAGAAGAGGCACATTTCTTTCAAGACGCTTGCATCTTAGATTTGGCATCGAGGAACAACACCCACTATACTATACTAGATTTAGCCAATTCAGGCGCGGATGGGGATTCTCCATTTGATTTTACAGATTCAGATTTGGATGCCCCTGCGCATAATGATATGGATAGGGATGCTGATTCAGATGCGGCTAGAAAGGATCATTTGAGCTCCTTCGGACCCTCATCAGGATAAACAAGCAAGGGCGCTAAGCTCCTCTGCTTATGGTAATGCTAAAAAAAACTAATTTTGGATAAACTTGATATGTTAGTTTGGCTGATGCTATTTTGGATGCTTACCTAATCTTTTTCCCGGTTCGTTTAGCTCTTTGAGATTAACTGAACAGGTTGTTAGCACTCTCCCCTCCATTCCCTCCGATCTTAGAAAGAAAATCATTCTCTTTTGCTATTTCACTTCCCCATAGGGCGGTTTGTAAATCAGTTAATTTATATAGAACACGGCTTGATAACCATGTGTTACAGGCCGCGAAAATGCCATTATCAATGATTATTGAGTGGATCCTCCATTCCCATCTTTCGAAGAAGACAAAATGCGACCCCGAACTCGCACTTGAAAAAGGGATGCCATATAGCCGATTACATTACTATGTAATTATATAGTGGATTTATTCAATCAGGACTGCGGAATAATATCACAGTAGATTAAGCCCTTTCTTGAATGAAAAGCAGTTGATTGGTAATTAATGTGCGCTCCTATGGGAGTCGAACCCACCACATAGGACGCAAGCGCCTTGTTCTACCGAGATGAACTAAAGAGTGTGAGGCAAGTTTGACTTGGCTTACTTATTCGATTATTAACCGCAAAGCTTTCTACGAGGAGCCCCCATAAGTCACACTAATAGCAGAATTTTTGGGGGTAAACGAAGCTGTGTTTTACATGGCTGAGTTGAGGGTCCGAAGGAGCTGCTGACCGAAGCCAGCGTAAGTCCCTCCTGGACTAGAACCGCTCCACATATATCTCTTTCAGAACGAGCGTTAACTGACGCTGTTGTTGCTACTAGTCTTGACACCAAAAATGCTGTCGATAGAGTGAAAAAGCATGCCGAGCCGGGAAAAGCATAACGGGCCGTAGAACGAGCGCAAAAGCACACTCCCCGCAAGCGAGAAAATGGAAAGCGTGCTCCGGCTTTCGAGCGCTCCTTTCTTCTTTGAGAAGATTCGGCTTGAGCTTTACTTTTGAAAAAGGGCTTTGTAGAAGTTTCCCTTGGTCTCATGTTCTCATCTGAGGTAGCACCTGAAGTGAAGTTCTAGGTTCCACCACACAGGCTTTTTTGTTTGAGTCTTCTCAGGAGTTCTATCCTTCTTTTCTTTATCAGTCACTTTATCAACGAACTTAGATCGTCGGGCGTTCTAAATATCTGTTTCACAACAAGCTCTTCAAAAGTGATGGGCCGTACACCTTGTAGATATACCGCCATGCCCGGTCGAAGGTTGTTCATGCACATGCAAACTGCTTCTGACTCAGTGATGGGTTGAGGACGATTTAAACTTATCTTCCTCCAGCAGTTGATGAAATCGGCTGCTTTTTCATGCATCTGCTGTTCAGTTTGAGTCAACTCCGACATTCCCACACTTCTTTGGGTGCTGTAGAACCATGTGAGAAAAGCATCCCGCAAGCGCCTGTAACATGTGAAGGAAAGTCCTGATAGAGTTTTGAAGAAATTGCCTTAGGTTGAAGGGGCGGTCCGAATGAGCTGGAAAGCAGCCAAGAAGTGGGCGATGTCTTCATGAAGGGGCCATAGAAAAAGCATCTTATCTGTCCATTAAACCGGAATTCAGAGAGTCAGATTCTGGAGCAGCCTTTTCTTTCACAGCAAATGAAATACCTATAGAAGTTCCCTCTATGGCATCTATGTCAGTTCCGTATGCATCCTTTTCCGGCCGTGTCCCTGATACGAGACTAGTGCTACTCCCTTGCCAATCTGACTATTCTCCGATCGCTGAATCGTCTTCTATCCTAACCCCCTCTTATCAAGCAGGGGATTCTGAAATTCTAGCCTCAATAGCTGCTCCTTCTGTCAGAGGGGCAAGCCTAAACCATCTCTTGCTAACTGCGCATTCTCTGCTCGTGTCTATCTTTGCTATTCAGTTGAATGTTGGAAATCGGATGCTGTTGAAAGATGAATGGAATCCTCCTCGTGGGATATCCTAACTATTGATCCGGCTTAGTTCAAATAGCCAGAGCTAGATTCAATAGCTGCTGAGTCAATAGCAGGGGATTCAATAAGAGCTAGGAGAAGGGCAGATTCGTGCAAAAGAGCTAACATCCGATTTGTGAACAGATCGGCTTAGGACAGGCTTGCTTGCTTTCAAGAGTTTGACCGGAATGCTACTCTTTGCCCATTGGAAAGCTACCGAACTGGCTTGCTTTACTTACTTTACTAGCCCATCAACTACGAGTCACTTGATCAGACTTTCGCTACCCGCAGGAATGACACGTTGCCCAGCTATACCCTGCACACCCCTAGTGAGTCTAGTTTGATTGTTACTACCCTTAGATCGTGATCTGAGTAGCCACAAGTCGACAAAGAGGGACCCTTCTTTGTTTGGAAGCGGGAAGGAAAGGTTTAGGTAGCCCTAGCCTACGATTTCAGAAAAATTCCCAAGTTTTCAGTGAGTGGCCTAAAGGAATTACCGGTCTTAGGAAGAGTGGAAGAATACGGCCGAAGAAAGGAATTAGACCAGGAAATGAGATTCTATAAAAGAAAAGACATGCCCGAATGCATTTCTTCGTCAACGCTTCAGCCAGAGCCAACCAACTCTGACCCCCAAGGCCCTAGTGTGGGTCAGGGGAGATCCAGAAAGCTACATCCGATCTTGTGCCATGCTTTTATTCTTGCGCTTGCTTGTCATGCCTCCGGTGGCTTCTTTCTTTGGCGCTTGCCTGGATGGCTATCTTACTAGCAATAGTGTGCTGTTTTCTATGTTCACTTACCTTTTTCCTTTTATCGAGCATAATGATTCGATTGGGCTTTTTGGTCCCGAAAGAGTTCTCCCTTATCGGATGGCATCAGATGCCAGTGGCCTCTTAGCTTTGTGGGCGATATCGGATGGTTGGTATCTCACCGCATAAGTGTCAGGGATGGCGTAGTTCTTTAGAGCTTTACCGAGGATGTCTGTGCGTGCTCTCCCGTCTTTAGTCTTTCTCGGCGTCAATCGAGTTTTCACTCGCTTATTGCGCTGTGCGTTCTTCGCCTTCTAGCTAGCATGCCAAAGGCGGGGCGGGATAGAGCTCAAAGATAGGCTGAGGGCAGAGAAGGACAGACGAGACAAGGAAGCAAACAAAGGAGAAAAGAGAGATCAGAATAGAGGCCTTTAAGGTTGAACGGTAGGCCTAACTCTGTATACTTAGCCGGAAGCAGGGCATTCCACCGATTCGACTTAGGGAAAATAGCTTTCTCCTATAGTTTGAGAGCCCTTTTCCGTTACTAGTTGACGAGTTTAGTTGTCACTCGGAGCCACTCTGTCAACAAAACAAGTCGTTAGTCAAGAGGTTAGTTACCGTGTTCGGTATCGGCAGAGAGGAAGGATAGTGACACAATAGCTCTAACATAATAAAGCTGTCAAGAGGAAGCAATGCAGTCAGTATACAGAATCCGCTTTTTAACCATTCGATTCGCGGGCCCCTACCCTATGGGTTGTTTCATAGCTTCTGTCAGGTCAGGAGAGAATGGAGGAAAGGTGGTTTCAAGGCCGGGTGGCCTCGCCTTTGATTGTGCATTTACGCTTTGTTTAAGCAGCAAATAATGCACTTTCTAATCTGCTTCTGTAAAGAAAGTAGAACAGAAAGGCTAAGGCTAACTAACTTACATGATTTCTTATTGATCTGGACGATCGTTATCCCGTTGGTTGCTAATCGACAGGTGACATCATAAAATCATGGCCGGAGCCTAGAATCCATCTACTGTGAACACCCTCATATGGGGGCAATATGCCACATCGATACGAGGGACCTTTCTGAACGACTATGTTGTACAACTTCCAGATTAAGCCAAACCAGACGAGATCATCGTTCAAGTCCAACTGCTTCCAGTTAGTATTAACGACAGGCCGGTCCAGTACCAGACCTAGAAGGTTGGGATCTGGCGCTAAGGCCGTAGTGCAGTACCATTGTAACCAGACTAACCATTGACGAGTCCATGACCGCGTCACCGTTCTTTCCAGAAACTCAAGCTCACTGTCGGAGCAGAGGCTCTCTGGAATGACCCGAAGGTCTTCCGAAACGAGCTTTCTCTTGAGATACTCAACTAAATATCCCACCATATAAGGACTCAGTGGTGATCCTCTACCTAACCAAAGGTGGAACAGTAGTGAGTTTCCACTACGAGGTAGCTTCCAACCTACCCACAGCCGTTCTAACTTAGGCGAACGAGTGTGAGTACACTTAGCCAATACACGAAAACCGCGACCACAGTAACCTAACAAGAAGTGGACCTGCCTTAATATTCCACTTCTGTGCTAAGACCAAAAGGCCGACAGTCGTCCTCTCTGCCAACAAAGAGCAAATGGAAGCCTGGGAAAGGTTCCTTCGGTTGACAAAGAACCGCTTGGCAAATTCAAAGCCTCCTACTCTCGAAACCAGTGATTTATTATGATTAATATTGACTCCAAGATCCCTGAGGATCAATGAATATTGGTCAGCGACCATTTGATCCGCGATGACCACATCGTCACCGAGGATCGCATAATCCTTAAAATGCCCAACCATAGCAAGACCTTTTGTCTTAGCTCGCTCCGCCGCTAGCCACATAATAACATGGTGTGACAAAGTGAAAAGTGGCCACGATGAGTAGTAACCGAGTCCGCAGTTGAAAGCTACGTTGTACCACCCTTTTGTTAGGGGCGGGCCAAGCCGAAATACAGCATGACCCAGCGTAGAGTATACAACTGCGTTGGCGATTGTAGGATGGAATAACATGGATACTACAATCCAAATTACCTCAAGTGGAAACCTATCAGTGGCAGACGACAAGTCAAAAGAGTACAGGACTCTCCTGCCTATCAATCTTTCAAGAGGGGCCTCCTGACAGAATGTTCCATCTGTGGTCCTAAGAACCTTCATAACCCAGTCATGCCATGGTTTAAGCAACCGCTGAAGCATGTAGTTCCCAATAGCGAATATTCTCTGCTTACCACCCCCTTCCACCACAGACGCCAGCCGACCCTCCATGACGGGAATATCCCTTCCGAGACAATTCCAAAGTTCGGGCCAAAGGAGCTTGAGATGAGACACCTCTGGCTCGGATGAAACGAACACATCCAGGGTCCAAAGGAGAAATCCACTTTGGTGCCCATAGGTTGAATGGAGGCCGCCACCGCACATCAAGCATAACTCTAGTTGTATGGAGCCTAGAGAGATATACATGGTGAGGTTGACAAAACTCGTCAATTCAGATACCAGATATAGAAAGCAAGATTGAAATCTTGACTTTGCTCTCTTCACTTTCTCTGAACTTGGGAGTGCCTTCCAAGTAGGTGCCCATGACATACCTGATTCCACTGGTATGCTTCTCACGTGTGGAATGTAAAGGTCCACTAGAAAATCCATCACTAAAGCAATTTCACGATAGATATTGGTAGTGGATTGTTTAAAGTCCTCTCCCTGCTCATCCGTGATAGACCGAAAGGTCGCTGCAGACACTTTAGGTGCCACATATGCCAATCGGCTCAGACTAAATCACGAAAGGTCAAGTTTGACTAAATCATCACTCCTCTCAGACCGCTCTTTTATTATCCTTCTATGAAAAGAGGGAATGAACCGAGGGATGCCACAGCGCCTCATGGAAATCCACACCTTAAGAGTCACTGGGCTATTTCGAGGGGCCTGGTGCTCAGCATAAAACTGCTGAAGACATACCGCACACTGCTTAAGATAAAGGGCAGTGAACAGTATGCCACTCTTACGAGTGATCCGTACCACTTCCAAAGCGAAGAGGTAACCCGCAATGCAGCGTTCTGTTGTCAATCATCCAGTGATTACCAGGAGGACTTGTTTAAAGAGTCCCCTCCGTAATCCCGAGCTTTCGAAGGCTCGGTACTTACATGATTTCAACTATGCCTAAAAAGTGAACAAGAAATGTGTTCACTAGTAGCTAGTATTGAAAGAGAAGAAGTCGTTCCTTCGCTGCTTGCTTTGTGCACTAAGAGCTTTCTTTCCTTGCAGATAGGAAGAAATGAATAGGAACAGAAAGGGACATTGTTCAGAGTGAAACTAAACCAAATGCCCTCTCTCTGTAGGACTCACTTTCTATGCCACAAGGCTACTTCAAGGCAAGCTGGATCTCTGGGTATTCATTCTCATTCGAGAAGTCCCTCTAAGGTATAGACAAAATATAGTACCACAAAGCTAGGGGACTTTACAATTGAGTATGCCTAATTCCTTCTGTGAAAAGCTTCAAAGTTGTCTAGGTTAAATTTCAAATTGCCCTAAGATTGAAAGTTTGACCTGTCACAAGTTGAAAGTGACATCTATGTGGGTTCGGCCCTAAAGTGTGGATCATCGGGTTGAGTACAAAGCATGTTTCAGACCTTGGGCAGTGACTAACTTTTAATATAATTGAGAAAGTAGGAAAGCCATGAGCTCCCTTGTCTCTCTCCATTGTTGACTCAGCTTGTGCCTGTTCGGAAGAAGTTGGGTGTCCCGGCTCATAAGAACTGAAATCTGCTATTTCTTCATATGCTTTGGTTTTTGCACACAGCACGAGAAAAGAACACTTTTCTCACCTTTCTTACTTAAATAATCGATATGAAACCGGTTTCGCCACGTTGGCTAGGTTGATCTTTAATCATCAAATCACGACCCATTAAAAAACTTCGCTATCTTATGCCCGAAAAGTGCTCTTCTTGAGCGACCCATTCTATGGGCGGGGGCAGCTAGTAGAGAGAAAATCTCCATCTCGGTCCCATTGATTTAATTAAAGCTTCTTATGATCAGGCTCATTTGGCTGAGATCTTGCTGCCTGGAAAAGGCTTGGGTAGGGTCAGTCTATTGGTTCGTTTGGCGCTTTGAGGCTGTCTTCGACTCATAGAAGAAGGAAGCCCACAATTTAGTCGATTTAAGACAAGAAATGGAGTTGGAAGCTACTCCTGTTCATCATGCGCCTTGTGTGCTTTGTATTCTCTATCGCTTGGGAATAAACGATCACGATGTAGCAGGGTCGTGATAACTCTCTTCAAGCGGATCAACAAAGGCGAGATCTGCTCACTTGCCCATCGACTCGTCTCTTATACAATGAAACTAAGTCCATCAACTATATAAGAAGAGGAGACAGAGAGGTAGTATGTTGCCCACTTGTAGCAAGTTCTTACGGGACGTAGCTAAACCTTCCGAGGGACATCCTTCTATGTCACAAAAATCTTACCCGTGATAACCATTTTACGGATTAAGCCCGAGGCTTGGATAACAGAGATTAATTCCAGTATAAGCAGTTGATCTATACTAAAGAGGGTAAGCGAGACATAGCCCAGAAGCTCATGCACAGATTGACGAGGAGATGTACAAAATGAGCATTTCCAAACTCATGTTTAACCACGAGGAGAAAAGACCTAGTTGAAAACAAGAAAAAAACCGGTGCCCCGATGTTGAGGACGTTGAATCAACGGTTAGCTAGGTCGTTAGAATCGTTACAGAGATTCACCCTACCCGCTTCCTCCGGTAGGGCTGTCTTCTAGGGTTCATCCTATGGCTACTTAGGATCCGATCTATAGCGCGCCACCCAATTACGGCTACCTGCAGCGGTCTACCCTTGCACTGAACATCTACATAAAGATGGTGAGTGGTTAGGAGTTGTATGTGACCATCGATTGGCCTCTTCTTTCCGGAAGAATTTCCATGGGTTTCACCGGGTGGCAAGGGGCGGAAGAGGGTCCCGCACCTCCGAGTGTAGAACATATCAGATTAAGTTAGCCAAGCCCCAAGGAGGGGATCACCGAAGTAGGGGACCGAAGCTAGCGAAGTGAACCGTTAGAAAGCAGGTATAAATAACAAGAAGTCGGGCATGAAAGCCAAGTGAAGTGACCAGAGGGTTATGGTGCGGTGCCAATTCATTCTTAACTTAAGAGGGCAGTGAGCTAGCCTTCGTTCCTTTGGCAAGAGAGGATGAGAACGGAACCTTTTCTTATATAACAATAGCAGCTTACGGCAAATTCTGAGGAAGAAAAAGATGTGAACATGAAAAGTGAGTCAGACCGAGGAATCTAGTTCACTGAATTTCTTTATTCCGAGAGTAGAAAGAAGCGCCCCTTGACTTGGGGACTAGGAGAACTAAATTGGGCGAAAGCATGAATGTATAGAAAAAAGGGTAAGGGCACTTTCCTGGCTTTTCGCTCTTGCTTTAGCTCGAACAAGTGGAATAAACGAAAATCCAATCCAGTATTGGATTTTTTGTCGCTGATGCGATGGGCTTTCTCCGGGCTTTGACATGCGTAGGATTAGGGAAAGATAGTGAATAAGGAAGCATTCAGTACGGGAGAGAAGTGCTTTACTCGACTCCTCCTTATGAGGAGAGGTTTGCACACGTTTGGGAAAGGTGCAAATCAGAAGTGACAGGATCCGCTCTTCATTATTCCAATCTTGGAGAAAGGGGTAGGGATTCGATATCGCACGGGAAGTGAGATGCGATCTTTCCTCAAGACCATGCCATCAGAGCTCAATTCAATCGAGGGGAACACTGGTGTATATATAGCTGCTTCGCTCATACTTGCCGCTAAAGGGCATGTCCTTGAGAGTACTTAAATAGAATCATTCCCCGCAAGCACCTTCCTTCAAGACCTACCTTTATAATAAAAACAAGAGATCCAGTGCTCTAAGCTAGTGAATATGAGACTGGTGCCTGACTTCCCGGACATGTGGACATGAAAAAGAAATGGATCGAGGAAGATTCCAATTCATACTTGAATCCCACTAGCTCAACCACAGCAGATTCTATAGCACCAGTTTCTGGTATAACTCCAACACCGCTTACTCTCACACCGGAAACGAAGACAGCACCGGTTATTGCATCAACAACTTCAACGGATAGTTAACCAAGAACAGCGCTTACTGATATAACACCAAGACTGGATGGATACTGCAAGAGCTTCTACGCATGAAGTGACCTCTCTTACATCGGACATTAAGTCAGTGAAATTCCCAGCCTTAGGTCAACCCCTTCCTGAACAACCGAGGCACAGCTTACAAAGCAAAGGCTAGAATAGCATATAAAAATAGGCGGGATTGCCTTCCTTGCATCAATTGGCACTATCAAGTCAGAATCAACAGCAAGAGGAAAGGAAGAAGCCACAAGCGCTTTTACGCCATCTCAGTAGGAAGCCATTTGAAGAAGCTGTGGCACTGACATGAGGAATTCTGATTTCACATGAAAGGTGTCGAAGGCACTTGCGAAGCATCGAATGCCCTCAAAGAAGGGGTTGTGACAGAAAAGGAAGTGGGATCAGTAGCAATAGGAGAAGGAAAGGCAAGCAAGGGTTAGCGTAGCCCTAAGGAAAGTCACTTCATACCTTAGACGGGTTTAGGCTTTAGATTCGAGAGTTGGGATTGAGCTTTCACTAAAGGACCTATTCTCTTGTTATTGCCAATTCCCAGTCCTAAGATGATTATCCCCGATTCGCCGACCTCCGAACAAGCTCATACCATCTCGTGAGCTCCTCCTTATCTCAAGAATAGGTTTTGCAAGTGAAAGAACTGTGAGTTTTTCTAGAGTATTTCGTAAGGCAAATAGCCTATCTATATAAGGTAAAGGTATCCCCAGATGGAGGAATTTCCGCAGCTCTCAAATAAAGCTATTTCTTTCTTATCAGAACTGCCATAGTTGATGCATCGAATGCTTGTGCAATAAGACTTGATAAAGGAAGAGCTGTTTGTGGGATAACGTCACTTGCCTTCAAGCTTGAAACTGATTGACCATGAGAGTCAGATCAATAGTCTAAGATTCCCCAGAAAGAAAATCAGGCAAACCTGTCATTCATTGTCAAATCGGGAGTTTGATTCGGCTGACAACTCAAGCAATCTGCCTTTCTCTATGTTGAAGAAGCAAGGGAAGCAAAGGCAATTGAAGAGAAAAGGAAAGCAACTCATTATGTAACTCCAACTCGATTAAGGCAACTTCGTAGAGTGCAAAGCACTGGCACCAGATTGAAGAGATTATATTAGGGCTGGACTGGATTAAACTTTAAACTCTTCCTACAATGAATGAAACTTCCATAGGCTGAAATCGAAGAGAATAGGAATGCCTAAAAGACGGAATTCAATTCTCTGCCCACCACTGTAACGCAAACCATGGTGGCCGCAAGCACCTGCTCTGAATTAAATCAACTATAGTCTTGTTATCCAACTCGACTATAGCAGGTAAGTAATGCAAGATATCACATATTCTTAGCCCCATTAACAAAGCCCTGAATTCTGCTCGTTCCATGGCCAAAGTCAAAATGAAATGCAAAGATCAGTCCCTGACTGTCTCGCAAGCCACCTCCCCCTCCTGACCGTCCTGGATTCCCCTTAGATGCTCCATCAACATTCAACTTCAGCTGACCATTTGCAGGCTTCATCCAGTAGATGAGACGTGCATCAGACCGGGGAGTATGTATTTACATAGGCCATTACAGCGGATCTTAGCATTTTCGTTTTAGCTAGTGAATCTCCAGCACGAGGCGCTTGCGGAGAGATAATATATCATACCAATCCTATCTCACCTTCTCAATGGTTCGATATGATGAGACGGCAACCCCCTCATATCGAGATGAATTTCGTGCCCTCCATAAGTGCCAACATATCCAAATAGGAAGAAGAAAGCAACTGAAACCATATCTCGAATTAAGATTACCCCTTGACGACCATCTAAAGTATCTTATAAGTACTGAGTCTTAATGGCAGCTACAGCTTGTTCGAGAAATAATCCTAAGCAATCGCTGCTAATTCACCGTGCAGCAACATGTGGGCTGGAGTTTTGGCTGTCCGTTGCCTACTCTGCAAAGAGAGACGATAAGATGCTTTGTCCATACAACATTCTTCGGACCGCTACAGTGACTCAACGGCTAAGGTGTCCTTAGACCTTGCACCTTTCCCAAGCCTGAAATAGTAAACCGTAGCGGACATAGAAGGAAAAGCTATCCCACCACATTTATTTTGACACCCGTACTGGATTTTCCCTGATAGGTTAGTACCCGTTGTTAGTCTTCAAAAGTAAAGAACCTATTAGATCCAGTTTGGCCCTAGCTAGTCTTCGAGAAAAGCAGTTAGCAAGCAGGAATCGACATCACCAGTGAAAGTTGTGAGGTTCCAACAGTAAGGCGCTTGCGAAAGAATCCATCTTCTTGGAAAAGTTTTCTATAGTATTGTTGCGGGCCTATAGCGCCTTTGTATGAAGTCCTACCTCTTCCTTTTCCGTAGTTCCCCATTGCCTGAGAGTCAGAAAGTCAGGCAAGGCGCTTGTGGCAATTTCAATAATTGAAAAGCCATAAGCCCTATTGTCGGGTCAGATCATAAAGTCCTTATGATTCTCTCCGTGTACCCGCTGGAAGGTCTTCCACTACACTAGTTTTTCCACTTGATGGAAGAGTGGGGGCCTATTAGAAGAGTCCTTTACGCCATACAGTTCCTTTTCCAGGGTCGATCAAAGGAGCACGATTACCCTTTTGGATAGTTCGATAGTAAGACCTTACAAGCTTTTCTTTTTTTATAGCCTTCGAGTAGGGCCTTAGTTCCTTACTTCATCTCCAATGGAAGCGTCAATGCAGACTATTCTTTGAGTCCTTTACCAGTGAAAGTCTCCCTTATCCAGTATCCAGTTGTAAGCAAGCCATGAAAGGAAAGGCAGCTTTCAACGATTCGTTATTTAGCAGCCAATGCTTTTTATAACTAGACTATGCCGCCGGAAAGCAATCGTCTCGAAAGCCGACAGACAATCTTTTCCCTGAAAGTCAAGCACGAGATAGTTCATTGGGGATAGTTTTCTTTGTTTAGCCTATTATTGGACTACCCTCTTATGTTGGTGTCTCGCTCATCAGCTCGCCTTTATACTCTCAATTAATGCGAGTACTTTCTCTTCGGACTTTCTATTTTGATGTCAGTCGAGTTTCTTCTCTCCTTTATGTATCAGTGGTAGGGCCAGAAAAAGTAGCTCCCTTAGTTAGGTCTCTCTCTTAAGTCAGGGTCACTTTTAATTGAGCTGTAGCTAGAAAATAGTATGTTCCCTCTTCGAGGGCAAGTGAGGCGCTTGCGTAGAGCTAGCTTCGACTGGAGACAAGACGGCTGTGATTGTGGATGTAGGACGTCAAATTCCGCTACGATCCTTGCCACGGGATCTCCCTTCAGAAAGGAGTATCCCTGCTATGTTCATACTTCGACGCACTCCAAACCGGATACGACTTACATATTTGGCGAAGCTGAGATGTCGGATGAGTGGATGTCGATTGTTTTGTTGTTAAAATTGGAGATTCAAGTTTGTGTAAAATTGGAAAGGAAAGGTCGGCTGCATTCTAGAATGGCGGGCCGGCATGAGAAACAAGCCCTTAGGTGTACTCTCTCTTTCCTATCTATTTTCCTCATCATGGCGGTTCACTCTCCGGCTCAGATGCACCCTTACCCTACGCTTTTGGACTACGGGATAAGGGTGCTCGGAGCCTGTGTTGATGATACCTAAAGTGTTAATCCATCTGCCCAAGAACTATTGGAATTAAAGCCCTAGAAAGGAAGTACTTCTTCTTAAGTGGTCATGCTCCTCACCCTTCCGTCCCTTAGTCTCACTATGTTCACCTAAGTCACTTCGTCCCTTAGTCTCACTATGTTCACCAAAGTCACTTCGTCCCTAAGTCAGGGGGCGGACCGGAACCCCTAGCTCTAAGCGGGAAGTCAAACAATCAGTCGATGCCAGGGGAAAGAAGAACAATCAGTCGATGTGGGCACAAAGTCAATGCCCTAACTCATTCAATAACTCAACATCACCCCCGGTGTTTATCAAACTCTTTCTCTAACTCATCCGTGAGGGAAACAGAACATTCTTATGCCTTGAACTCACTCAATGCCCTAGCTCCAAGTCGGGTGCCCTAACTCCATAATTCGGCAACAATCAGTCGATGAAGGGACAGAAAGAACAAAGATCGTGTGCGGGGAAGAGGTACGAAGTCCACTCCGGGAAGTCGAGGCAGGCGTACACATGTTTGTTTCACAACCTCTGGCTCAGTCGTACATATAACTTCTTTGGTGCTCGGGGCCCAGTACTTCAATTGGTGCCAGCAACTAAAGGGGGCAGACACTTGACTGGAACTCTTCCTGCTTACAGAACTTGGCCTTTCCCTTCTTAGTGAGAGGAGAAAGTCGCTCTTGAGGCAGTCTATCAATGCACGAACAAGTCCATAAGTCAATTCCCAGGTTCTCTCTGCAATAAGTCAATAAACCTGACCTAAACTCTCACTCTTCCACTTCGGACTCATCTATTTTACTTCTGCCACTCTCTAAGGAAGAAAAGGGAAAACAACAACTCTATTCGATGCAGGGACAAAGGCGCTTGCATCAACTAATCAGCAACAATCACTCTATGAGCCCTATCTCCATAAGGCATTAACTAACTCAAGAAGTCAATGCAGGTACAGCGGAGGGGAAGTGAGATAAGTGAAGTCAGTCGTACATATTTGAGTGTCCGGGAGTGATGCTATTGATTTTACGGGGAGAAAAGTACTCCTGGGGCTATGGGGAGGTGTCCAGGAAGTCAAACAAATGATTGCCGACAGCTTCTTACTCTATTCCCAAGCTCAATCAATATCTTCTCTAGCTCAATCTAGCGATTCCCTATGCCCCAGCTCACTATCTCAATAAGTCGACGAGGAAAGAAGAAAGCCACTAAATCACTCCATTATCATCTCGCGTGAGGGGAAGAGTTGTTGGTCTTAGGTGTGTACTAAGCTGTTATTGTATCTCTCCTTGGCTCTGGTTAAGTAAAGAGAAGGCGATGCACCTTATTGTTTAACTAAGTTGGGTGTCCACCCGCATCACAGTTTACTCGATTGATAACTCAGGTATCCGCTTCCGATCTCAAACTCACTAAGGGGAACAATTAACTCTTTCTCTGCCTTTCTATCCATAACCCACTTCACACTCACTCGGATCGGACTCATTCCTCTATGAAAGGAGCAAGCGGAGGGCGCTTTCCGTTTTCTGCCACAAAAACAATGAAATAGAAGGACTCAGGCTAAATCACAAAAAGAATCTAAATGAAGAAGATTTTCTTGGGGGGACAGCCGATCGCCTGACTTGACGTGCCTTGGTGGATTCCTGACTTGCCTCAGTACCTCCGGCACCTGCCTTCCTTCCAGCAGGACTGCCTTCCCAGAACTAGTTCTTTATATACACATATCCCCAGGTTCCCTCAATTATCGATTTTCATATTATCATGTAGTGATGTTCGAGATCGCTCATCGGTGTCTATGATTGAGTAGACTGGAATCTCGGAACCAATGGCCTCCTAGGCTTGAAAGATAGCTAATGTGACCACGTTCCGGAGGACAGCAAAGGCACTCTTGTACTGCTTGAAAGACCAGCCACGGCCCGAGAAGTCCCCTGGCTGACGCCACCCCATCCTTGTCCAGTAACCATTCTGAGGGGGAGTAGATTCGTTAGTCGAACAAGAGTAGGTCCAGGAACCATCATTTACGAAACGGCAGGAGCGAGGCCCTTGCGAAGGAGTAATGGGCTTTCTTTTTCACCTGGAATTGAACTGTAAGAGAACCAATCCATTGTCTTCGAAAAAGAAAGGTATGCCTTTCCAAAGCCACTAGGCGCTTGCGGGAACTGCTCTCGAACTCGAATCCCCTCTTGTCCCTGAAAGAATAGGTCCTGCTCTAGATGCTTCGGATTCTGTCTAGTAGATGCGAATCATAGTCAGGGACCTAGTTGACCTTTCTTTCCTTTCTTCAAGCCAATGGACATAAGAAGGAAGTCTTCGTTTGCAATCATAGGTTCTGGGACTGCTTTACCAATCCTGCATCAACTTTTTGACTTGATTACCGATGTTACTGTTCTCGAATGACCTCTTTGAATTGAAAGAATTTCTTAAATAAAGATGCCGATGAAAGTGCCCTCCAGTAGGGTGATAGTTCTATTACAGAAGGGCTTGTTCTTGTTATGTAACTGATTGATCTATGAATGCCAGGGAAAGTTCCACTTGGTCCATGAAATGCCGTCAAAGGGATGTTGAGAGAGATGACTCAGCAGCTGTCACGTGAGCGAACGCCACCCCCATGAGTCCTGCCCTGCCTTGAACCACTCGGTCATTTCTCCTACATAACATAATCTTATTATCGACCATAAACCGAGTGAAAAGCGAGTAATTCATATTATTGCAGTACAGGTACAACCAATCTATTCTAATGAAAATGTCACACTTTTCCGCAAATCTTAAAAAAAATATTCAATATTCTCTTGACTTCTATTATAGGTGTAGGTAAAAGAATAAAAAACACTTTTTCTTGTTAAGGAAAGGGGGAAGGGGGATATATCCAATAATGTTTGTTAAGACGATGATCTTTTCTTATTTTTATTTATATTAATTATATTATACCGATGATTTAACTTAGAATAAATCAACTGAAGAATCCATATTTTATACTAGGGTTGCATTTAAACTATGGTTCTATAGGAATAAAGAATGCCCCCCATTTCTCAATGGAAACTCCTCCCATTACCTACCCCATGGATCTATTACAAATGGATAAATTGTTCCATAGGTTTTTCTATTTCGAGTGTATACATGTTATACAAACAAAAAATGATGGTGACTTTTTTTATAGAATAATTATTTAGAAGAATTATTCTATTCTTTTTTTCCTCTTTGAATCATGATCAAATCAAAACTTTTTGAGTTCTCATAATCTGTAGTGTAAGAATATAAAGTCCTTGATTCTTGAACTTAGTCAAATGAAATAGTAAGAGTTCCATTTTTTGGGATACTACAAATTTTGGATGAAATCCAATCATATTAAAATATTTCCTATCTCTCCCTGCCAAAAGGCACAATTTGAATAGAAAGTCTATATTTTTTTATAATTAGTCTCTTTTTATGTTATTTTAAATCTTGTACAATTCCCTTGTTTGTGAGATCATTTTCTTCGAGGGGAAATGAGAAGAATTATAGAATGGGTTGCTAATTATGCCTAGATCTCGGATAAATGGAAATTTGATTGATGAGACCTCTTCAATTGTAGCCAATATCTTATTACGAATAATTCCGCCAACTTCAGGAGAAAAAGAGGCATTTACCTATTACAGAGATGGTGTGATTTGATTCTTTTTTATTTTTTTTAGCTATTAGTCTTACGAGAAAGAGACATGTTAGTCTTACGAGAAAGAGACATGTTTCAGGTTGAGGATAGAAAGAACAAATTATATGGAAATAAACCTACGCTTGGTGAAGGTGAAGTTTGGAGATAGAACAAGACCTTCTGTCGTGTATCCTCGATTGATGCGGCCTCGGATGCTTCAATCGTCGATTTGAGTATTGAGCGAAAGGTTACACCTATAGGTTCTATCTATATTGAAATTGCAAGTTAATCCTAGTCTACTCTACTAGTACTAATAGGTGGCATAGGGGAAGAAGCACTACACCTAGGAATCAACAACACGAAAACTTTGTTATAAATTAAAACAAATTCAAACCCTTTTACTTATTTGTATCGAGACTAAGAAGAATGGCTGGGACAACAAACATCCATCTCGTTTGTATTTTGGATACCCGTATAACCATCGAAGATCGTTGAAGTGACTAATCCCTGGAAATAGGAGCGTTAGGGACAAAGAAATTGTTGGAGTTACCATTTCTATCTACCACTTATATGATTAGTGTTAAGAAAAAAACCTCTTGCAGGAACTAGAGATTTCTTGTAAAAATACCAGCCCCTATCAGTTCATAAAAGGATATTTCTTTTTTGATCCCATGGATTAATCTTTTTAATACTATGCACAGAAAGGAGGAGCCGTATGAGATGAAAGAAAATCTCATGTACGGTTCTGGAAAGGGGATTCTTTGATTGAATAGAATGACGACCGTAACGGATGTTAGCTCAATCTGAAGGAAATGAGGTGTATTTTCCTCTTGTTCATCTTCGACTGCATAGGCCCCGTACTGCTCAAGTATTGGATCCGCCGTACATGTCATGGCCAGCTTGGCCTCTGTTTCATCGCGGGCAATCTGTTGATGGGTGTGCTCTTCCCGATGCATGTCGGCCGGGGGAGGGGACGACCTGGGCATTGTATGAGGTGGGGACTGGTCAGTCCTCATATGGACCGTATCCACCACAAGGTGCACAGGGCATTGGTTTTCTAGGTCGTAACCCAGGCCCAGATATCCTTTTCGGATGGATTTTTGTTGGCCAGCTGGGTACCATAGCCGTTCAAACTGCCGCGCCTTCTCGGGACTATATTGTTGCGGTCCGCCCCACTTTTGGCCCATCTGTCTTATCGACGGGGCCATGTCATCTATCCCTGTTATGGTTGCTGTGTTGCCCATATTCTGGCCACCCCAAGTCATGTTCGAGGCTCAGGACATAGAGCCACAAGCCGCACACCAAGGGTCAAAGAATTTGCCAGAGAATGCAGTAATCTCGCAGAGGCTTCTCATAGAGCGTATCGTGGATGCAAAACTTGCGGAGCACGATGACGGCTTGACGACAGTAGATCTATATCGGGTACCTTACCCCGTTCATCACCAATTCAAGAGACTCCCACCGGAAGTGACTCAAATCCAAAAATTTCCCAGGTTTGATGGGCGGGGGTCTCCAAGGGAACACTTGGCAATGTACGTCACCCATATGGGAGAGCTAGCCCTTGAGGAGTCGTACCTATGGAGTTATTTTTCGACCACACTAACGGGCGCCGTCTTCGAGTGGTACTCAAAACTCAAGCCCAATTCGGTCTCCGGATGGAACAACGCAAGTTCTTCGAGCACTTCAAGTTGCCAGAGAGACCAGTCACACTTGTGGAGTTGACCGCTCTGTGACAAAGGAGAGACGAATCTGCCATGGAATACATAAAGAGGTGGCAGAACTTCAGCATGAGATGTCTAAATCCCCCAGCGAATGAGGAAGCGGTAGGCCTGTGCAAAAGGGGGTTGCGTCCAGAGATCCTAGAAAAGCTGCTAGTCGCCAACATTCATACATTTGATGAATTGAACAGAATCGTGTCCAAGTTAGAAATGTTCTATGCTGAAAAGCTAGTGGTAGTAGCCGTGAGCAAGGCTAAAGTGCCAAAGGAGAAAGTCCCGTTGTCTAAGGACGTCAACACAGTAGATTTTGCACCAGCCCCTAGCAGTAGCACTATAGGCAAGACGGTCGCCTCCTCCTCATCCCCCATGGAGAAGCTCGCCAAGCAGGGAGGCCCCCTCTCACTCGCCGAACTAATGAGGAAGCCTTATTCATTTACTCAGGAGCACACAAAGAGACTATTTGATGTGTGCATTAGGGGAAGTGTTATAAATCTACCGCAGCCCAAGCGACCAGGTGAGGCGGACAAGTCGGACGACCCAAACTACTGCCTATACCATCGGATGCTAGGGCACACCATCGAGGACTGGTACCTCTTTAAGGACGCGGTCGAAGGCCTGATACGTGAGGGGACAATAAAAATGGGAAAATATCTCGTGAGCCCTCCGCAACCGAGCCTAAACAATTGCAGAACTTTACAGTTAACGTGATCACCTGGCGGGGCGTGCCACGGGCTGGTAGGCCCGGACTGATGCCCCCTCCCCCTAAAAGGTACCCAAGCTCAACGGCAGAAGACGCAAGGCTTAATGCTATGGTGGATCGCATGCGGAGGCGTATGGCACATCTGCATCAGCGGTGCCTGCGATTGGCGGACGAAATATTGTGAGGGAAAGGAGCAACCTCTATACTACCTAAGCAGGAGGTTGGTCGGACCGGAACATCGATATTCCCCTACGAAAAAAATGTGTTTGGCATTGGTGTACGCTGCCAAAAAGCTGAGACATTCTTTATTATCCCACGAAGTTCAACTCATATCGAGGTTTGACCCTCTTCAGTTTATGCTAAAACAGCCCGTGCTGACAGGCCGACTAGGCAAGTGGGCCCTCCTCCTAATTACATTCGACATAACATATGTTCTTCAAAAGGCGATTAAGGGACAAGGAATGGCGGAATTCTTGGCCGCTCACCCGACACACGAAGATTCTCCTCTTAACCTCCAATTGCACGAGGAGGAGACTGCGAGGGGGAAGAACCATACGAGGTTCAAGAGGCCAACATCCAATATTGGCACCTATACTTTGATGGCGCGTCGAGTGCCGAGAAAACGTCAAATGGTCAAGTCAGGCGTTGGGCCTAAGCTGGGATAGTCTTCCTTACCCCAGACGGAGGCGTCTTGCACAACTCATGTTCCCTGCCTGAATGCCTCACCAACAACGAGGCTGAATATGAAGCCCTCATTATCGGGTTGGAAATTGCACTAGACATGGGAGTCAATTGCTTGAAGGCCTTCGGGGACTCTATGTTAGTCATCCAACAGATGCTCGGTGTGTTCGAAGTTTGGAAGGAAGAGTTGGTGGCTTACCATACCACAGCCACCCGACTCAGCGAAAAGTTCTTCTACCTTTTCAGCATAAATCACGTTAGGCAGAGGGAAAACTCTCAGGCAGACGCCTTAGCCAAACTAGCCTCGACGGTTCTCCCGAAGGAGCAATTGATATTGTCGTTAAGCATCGCCTTTCCAAGCTCCCAAAGGACGGATGACGAGCTCAACGCATGGGAAGTGAATTCTACAAATATGATCGATGATGACCACCATGCAGAAGACGATTGGAAGCAGCCCCTCACAAACGCAAAGAATGGCATATTACCCGAGAAGCAGGCAGATCGCATACAGCTACTACGGAGGGTTGCGTCCTACCAATTAATAGACGGGGAATTATATCGTCTGGTCCCCGAGAAAGATAAGGTCATCCTCTCGAGGTGTCTGTCCAAGAGGGAAACCCAACAAGTCATGAGGGAGGTCCCATAGGGGTTATGCAGGGCTCACCAGTGTGGCCCCAAAATTCAAATCACTATTAAACGAAAGGGGTTCTAATGGCCCACTATGTATGCTGACTGTGAAAAGTTTGCCAAATCATGTCACCAATGCCAGGCATTCGGGCCAATTTCGAGGCGGCCGCCGATTCAACTGCATCCGACTACTCCGACGTGGCCGTTTGCCAAATGGGGAATGGACATCGTCGGACCCCTACAGCCGTCCTCCCGGGGTTCCAGATTCATATTGGCGGCCACGAATTCTTTCTCACGCTGGGCAGAGGCGATACCCACCAGGGAAGTCACAGGCAAGGTGGTGGCTAGATTTGTGTGGCACCACATCATTTACAGGTACAGAGTGCCTTGCCAAATTATGTCAGATAATGGCACCCCATTCAGAAATCAAACCATACACATAATGTCCATATAGATTGGAGAACATCCTCAATATACAACCCTCAAGCAAATGGCCTCGCAGAGGCATTCAACAAGACTCTGTGCAAGCTCTTAGTCAAAGTTGTAGGGAGCAAGAAGCGCGATTGGGATGAGAAGGTGCATGAAGCATTGTGGGCCTACCGGACGGTCTACAAGACACCGACGGGATGTTCCCCGTTCTCCCACGTGTATGGAGCCGAAGCTGTGGTCCCCGTCGAGATCGAGTTGGCGTCATACAGAGTAGCAATTCATCACGAAATCCCCACGGACGAGCCTAGTGAACTAGAAAGGCGGCTCATGGAAATCAATAAACTCGAGGGCAAAAGGTTGAAAGCCTATGAGCGCCTAAAAGTTTACCAAGCCAGGATGTCCCGTGCATATGACAAAATGGTGAAAGAGAGAGTATTCAAAAAGGGCGACCTCGTCATGATCAAACAGAAGGATGTTATGGCGGCAAGTCCAAAGAACATGTTCATCCTAGTGCGGTCCATACGTCATCGATAAAGTATTTGAAGGAGGCGCCTACACGGTGGTCGACAGCAAAGGCAATGTACCCTTCCCACCGTTGAACGGCAAACATATCAAGAAAGACTGAGCATGAATTTGACAGAGCCTCGAGATGACTCTTGCAGAATAATTCTTTGACGTTGGTAAAGGTTTGTCTTGTGTCTCCGTAACTAATGGTCCATTTATTGATGGGCGAACGACGGGGATTGAACCCGCGCGTGGTGGATTCACAATCCACTGCCTTGATCCACTTGGCTACATCCTCCCCTACCCCCTAGCACTGCTTTGAGTCTCTATCTATGATCAGATCCTTTCTGAACCCTCCCTATGACCGCTATCAAAGAGAAGCTTTTTCCGATAGTTTCAAATCTATTGTTTGTTGTGTTTTTTGGAATTAGGGGAAGCTTTGCTTCAACAAGCAAGTAGAAGCTTCCTGGCAAAGCTTCAAAGAGGTTGGGCTGTTCACTTCATTGATTTGACTCCACTTTACACGTTAGTTGATACGGGCCGGGCGGCTTATTGATCAAAACAAAGGAAGGCGCGTTTAATAGACAGCGAGCGAGCAGCAAGCGTAGGCAACCCTAGTTTAAATAAGGCACTTGCAGCTCCACGTCACCCCTTCGTCCCTCAATAATCATTGTGTCGTCTTGGTCTATGCCAATTCATCCCTATCTTTATCTCTATCCACGGAGATACCTCTCTATGAATCGATCTAGACTATCCTCTATCCGGATAGATATGTCCCTATGAGCGACTAGGCCGATCTTTTTTTATATGTTTTGGCCACGTCCCTTGGAGCTCCGAAGAGGAAGGTTTGGATCTTTCAATCTTATGTCGTGAGGGATGTGACCTATGTTAGGTCCATAAGATACAACAGCTTTTTTTGTTCTATGATTCACCTCCGAATAATGAGTAGGTAGTTCGATCCTTTTGATTCTTCTCTTCCTAGTAAACTGATGGGGGGACCCAGAGCAATAGGTCGAATTTTTTTTTGTTCTATAAACAAAAGGCGCTTACCTTGTTCGAGTAGGAAGATTTAGGTTTTTCCGCAAGCGAGAAAACGGAAAGCACGCTAGCGCGCTCCGGCTTTTGAGCCTCCGCTTGCTCCTTCTCTTTGATAAGAATAAGTATTTGAAATGATACAAATTCCTCTTCATTCTGTTGTGCTCAGCGAAGGAACTGCCTAAGCATACTTTTTCGCATCCAAACTTCTTTGTTCTTTCTAAGTCTTCTTCTTGCTTAGAAGAATGCAACTCTTGCAAAAACCGGGATTTTAGTAGTAGGCGGCACCCCCTCTTAGTTTTGAGTAGGTGGAACCATTCAGTTTTGGTTCTTCTCCACATTCTTACCGGGTGGGCGCAAGCGCCTATGATTTTATCAACTGATATGTCGATATAGAAAAATCTCCTTATTTCTTCACCGGCGTCATTTTCTTGAAAAGATATTAGATCACCGTGGGACACTTTCAAATGAGTCATGCTGGAGCAAGCGCCTTTATTCACACAAAGCCTTCGATGACTTATCGGCTGCCTTGCTTGACTAATAGTTTCACAAAAATGGAGACGAACCGGAATAACATCCGATCTTGTTTCATGATTGGGTTGTAAAGGTATATATTCAGTTTGTTTTGTTCCTCTGTGCATCTCTGTGATGGACCCATGAAAAAGGGGCAACTTTCGTGTAGTTTGTGATTTGATGTAACTGTTTAGATTTTCTCTCTCATTAAGATTTATCTTAATGGATCTCCTCTTGTTTCTCAATCTTCCGAGAATGCGGCGTTGTATTTTTGTAAGTTCTCTGTTCCGAACATTTCCTTGAAGTAGAGAACAAGTTTAAATCTTAATGCAGGCATGGCATATCTCGTAGAATCCGTCTTTTTCGCCACATCAGGGCTATGGGAGTCGAACCCAATTCTTCCACGACGACCCCCCACGAATCAATAAGGACTGAACAAAGACGAGGCAGCTTTAGCTGTTTTGAAACCACATTTGACTTAGCTATTTAGTCAATGATAGATCCGCTTTGGCGTACTTACAAGTCGTCTAACGTTGTCATGTGACACGTGGAGCGCCTTGCTTTTTGATACGCTTGCTGGAGAAGGTCTGCTAAGCGCAGGAATGCCATATGACCGAACTCGCGGAAATCTCTCTTTTATCATATGAAGATAAGATCATTATAATAAAGGCACTTGCGTCATGGATATGACATTAGGCCATTTCATGATTTTCCACTCCCCTTCTTTTTCTAGGCATTTATTATCGGCTCATCATGACCCCAAATTTCGCCGGAAGCTCGTTTCTATCTCTTCTATTCCTGCGAATACTGGCACCAGCATTGTTGGCTCTTTCGAGCGAGGGGTATGATTATTTCATGATACAAATGCTTTCCCTAAATGGCAGGTTGAGGAACTCTTACTGGATCCCCTCCCAGTCGGCTTTTTCGCCGTTTCATTCGCATTAGATGCCTTCTCGTCTTTGAGCTTTAGCTTATAAAAAAGAATAAGAATCTTCCATGTTACACGCTTGAGATATTAGCTCATCCCATGTGAGTAAGTTCAAGCGCCTGAGTGAGCTCGAATTGCAAGTCTGCTGGCACGGCATCAATAAACCAATCAATGAGATGTTGTTGGTCGCTTGGCTTCTCATTCAGAGGAATTCTCTTTTTGATATTCCCAAATCTGACAATGAATTGGTCAACTATTTCATCATCAGCCTTGGTCATTTGAACTAATTATAGCAGTCTTCTCTATGCACTTGGGAGAACGAGGGCTGATCCAATCCGGTCTCTCTTGAACCAGCCAACTCTCTAGGGAAGGCGACTAGCTAGATGGTCTTTGAGTCAGAATTCGAACTTGTTGACGCGGAGAGCCATCAAAGGACAGTGGCTGATTTATGAGCGGAGAACACCGCGAAAAAGAAAGGCGTTGAAGTGCCTTTGAATTTGGGATTTCAGTGGCGACTAACTTGGAAGTCTTTTCCTTCGGCTGGTCGAAAGAGCCCTTTTGGGCCCACCTCTTTCCATGCTTTCCTTGGAGAGTGGTGTGGGTTCGCAAGCATATTCGATTATTCTGAAGAAGATATTTGATCTTCTGGCTTGTCACTACTATTTCTTTATAGTACCTTAAGCATTTTTTAGGCTCTCGGCTCGGGAGTAAGAAATGCCTTTTCTCTCAGAGTGTCTTGTAATGAAGGCGACCAGAGGGAGAAGGAGCTCCTGCTAAGTTAGCTAACACAGTAGAGGGGGCTGTTAAGCGGCGCTTATTCGCCTTCAGAAAGCACCTCTTAACATTGGGACTAAGAGGCAGTTTAGACTTACTAAAAAAGGAGAGAGCTACAAAAGAGTAAACCTAAAGGTAGAGTGACTCCATCTCAGGAGTAGGAATCACAAGACAGACTAAAGAGTCGCACCTCCGCAAGCGCCTGATGCAAGAGTTAAGTAAACCAAGACGCAAGTTAGAAAACGGAAAGCGTGCTCCGCTTGCTCCTTTTCAGGAATATGCATTTATACGTTGAATTAAATAGTACGTAAACCCCCGGCCCAGATGAGTTCGGCATAGCTCATACATGAAGCAGGCGGTTTATGCCCACTTTAGGAAATTATCATGTGCTCAGAGATCGTCATTACTCGATGATGGATCTTGGATCTCTTATCGGAACCGCTCCGGGCACTACTGTCTTGATTTTCGTTACCCATGTTCACATTGGTCCTTTTTCCGACTCAGCCTCTGTCCCTCCGCCTTTGCTGTTTCCCATGCCTATTCATCAGTCCATTATCTAAAGAAAATCCCTCAACCGATGATCGTATTTCATCATTCTCGAAATCCAAATTCCAACTGGAAAAAAGAGTCAACATTGTAGGAACCGGCTTACCACAACCCGCTACGCGCCTTGCTTCTTTTAAAATGCTTTCCTTTGACTGCTTGTGTTAAGCAAATCACTTGACTTCTAAATCATAAAAGAAAGTTAAACCTTTTGTCTTTCTAAAAGTATCTCCAATTACCCGCAAGCGCCTCAAGTACAGGAAGAGTGAATAGTCGAACAGTCGTCCCGAGGCAGCAGGCAGCTAGCAGTCTCGTTTAGGGAGTCCCCGTCTTTACTGAGTAGGGTTCCCCGGTGCGTATACGATTATTAAGGCAAGGTACTACTGTACCAGTAGTGGAGTGGCTTGAATCAAATCGTTTCTATAGAGAGGGTGATAACCAAAGCTGACTTTACTATAAACTCACTGTATAGGCAACCGGCCTATAGAAAGTGAAGCACTATTTAGGGAAAAGAGAAAGAAAAGCGTGAGGGCTTAATTTGCTCTTTAGGGCTTTCTGTGCTTTCCTTGAATTCTCAAATCCTTCTTGTATTTTAGCTCGCACTTTTGCATTACTAAAAAGTAGATAGCTCTTCCATTCTGGGCAGGACGTAGATCAAATAGAATTCCATTCTTATTTCCGGGAACTCAAGCTAGTACCGCCAGTCGGCACCACAATCGAATTCAATAGCGAGAGGGCAGTTGGAGCAAAACCACTTCTTTGCGGAAAGCGATATCATTATCTTCCGGTAAGTGTTCAAGCGGTAGTTCGAGCTAAAGCACTCTTCTTGGCTTTCAATTCACTTCCGTTGTTGTACCATTCCATCTCTTTGTCATTGCATATAGAATTCCTTTTCCTATTTGGAGTTTCAGGTCTAGTGTAGGAGCTGTCCATATAGAGTCTTTTAAGTCAAGTTGTTGAAAGTGGTTCCAATTTATTTAAAGCGGGAAGTACCAAACAAAAAGTACTTTAAAAGCTCTTTCTTTTGTGCATGGGAGATTCCGTTAGTGTAAGCAAGCTCTTTGCTTAAGAGGGGCAGTGGAGGTGCTTGCGGAAGAGGGTCCAAAGGAGCGGAATCCAAGGGTAGATTCGCCCAGTGTTATAAGTATAAGTGTAGGGGTTCAGCGGCGGGCATATGACAATAAAGCACCCGATAGAAGTGGCTGACCTCTTACTTAAGTCAGGGCATAAAGAGTATTCCCCAACATCGTAAGTTGGAAGCAATCAATGAAGGCGATCGGGCGCGTAGCGCCTCAAAATGTTAGTTTTGTTCTCAAGCCTCCTTTCTTAGATGAGTTTGTACGCCTGGAAGTCCAGTTCGTGTGAGAGTTTCGAGGTTCCATTTGGTTGGCCCCCTTCACTGTATGGCTTCATCCTTTTTTCCAGGAAATCCTGTTATATGTTACTATAATCTAATATCCAAATGGTTGGAGAGGGAAGGGTCGATGGTAATTGAGGCTAGATCCGCCAGTGAGTGTTAGGAATTTATAGATAGGATAGTTTGATAGCAGGGGGCCATCTTCAGCCCAATAGTAAGGCCCGCTCATTTGCAAGTTGACTTTTGAAGGCCTTCACTCGCAAGCGCCTCAAGAAAGAGGAGCTAACTATCTTACATCTAACTAAAGAGTTGCATAGAAAGCGGACCACAAGATAGAGCGATAAGAGCAGCGAGTGCCTAATCAGTAACAACAGTTGCGAGTTGGGTCGCGAGTCAGTCTCATATCGCTAGTTCCATTGCCTATTAGCTATTAACTCATAAGACTATACATCTAAGTTTCTATGAGCTCCTTCGGACCCTCATAACGACTTATTTCATTTCATCTTTGTGCTTTTTAGAATTCCATAATGTAATCACATCTTTCTCATCTATTTAAAAATCTTAAGGGCATTACATAGGCATATAAAGTCGAACGGTCAAGTCACCCATCCCTCAATTGTTCCATTCTTCTATGTTTTATCCACTTTTTCGTAAGCAGCTGAGACTTTTGAAGATGTTTGAGTAAGGGCAAGCATTCAACTAATTAATATTTTTCTTAAACCCCATGAGTAGGCGCTTGAGTTTGGATAAGCGTTGTAGTGCATGTTCATTAAGCAGGCGGTGATTCGCGGCGGGGGTGATCTTATCTATTGATTCGACGACCCACTTCGACCTTCAATCGTTCGCGAAAGGCTTTTTCCAGGTTTCCACGTTGCATGAGCTGTAGGCGGTGCTGCTGAAAGACTAGTCTTTCTTTGTGCGGAGTAGCCCTCGCTAAGGAGTACTTGAGAGTCTGGTTCATGGGGTATAGGAAGGGGCGAAGTGCTCAATTCCGAGTTCTTCGCATCATGCAAAAGATGCTTGGTCGTATTACGGTTGCAGGTGAATTGGTGGACATTTTATCCTAAAAAAACTATCCGGGTAGCGAAAGTCTGATCAAGTGACTCGTAGTTGACGGGCCAGTAAAGTAAGTAAAGCAAGCCAGTTCGGTAGCTGTCCAACGGGCAAAGAGTAGCATTCCGGTCAAACTCTTGAAAGCAAGCAAGCCTATCCCAAGCCGGTCTGTTCACAAATCGGATGTTAGCTCTTTTGCACGAATCTGCACTTCTCCTAGCTCTTATTGAATCCCCTGCTATTGACTCAGCAGCTATTGAATCTAGCTAGGGCTATTTGAACTAAGCCGGATCAATAGTTAGGATATCCCACGAGGAGGATTCCATTCAGCTTTCAACGACATCCGATTTCGACATTCAACCGAATAGCAAAGATAGACACGAGCAAAGAATGCGCGATTAGCAAGAGATGGTTTAGGCTTGCCCCTATGATAGAAGGAGCAGCTATTGAGGCTAGAATTCCGTAATCCCTGCTTGATAAGAGGGGTTAGGATAGAAGATGATTCGCCGATCGGAGAATAGTCTGATCGGCATGGGAGTAGCACTAGTCTCGTATCAGGGACACGGCCGGAAAAGGATGCATACAGAACTGACATAGATGCCATAGAGGGAACTGCTATAGGTATTTCATTTGCTGTGAAAGAAAAGGCTGTTCCAGAATCTGACTCTCTCAATTCCGGTTTAATGGATAGATAAGATGCTTTTTCTATGGCCCCTTTATGAAGACATCGACCACTTCTTGGCTGCTTTCCAGCTCCTTCGGACCGCCCCTTCAACCTAAGGCAATTTCTTCAAAACTCTATCAGGACTTTCCTTCACATGTTACAGGTGTTTGTGGGATGCTTTTCTCACACGATTCTACAGCACCCAAAGAAGTGTGGGAATGTCGGAGTTGACTTAAACTGAACATCAGATGCATGAAAAAGCAGCCGATTTCATCAACCGCTGGAGTAAGATAAGTTTACATCGTCCTCAACCCATCACTAAGTCAGAAGCGGTTTGCATGTGCATGAACAACCTTCGACCGGGCATGGCGGTATATCTACAAGGTGTATGGCCCATCACTTTTGAAGAGCTTGCTTCCAAACAGATATTTAGAATGCCTGGGGATCTAAGTTCATTGATAAAGTGACTGATAAAGAAAAGAAGGATAGAACTCCTGAGAAGACTCAGACAAAAAAGCCTGTGTGGTGGAACCTAGAACTTCACTTCAGGTGCTACCTTAGATGAGAACATGAGACCAACAGAAACTTCTACAAAGCCCTTTTTCAAAAGTAAAGCTCATGCCGAATCTTCTCAAAGAAGAAAGGAGCGCTCGAAAGCCGGAGCGCTCTTTCCATTTTTTCACTTGCGGGGAGTGTGCTTTTGCGCTCTTTCTACGGCCCGTTATGCTTTTCCCGGCTCGGCATGCTTTTTCACTCTATCGACAGCATTTTTGGTGTCAAGTCCTGTAGTAGCAACAGCGTCAGTTAAGGCTCGTTCCGAAAGAGATATATGTGCAGCGGTTCCAGTCCAGGAGGGACTTACGCTGGCTTCGGTCAGCAGCTCCTTCGGACCCTCAACTCAGCCATGTAAAACACGGCTTCGTTTACCCCCAAAAATTCTGCTATTAGTGTGACTTATGGGGGCTCCTCATAGAAAGCTTTGCGGTTAATTATTGAACCGAATAAGTAATCCAAGTCAAACTTGCCTCACGCTCTTTAGTTCATCTCGGTACAACAAGGCGCTTGCGGCCTATGTGGTGGGTTCGACTCCCACAGGAGTGCACATTAATTACCAATCAGCTGCTTTTCATTCAAGAAAGGGCTTAATCTACTATGATATTATTTTGCGGTCCTGATTGAATGAATCCACTATATAATTACATAGTAATGTAATCGGCTATATGGCATCCCTTTTTCAAGTGTGAGTTCAGGGTCACTTTTTGTCTTCTTTGAAAGATGGGAACGGAGGATCCACTCAATAATCATTGATAATGGCATTTCCGCGGCCTGTAACACATGGTTATCAAGCAGTGTTCTATATAAATTGACTGATTTACAAACCGCCCTATGGGGAAGTGAAATAGCAAAAGAGAATGATTTTCTTTCTAAGATCGGAGGTAACGGAGGGGAGAGCGCTAACAACCTGTTCAGTTAATCTCAAAGAGCTAACCGAACCGGGAAAAAGATTAGGTAAGCATCCAAACCAGCATCAGCCAAACTAACATATCAAGTTTATCCTGAAACAAATTTTTTTAGCATTACCATAAGAAGAGGAGCTTAGCGCCCTTGCTTGTTTATCCCGACGAGGGTCCGAAGGAGCTCAAACGAGCCTTTCTAGCCGCATCTGAATCAGCATCCCTATCCATATCTTTATGCGCAGGGGCATCCAAATCTGAATCTGTAAAATCAATTGGAGAATCCCCATCCGCGCCCGAATTGGCTAAATCTAGTATAGTATAGTATAGTGGGTGGTGTTCCTCGATGCCAAATCTAGGACGCAAGCACCTTGAAGGAAATGTGCCTCTTCTATAGCTGCTGTCCTACTGCTTTCCCATTTGACTTCCTCTTTGCCAGCTGGATTTTCTTTGCTTGATGGAACTAGATTGAACTGCCTTGCGTAAAGTCCTTTCTAAATATTTTAACTGATCGACTGGATGTAACAGAACTTCTAATTCATTCAGTTTGATCCCAATGGCTGGATGGGCTTAAAAGGGCAGCAAAGCATTCTCTGGAAGAGAGAGAGAAGAATCCAAATGGATAGCTGGAAACTGCCATTGAATAGGGAAGGCTGTAAGTAGCACTCGCCTGTATCGACATGGCGGAACAACTCCCCGAAACCGATAGTCAACTCAAATGTCTTTCTCACAGGATTGGCAAATGCTTGAAATTGCTTTTTCTTGTCTGCTGGAACTTACAGGGCTTAGCTTAAGATTGGCTTACAAAATAACTTGCTTTCTGAAAGGCTCTCATGCTGGAACTGAGGATATACCTGTCTTCTTACCCACAGAAGCCGCTTGCTAATCATCTGGCCTTCTTGAGAAGCACTTAGAACTTCACACTCGCTAAAAGAATACCCTTTTTTCCGCAATTGCATGGTTGGGCCAGGAACTCTTCTTTTTATTACTAGTTGGTGGGACCCAATTGATAACCAACTAAGACGACATAAAAAACAATTGAAACTTCTTTTTCTTTCCAAGAGCGAAATACTTTAAATTTGCTAGCAAAAAATCCAGTTGGATATGCTTCCAATGAAATTGGATATGCTACAACTGGCACTGCAACTGGCTCCTTAGAAGGGAGCTCGCCTGCACTCTATGCTCGTTTGGTTTTGACCCCTAGAAGCAAAAAAGATCGCCTCGCATGGACTCCAAAAAGGAAGGCACTTGGAAATGCCTAGAAAGAGACTAGACTGGAAGCCACTACAGAAGGAACCCCCCTCTGATCTGGGAGGCCCCTCTTCAGCTCTTGGTCCCTAACCTCTCGCAAGCACCTCTGCTGTTAGAAAAAAAAGGACCCCCAAGTCATTTTAGGGTATGCTTATCCCTCGAAGTTGCCTCAAAAGGATAGAGACTGAGGAATACCTATTTACATAAAAATGAAATACTTGGCTGTAAGGAGAGTCGTACTAAATTGATTACCCACTAGTTTAGAGGGCACTCCCAAGCAAACTCTCAATGGAGAGAAGAAAAAGCTAGATTTGTATATGTCAAAGAAAGTAGCTCGGAATATGCTCTTAAGATTAGATGAATAAATCAGTTGGAAATTCTTCATGCGGAATATCTTGACTGCAAATAGTATTAGCTCGCCACTGGCAAATACCTGCGAGGAAACAACAGGTTCGCCAGGACCCCTGTAACCAGAAAATGCCTGCAATGGAACTAATACTGGTTCTAAGGCGCTTGCGCCCAGTGGATGGCATTTCTGCAATTGGATAGGCTTATTAGACTATAACTGTAAGATAGAAAGACTATTTATATGCTTGACTAGAAACTGGCACTCTGGATGGATGCCTATTTTTTGAATCTTACTGACTTGCTAGCCTTAGCACTGTAATTAGATGATAGGGCACTCTCCCCCATTGGCTGCATTGGCACTGGATGCCTTTAGGACTTCAACAGAATAGTCCCTTTTTTCTCCAACTAAATGCGCTTTAAAAAGCATTACAACTGCAACTACCACTCCAACAGGCTCTCTTGGAGGAGGAGTGCCACCAGCTATATCGAAAAAAAGAAGGAAAAGCAATCTTGAGTGGAGAATTGAGAGCACTCTAGTACTTTTATCTCCCCGGCTTGTTAGCTCCTTGGAGAAGCATAAGAATAACCCTATAGAGCTTAGAGTGCAAGCGCCTCGTTATTACTAGTCAAATTGGCATACCTGATAAGACTGACGGATGGTTAGTTCGTTTGGAACGAGGGGAGAGCTCCATGCCAATAGATGCAAAGGCCTCTCTTACACTACTAGTACGAGGGCTGGTTAATAATAAATAATAAATATATGATAAAAACACTTTCTTTCACAGACTTCAAAGACTAAAGCCGCAAGCGCCTTGTCTTCAGAAAGTCGCTTGCTTTCCCAAGAGTGACGGATGCTGGTTTTAGAGGAAGCATATATAATATACACGGTGCAACAAGAAAGAGGGCGCTATAGGCTTGTGTTCGGGCTCGTCTTGATCGGTGCCTTATTAATTATGAATGGGCTCCCTTCCACTTCAGTTGAACACCTAAGTCGCACTGCCTCCGATCATGCTCCCTTGTTAATTCAAATTACCTCAAAAGTTATGCTGGGTATTAAGCCGTGGAGATTCCAACGCATGTGGACATGTCATGACCAATTTTTACAGTTGGTTTCTGCTGTTTGGTTCCTTCTTGGTGCTCTAGCATTTGTTGTTAGTGGAAAACTCACAAATTTGTAGGATAAGCTTAAGCTGTGGAAGAAGGTGCTTGCGATGGCAACATTTTTCAATCTGTGGCTGAGGTGTCTTAAAATGCCAATTTGAGTTTGATACTAGATACTAATCCTTCTCATGTCAAGTTTCAGGAGTTGGACAAAGCCAAGAGATCTCTTCTAGATGTTCAATTGCAGGATGCGCTTGCGTCTGGAGAGACAAATCTTGGGCAACATGGCTCTCTGAAGAGGATAGAATCACAAGCTATTTTTATTCTTTAGTTATGAAAAAAATGCAGATCAATATGTCCAACAAGCTAAAGGATTCTCAAGGCAACTGGGTCTCTGATCTTTCTTTTATTCATGACATGGCTGTGGATCACTACCAACAATTCTTCTCCTCTGAAGGTGTTAATATGGAGGGTGAGTTGCTTAATGTTATACTTATTACTAATGATGATAACCACATGCTCACTCTGGTCCCATCTATGGAGGGTACAGAAGGTGCTTGTGACCTCAATTTGGAAGCTGTAGTTGGCTTTGTTCCGTCACTTACCATTTTGTAATAGCCTTGCCTCCCTCTGAAAAGAAGGAAACTCTTCTGTACCTCCCGCCATACGCCCTTACCACTATCCAAAAACTAAGATAGACGCAAGCGAGGAAATGGAAAGCGGACTTCCGCTTGCTCCTTGGGTGAGTTAGGATTAGAGGAAACGTAGGTCCGCTCGCTACTCCCCTCTTCGTTCAATCTTAACTATGCGGGTCATCGAAGAATGCGGGTAAAAAAAGAAATTAAAGAAGAAAAGTCACGGCAATGACAATTGAAAGAGCAATATGAGATAGGAGAGAGCTTACCCAGAAAGATGTTTTTTGAAAAGAAAGATGATCAGGCAGGCGCTTGAGGCTAAGAAAGCTATGAAATCCCTTGCTTGCCTTGTCTGACTACTGGCATTAATGAGCTTACTGACCTTTGTCTGCCTTGGCTGCCTAGTCCTTTCCACGAAGCGGTAGTTCTTTCTTTTTCATGTGCCTGCTTTAGCTTGAACTTTGACTTAGGTTTCGACTTCAGCCTCGGCATCCTTCTCTCTTTCTTATTCTTTATCTGAATCCTTCCTCCTTGTAGCTCTCGAAACGGATGGTTTAGTTGTTCGTGGGGTTTGCCAATATGCATGTTTTTTTTCTCTAATGGTAGAGCATAGTGAAAATAGAGCCGTTTAAGCGACGAAGTGCCCTCTCTTAAGGTGTTTGACTATCGGGCTATATAAACTTCAGTTTCTCTGCCCGCAGCATGTTCCATTAAACCCCGGCCCATGTCAGGACAAGACATCACCATTCCTGGATTCGGGCAATGGGACAGGTTCACCCAAGAAGGGGAAAGTGACAGATCCAATTCTCATAGTTGATGCTTGAAATCGCTGCTACATTCGATTCCCTATCTTACCGACGCTGGGAACGCATATAGAAAGAAAGTGCATTTTTCGTGTTCTCGAGGCTCTTGTTCTCAACTTCTCGATATGCCCAAAAAAGGAACGTGGGAAGAGGAATCAACGAAGAATCCAGGCGCTTGCGAAGTCACTTGCGTGAGTAGAATGATCGTCTCTTTATGTTAGAAGGTGCAAAATCGGTTACTCAAGTTGCTTTTTAGAACCTTCTTTGGTTTTTATATGTGCGGGCTTCGGCGATTCGTCAGGCAGCTGCATTTCCTCTGATTTCTTCTTTGGACAAATCTTGAAGGCTGGACTGCGGGTTCCGCCGAAGATCATGAAAATGTTGAAGAGCAGACCAAGCAGAGAATGTTGAAAAATCGTTAGAAGTGTGAATCCAAACAAGATTATCAGCCTGCTCTTGCAGTTGTTAGTGGGACTGGATAAATCTCTGACTAAAAAGGTCGTGGTAACAAATAACTTCCGTGTACAAATTCAATCATTTAGAATAACCAAGCAAGAATCAGAATTTATACTGGGCCTCTACCAAAAGAGAAAGAGTTGAAAATAACGAAGGTAAGTGGGTAGATACAAAACCAGTAAATGTCACTAGTCTTTACGGTCTTTCGAATCACATCAAATTCTAGTAAAAGCTTTAGAAGAGCAAATAGAAGCTCTAGAGCGAACAAGTGAAGCTCATTCAAAACAAGATGGAAATGATAAGTCAAATGGATCTAATGAGAAAGAACCCACTTATACATCGATAAAAAAAAGCACCACAATAACATAAAAAACAAGAGCAAAAGTCTCCAACCAAAGAACAAAGTAAGCGAAAGAGAAAGAAGAAACCGCCTAACTACCCAATCACCCTTCTCTTCTTTCCTCAGGATTCGATTCAGCGATTTAGCGGAAGTCCCGCATCGTGATAGAAGTCAGTCATCACGCGAAGTTCTTCCCGCATCTTTTCAAGGGAGAGTGGAGTCTCTGACTCCAGCAAGTCCCCAAGATAGTCAATCATGCACTGACCAGCCCGATGAAGGGGCTGGGCGCATCTGGGGGCAGTAGTGGGCTAGGAGATCCCAAGCTCAAGTGAGGGAGAATCAGATGACGATTCAGCAGCAGCGCCGGTTGGGTACGACTGCATAACAAAGAAAACCCCAGAATACATCCAATAACAAAAAGGAAGAAGCTACAAAAGGGGTAAGACGTAATACTGTCTGTCGTGAAGATGGCTTTATGGCACTCTTTTAAGGGCTTTGCTTCTAATGCACCCTGGGAAATGACTTGAAGATCAGGTGAGCTTGGCCCGCTAGATGAATATAGGCGCCCTTCGTCCTTTATTGTCGATTCCCCGGCGGATGGCGATCCCTGGGAAGGTCTCGGCACGTCAAAAAAAATGTCTTACATATTTACAAAGGATAGAAAGGATAAGGGGTTCTACTTATCACCTCAGTCAAAGTGCGAGGAGTTGGAGCCCCGCTAACCTCTACCACCCCACCTCCTCGCCAGATCACAATAGCAAGCTTATGCTCGGTGGACGGTACTCCCGTTAGATTGATGGTTCGCACCATGACAAATGAGACGCTTTGGGGTCAGCCACCAGAATAAGTGATATATATATATATGTATAATGAAAGACCAATTGGATGGGCATCTCTAAGCAGATACCAGCTGTGGTGGACATTTCTGCCGGCTCATCCATTGGTACATCTGGTGTACTGGTAGCCTCCATGCGATTCCCACTTTGTCCTCCAATCCGTCCAGGCCATCAGAGTCCTTCTGGAAGTCCGAGCCGGATTCATCAAAGAAATTCAGCCCGCCGCTCGCTCTCTAATGGACAACCAATTTGGTTGAATCGGAATCCCCAACGTCAATTTGTTCGACCCTTCCTTCATCCACAACCCTTTCGGTCTCAAGGGTGATGACAGGTCCAGGCCGTGGGCTGAAGGCAGCAGCCGTGGGATGTGAAGCTGTATGAGAGATACATTAGCAAGGGCTCCCCTCAAGAAATAGGATAATAGAAACAACTATCCAAAAGCATGATATACCAGGGGTTGAAAGTACCTCGTTTTGTAGTCCATGGACCTGGGGTCGGCAATGCTGGCTCATAAGTCCTTAAGCGCGGGCGCTTCGTAGACCGGGTCGACATAGTTGAGGTGCTTTTTACACCTCCTGTTGTCCTTGACCTCAATCCTGTTTTCCCTCTATCTGAAATAAATAAGAAAGTGGAGAAAACTCAGAGGAAGCCAATAAAAACAAAGAAGAAAGAGAAGGGATGCGTGCACAATGGACCAAGTTCTACCTATCAAGAGAAAAGATTAAGGGCGACTAATGAGTGCCCCGGCTTCCCGTCCCACCTTCTTGGCCGCGCTCTTCACAGAATGCTTGAGCTCCCCGAGAGTGTCGGCTTGCTCAATGACCAAGGCATCTGTAATAGGTCCCCAAGTCGATACCAATTGGATGAGATGATTAATCCACGTCTCGGTTAGATCCGCCATCGGCAGCTGTGAAGAGACGTGAGGGTGCTACTCTGCAATGCAGTCCTCTAGAAGCATTTCATACCAATCAACAAGGGGTGCCGGGTATATCGCCTTCACCCGTCGAGCTGCCCTCAATGGTTCGTGCTGTTTCGCCATCAAGCCTCTGTGGGAATCTTTGTAAGATGGGAGCATCCCATCCTTTTTCCAAGTAGCATAGCGGGCTGTGACGTCCTTTGCAAGAAAAGGATATTCCCGCTCCGGAAACGATTCATCAATGTTGGGAGGTCTACAAGAGACAGTCGCTCCCTCTCTGCTGTAATGATGCACTGTGGGTATAGCCTGTAGTTCTGGCTATGATGCGACCACCTTGTTAATATAATTTGTCAAATTCACCCATAACACCTAGCGGCGGGATTTCCATTTGATGGCTCGTGCCGGTCCGCCTGAAATAGTTCCACCATTCTGCTGCCACAAAGTGACTGTCACGTTGATCATAAATTCTTGCAAGGATATCCAAATCAACATTTGGTGGAATGCCTTGGTGGTAGCTGAAGTTCCTGGAGAACCTATGCGGATAGTATGGCTCCAGAATAACGCTTTGGCCGCGTTTGAAGACAAGAACTGAAGCACAAGTCGCCAGGAACCACTCCCATGCTGCAACCTGGCTGTACTTGTTGCTTAATGGATCCATCCACACATGCTTTCCATCAATCTTGACGGAAGAATGCGACCTCGCGAACAATGGTCAAATTCCAAGTTCGTTGTCCCGTCAAAACACAGTTTGAATAAAGCCCTCCTGGCATTGATTAATTGCATACAAAGTCTATCCGGCGTCTGACTTATGAATCGGAAGATTCGCGGGGTCCACCTCTTCGCTTAACGCAGGTATCCTTTGTAGAAGAGACGCTGCCCATGCACTCACATAGTGTGTCGCCATGGTGACGCGACATTCTCTAGGTGAAGGATGCGTTGCCAAGGCCCCAAATTCATGAGAAATTGCAGCTAAAGCAGCAGGGGCAATGCTGAGTCTCACTCCACAAGCAAGTTGACAAGCATGATAGATCACGCTAGGCCTCAAAATATTATCCTCCCCCTACGGGATAGCAAAGGAGGCAAGCTAGTAGGCTAGATATGCTGCTAAATGAGTGATTTCGCCCAGATTCCAGGGGTCTTCTACCTCTGTCTCTGCCTCAATGGATTTCTTTGTCTTTGACCGAATGAAGATTTTTCGAGCTGCACATGCCGTTCTCTTTTAAATCCCAGCTTTGCAAAAGTCTTGTGGTAGCAAACGCCATCAAAATACCCGAGCCAGGCTGCAAAAGTGACCCGACTCGCGGAAGCCGAGCCGTGGCGAGCCTTGCCACCCAGTCGCGCCATACCAACATGAGATATCTATAACAAAATGCCAACTGATATTTGCCATACCAACAGTTTGACACCTGTGCAGATCATCAAGAATGACTTCAAAGTAGGGCTCGCCATGAATTGGAAGTCCTGATATCACATGGAAGCCCCATAAGTCGATAGAGGCGCTTGCGTTCCGACAACACTGAAAAAGGGCTCTCTCCCTCTCAATTGGTCAGTACCTTAAACTAATTAGCCATTTCCGCTCTTTCATAAGCTGTGATGGCTCTTTTGAATAAACGGCATGGTCTATGTCATCTTCCTTTTGCCCAGAGGAGCATTCGACTGAATAAGTATGCCATTAGTCATACTCTCTAGAAGCCTGATGGAGCAATGGAGTCAGGTGAGGTAGCTCTTGTCACTTGGTCAGCTATTTCCGCTCGAGTGAAAATGCTTGATTACAGGTGTGGCGCTTGAGAAGTCAAGTAGGACAGCGGTGACTGCGAATGTCTATAGTTCGTCACTCGCGGTATAAAAGGTGCGTAGCGGAGCTTTCCTAAGCTAAAGTGCTTTCTAGTTTGAGAGATGGAAATGCCTAATCAAGTAGCCAAGAATCATCGGAGAAATGCATTTCATTTAGGAAGGTCCAAGTGACATTGAATCAGTTGGGGTATAAGCGCTGCTATTTCAGCAGTTGGTGTTGGAGGAGTGAATGCCAGTCGAAAGGCGCATCTATGACTTAATACCGAATTGGCGGCTCGATCCCGCGAGAAATTTGTTTATTGAATGAAGCCAAGGCAAGTTTTGCTTGGAAATGCTTTAGGGAAAAACCAAGTACCATCCGACATTCTTTAAGAGTGAAAGAAGCAGGCGCTTGCGGTGTGCAAGTCGATGATGATACGCCGTAGTGCATGGGAAGAGAGGCAGGCAGCCAGCGAGAGAGTGGATGTACTCCCTAAAAAGGGGATAGGCGCAACCTTCGGGTGGTTAAGGCGGGCAAGGTCAAGTTCTTGATGGTCTCTGGGCGTATATGCGTGTTGTTAAGCGTATTAGACTCATATGCGACGAAGTATACTACTCATATGCGCATACACTCATTGCTTCGCTCAGCTCGTGCTTGCTACCCAACCGTCACTTTGCTCATTCGATACGCATAGCAGCCAAAGCTAAGTAGAATAAGAGTAGAAGCGTTTTTGAGTTAATAATTCTTCTTTTTGAAGCATGCTCTCCTTTCTTTCCATAAAGGGATGAAGACAGAGTTATATCGAAGGTCATCAAGTGAGTTGAGCATTGGACTCTTCCTCAATGGATTTTTCAATGAATTAGAACCTATTTCTTAAGGGCAGCCGTAGAGGTATCTTACCATTATTATACCGCAAGCGCCTCACATGCAAGAATGGACCTTAGCCAAACCGGCCTAGACGCTGATAACGCGAAGACACCTGGGTCCTAGGTTTTCGATCTCTGTTCTTTCTTGTGCGAAAGTCTCAGAAAGTCATGTTCTTAGGTGTCGGTTTAAGTATAACAAACTCCTACCTTCTTCTCATCTATCTCTGTGCCCTCTTGCTTATTGAGCGAGACTTCGTTCCTCCCTCCGGTTGTTTCACTCTCTTGCTCCGGTTAATACGGGTTGTTGTTGCTTGGTGTCTTGCTATCTTGTTGGGACCTACGGTTGTCAATCAATCTATCTGTCCGCCCTCACTCTAACTCTTTCCCCCCACTCTCTCAGTGAGCCCTAACAGCATAACTCATGACTATCCCTAGAAAACAACAAGCAATCGGAACAACGCAGAGGGAAGAAGATGAGGCCGAGGGTAAAGAGTGATGGCGCATCCGGTGCTAGTGTAGTTAACTAAGTCCTTGCTGCCTTCGTCACTCTATCGAACTCTATTCCCGGAGGAAGAACTCTATGCACAAAGGGACGGAGGAGGCTAGGGTGCGAAGCAAAGCGAAGCAATGGTTGACGGAGGAGGCTAGGTCCTGAGGGATGGAGGCGCTTGCTAAGCTTGCGGAAGAATATGCATAGCGGCAGGGAAGTCAAGTTCTTAGCAGGGCAGAGAGAAAGACTTCACTCATAGCCTCCCTTGCCCAAGCTCCTATTGTACTTGTTCTGTGCTAATGCATGCCTTATTCTTGGTTGATTGACAATGCGCCTTGCGAATCCCCAAGAACATCAATGGAATCTCCCCCTAACTCAAGATCTATCTCTATTGCTGACTGTCCAGGGAGTCAGAGAGGAGAGGATGTTGTTGGCAGCCTGGGACACTCTGTTCACTCATGACAACCGGAGGTGCGCAGAAATGCGCTTGCGTTAGTTGCACACCAGAGGCAAAGCAAGAGAGATATTGCAAGTGCACACCATAACGCCTTAACTACATAACTACATGCCAACAGAAGCAAGCGAACAACCGGAGGTGAGATAACGACCTAACAACTTAAGACCGGAGGTGCCGCAAGCGCCTGAAGTTGACTTCTTAAAAGAGTGTCCCATCCCACCCCGGACCTGCGACGCCAAGCTTCATTGCCTGCCTGGCCTGCCTGCCTGCTTGCTGAGTGCGCCTTAACGCCTAGCTCACAAACAGATGGCCGACATGCCAACACTCCCGATAGTCAGCTTTCAGTACTTCTGTATGCGATATATGCATACGTTATTCAAGACTTCTTCCATGACGCTGCGAACGGAGGTACGCGTAGTCTACGTAGGGCGATTGAGAAATCGTTTAATTCACGAAAGCCGTACTTTCTGATTAAACGAGGATGTCCCCTAATAAATGGAATCGAAACGATCTCAGTGTCATGATCATATAGCTGTAATTTGCATAAAATGAGAAAAATAGCTTCGCTTCATCCAGAACAGTAAAAACGTCTTAATGCTCGACAGGACCTGATGCAAAGGACTTCATCGCGAATGTTAGAGCTTTCTTCACTAATGTCAGAGGTCATCTAGGTTTCAGAGTGAAGGAACGAAGGGATTCGGCTTTCCTCACTTCACTGTCCTAGCAAACAATGCTTTCGCAAGCGCCTCACTGCCTGGCTGCTCTGAAGCTTGGCTGCCTTCACTACTTGCTGAAAGCGTCATCGACTCCATCTGTTCGGGATTCCAAGACTGAAGGCACTCGCGCTTGTGAACGAGATGAGAACAGACTTCGGTTAAGATTAGTAGTTCAGTTCAAATAAATTAATTTCATGCTGAATCTTTCTTTCCATACCGAAATCACACTTGTGAACTCTATTTGTGTAGTTGGGATGAGTCTTCCCTAGCTTCACCAATCTTTGGAATCATTGGCATTTCCAACTGGAATGGAACAAGCCAACCCAAGTCTTGATTTGAACCGCAAGCGCCTCACCTGGCATGTGAACCATTTCTTCACTTGACGAACGAAGCACTAAAGAATTAGGGCTTTCGTTTTACCTGGCGAAGTCGAAATTGACATTTGACAAGAGTAGTGCCGAAGAAAGCCATACGAGGTTGACTGCCGTTGGAAACCGATCCTTGCTCTGATCCCAATCCTGCTCTTTCATAGGATTTCTTCGAGGCAAGAGATCAAGTATGAGAATGACACTACTTTATTCTTTTCACACTTGAAACAGTTCTTACGCATAGGAATGAGTTCGTGACCCGAGCAAGATCAGGATTCACACTAGAAAATAGTCCTTGACTTCTTTCCAGGCATTCTCTTCTTTCACTTTGCTAGCTGCCTGACTTGACTACGAGAGAGATTCAACATGTAAAAGGAGGAGAACACCTACGCAAGCGCCTTGGAGTCTCTCTATTCACTGGGGCGCCCAGATATTCATACTTTCAACCGCTGATGGATAAGGTGAGAAGGAAAATATCTACTTTGAGATGCAATTTCTAGTCGAAGGGTGTTCGGATCGTGCTTCTTCAGTCGGTCCGCAAGCGCCTTGCCTATCTACTTACTCTCAGCATTCACTCCTCCTGCCCGCATTTTACATCTGCTTGACAAGTTGCTTGCCAACTTTTTCTGGGGTTCGGGGAGAGGAAGGGGCCGGGCACCATTGGATCTCCTGGCAGAATTATGTAGGCACATTCATGAGGGTGGCGTGGGTCTGCGGCCTTTTGTGGAGGTTTGTGCTTCCTTTCGACTCAAGATGTTGTGGCATCTCCACACAAAATCCAATCTATAGAAAGAGTATATGCGGTGTAAGTACTTCAGGGCACAGGCGCCTCTGATAGCGGCTCGCAAGCGCCTCGATATAGCTTGGCCCAGTGGAAGCAATTGCACAAACTCATTACAGTATTTAGCACAGGGGTGGTTGGTGAAGGAAAACTGAGCTTCTGGTTTCACAACTGGTCTGGTCGAGGTGCTCTTTTCAACCTCTTAACCGAAGGAGACCAAACCGACCAGGTGTGTATGGATCTATCACTGAAGGAGACACTGCTCCCTAATGGGGATTGGCACTTTGACTTAATCAGGCCGCTGCCACAAGAGGTGTATCATATTCTCTGTTCTACCAAGCTGAGCGTTAAGCCACAACCTTACTATTTCATACGGACTCCCACCAAGCAGTTCACAATCTCTTCTGCATGGGAGCTCATTCATCACACTGTTACACCAGCCATCCCTTTGGAGGCCTATGGCATCCATTAATCCCCAAGAAAATCTCTTTCTTTATGAGTTGCGCACTTCGTAATGGGCCTCCAGTGGATTCGGAGGTGCAATCGCTTGGGATCCCTCTTGTCTCACGATGCGGTTGTTGTTCTTCCCCATCTACTGAGACTCTGACTCACATTCTCATACAGAGTGACCTAGCTCAATTCTTGTGGAGCTTCTTTGCCCGTCATATGGACGTTATTATATGTCCACGAGACTCTCTTCTAATGAGATTTATGCGATGAGGATCAATGCAATGGCCTCAAGGGAATCTCATATGTGAACGCAAGCGCAAGCGCCTTGCTTCTTCCCCAAGAGCTCTGCTAACACCGGCCGCAAGCGCCTCGCTCGAGCTGAAACAATTGAATTAGCCGAGAGTTCTTTCACCGTAAGACTGAGAGTCAGAAGCTACCTTCCCCTCCAGTGTACACAGTTAATGATCAAAAGAATGGTTAGCTTCTAATTGACACTGTTACATGTCCTAACACCCCCTGCAAACTCATCCGTGTGGAACAAGATGAAGTTTGTCTTGAATCCATGTAAATATTCTTGAATTCAAAGGCTTTGTGAGGATGTCCGCCAACAGTTCTTCAGCGTCTGTGTTTGACCTCCATCTACTTTGCATGCACCATCTCTCGAACAAAATGGTAGTCAATTTCGATATGTTTAGTCGGGTTAGATGTCGTGAAAGTAGCACTCAAATTGTCACACCCCAATACCGGTGATTCCTAAATCTGTATCTGCATTTCTTTCAGAAGTGAAATTATCCAAGTCAATTCGGCAGTGGCATTTGCAATTGCCTTGTACTCAGATTCAGCACTCGACCTTGTTACTGTTTTCTGTTTATTTGAGCTCCAAGAGATTCCATTTCTGCCAAGGAAAATAACATAGCCACCTGTTGATCTCCTATCTAAATGGTCCCCTGCCCTGTCACTAAAGGCTTCTATCATGAGAGAATCCAGTGGTCTGATTGTTAAACCATGTGAGAAAGTTTTTTTAAGATACCTTCAAATTCTTTTGACTGCCATCCAGTGATGTTGATTGGGCTTGTGCATAAATTGGCAAACTTTATTTATAGCAAAGGTTATGTCCGGCCTGGTAATTGACACATATTGAAGTGATCCTACAATGCTCCTGTAGGTGGTGATGTCCTCAAGTTGTTCCCCTTCATCATATATTGTTGTGTTCACTGTCATTGGAGTATCAACTGGTTTGGCGTTTTGCATTGCTGTTCTTCTAAAAATATCCTGTACATATTTCTCTTGTGAAAGCACCATTTTGTCCGAGAGATAGTGTACATGTATCCCTAAGAAATAATGCAGTAGTCCGAGATCTTTGACTGCAAAGGTCTTGCTCAAACCTTGGATTGTACTCTCCATGAATGTTGAGTTGTTACTTGTGAAGATAATATGATCTACATAGATAAGGAAATAAGCAACAACTCCTTATTCTTTGTATATAAATAGTGAGGTATCTACCTGTCAGAGAGTCGTTTAAACCAGGCTCTAAGGGCTTGTTTTAGGCCATATAAAGACTTTTCCAGTTTACTTATATGATCCATAAATTTTGGATTTACAAACTGGTACATGAATACCTCTTCTTCTAACTCACCATGCAGAAAGGCATTTGAAATGTCAAGCTGTAACAATCTCCATTTGTTTGTAACTGTAAGAGACAACACAATCCGGATTGTAGTTGGTTTAATGACTGGACAGAATGTTTCATAGTAGTCAATTCCTTCTTGTTGCTTATATCCTCTTGCTACAAGCCTTGCCTTATCTTTATCTATGCTTCCATCTGCCTTTTCCTTGACTTTAAACACCCACTTTGAGTCTATGATATGCATGTTCGGCTTAGGTGGGATAAGTTCCCAGGTTCCATTTCTCATGAGTGCTTGATACTCTTCCTGCATAGCAGCTCTCCTCCAATGTTCATGTTGATTTGCTTCATTAAATGATGGTTCTATCAGCTTCAAATCAGTCATATAAACTTGAGGTTTTCTGGTGCCTTCTCTATTTCTTGTGATCATAGGGTGTATGGAAGAGGTCTGAATATGTTTATTCATCTCTTTTTCTTGGACAGATTCAGTTTCTAGATTTTCTGTATTTTCCTGTTTTCTATTGTACAGTCCTTGTTGCTCTCAGAAATTGTATTGCTTCTATTTTTAGTTTCTGGTGTCTTGGAAAAAATGTAAGTCCCCTTTTTAGTAGGTTCAGTTCTTTGTTCCTCTCTTGTCTTGAATGGGTAGGTTTGCTCATCAAAGGTCACTTGCCGGGCTATGTATATTTTGTTTGTTTCAGGGATGAAACATTTATATACGGGGTGTTCTATACTATACCCAATAAAGACACATTGCATCGCTTCTCACTGGGAACCTAAAACAAGAAATTGATCATTGCTCCTTCGGACCCAGTATAAATAATTAGTAGTTTGCGAGCAAAGCACAGTGATTGCCGGGTTGATGGTGATCAGAAGCTGAGCGGTGAGGCGCACACACCTCTTGCTCTGTTAAATCAAGAAATCCGGGGAGTCGGCGTAGAGAAGTGATTGCTGGGTAGCAAGCACGAGCGGTGAATGCGCACACTACAGAAGCTAAGTCTAACTAATTATGTCCGTACGGAGCGTAATTAGTTATGAGTGTAGCTAGACGGGCCCCAGGCAGGTGTGTCGCTAGTTCTGTTGCTAGGCGCTCCGGTTAAGTCTAATACACCTCAGGGTGGGCCGGGCAGGAGTGTAGTTATGGAAGTAGCTAAGCGCTCCGGTTAAGAAAGAATAGAAAGGCAGGCTCTTGCGGCTGGGAGAAAGTAGTTCCCTCCACCTCTGGTTAATTAACTCTATTCCTGGCCCTAGTAGCTCTAACTCAATGCGGGTACTCAATAGCTCACGGCTTAAGGCATTTGCGGTCAATCACTCAATTCTTCACATAGAGTGATGCGGGAACAAGAAGGGAATAAATAACTCGAGCGAGAGTCAACAGTGTTCTTTAACTGATTAGGTGTCCGGGGACTATCAAGAGCTGTTAGGCGTGCACGTCGTCTAACTCACTTCTTAGGTTTCCGGGCCTGGGAGTCAAAGAGTGATTGGGAGTGTCAGCTGCAAAACGTCATCGCAAGTGAGAAAACTACAAGCGCGCATAGCTTGCTCCTCAGCTTGAGATACGAGCTGCAGCTGCTGAGGCGGAGGTTACTGAGGCATTACCACCCTTGCCGCAAGCGCCTCAACCCTTGGTACTACGGCAGAGGTGCTTGCGGGTATCATCAATCTCCCTCTTGGGTACGATTGTTCATGTGTGCTTGATGCTTCTAACGATGATATATTTTTAGTGAAAACTGTCTCCTTAGATGCCACTGCTCAACAGGATACGGTTCCTTCGGGTGGCACTATTGGCACAGACATGGAAATGGCCGTGGTGGAACCAGACGCATCTGAAGCTGAACGCTTGATCAATCCCCCACTCTCTCAATATGTGGGTATAGTCATATGAGTTTCAATTTGAATGATTATACTCTCAACTATGTTTTTGACATGGATATCCTTGTCAGAGAGAACAACAACTCTGGGAAGCGGCAGAGAGGCAAGAAGCCATTGAAGCCAAGGAAGAGGCGGCCAGGGAAGATGACAGCCAAAAAAGTGATGGTTGTGAGATTATCAAGGTGGTGAGAGTTCCCAAAAGGCGCTTGCGGAGTGGAGGAGCCAATCAACCAACCTGAGCTTGATATTCACAAAGCACCAGGTAGTGAAAACCACGATTATTAGGAGGAGGCGCTAGCGGAGTAGAAACACACCATTCATTTGAGGTTTTGCAGCAAGAACTTTTTGCCATGATTTTAGAGGAGGTTGCAGAGAATCTTCAAAATCTACCAAGCAACAAAGGCACTTGCGGAAAGTAGATAAAACGAAGCTTGTTCCACTTAGCACAAAAACAAAGAGCATGCTGGCAAAGGGCTCTCGTCTAAAATATAACTCTTCTTAATGGTATCTGGACTGATTGGAAATGTAAGAGGGATCGGGACGCAAGCGCCTCTGTTCGACGAGTCAAGCTACTGATTAAAGAGCATAATTTTTCCTTTGTAGTGCTATTGGAGCCAATGATTGATAGTAGCAGACTAGAGAAGCTATAGCTATGTAGAAGGTTGCGAATGGACGGCTAATGGCATAGCAAAAATATGGGTAATGTGGAGACAACCACTCAAATGAAATTTGCTTCATTCTCATGATCAGGTGGTATCATTGGAGTTGGAGGAACATGATCATCTAACTCTGGCTGCTTCATTTGTTTATGCTAAATGCAATGCTAGTGAGAGGCAAGAACTCTAGCAAAGAATCGTCCTCACCGTCCACCGGCATTACACTTCCTTGGCTGGTGGGAGGTGATTTTCACTCTTTCGGGAAGAATAGCTAGAAGTTCAATGCTTAGTAAAGTACCCCTGGGGAGAATAGGTGTAGGAAGACGGTTTATTAGATGAACTGCACAGCTTGCAGCATCATCCCAAAACTTGTAAGGGAGTTGAGCATGACTTAACAAGGCAAGACACGTTTCAATAATGTGTCTATGCTTTCATTTAGCTACGCCATTCTGGTTATGAGTGTATGGACATGCAATTCTATGAATTCTTCCTTGTTTGGAGAAAAACTATGATAGGCGGCGATATTCACCTCCCCAATCACTTTGAAAGTACTTTCTTTTTTTGGAAAAGAGGTTTTCAACTTGCTGCTTGAAATGTAGAAAAACTGAGAAGACATCACTCTTTGCTACAAGAGGATAAAACCAGCAATACTGGCTAAAGTGATCTATGAAGGTCACATAGTATCTATAACCATTGTAGCTTACAAAAGGAGAAGGACCCCATACATCTGACGCAATGATTTCAAGAGGAAATTTAGAAACATAGTTTGAGGAAGGGAAATGTTGCTGATGGCTTTTAGCTATAGCACAATGAGAACAAAAGAAAACTTTATTTGCACTAATCCAAGATTATTGAGAATTTGATAAACCGTTCTTAGCGCTGGATGTCCAAGGCGTTGATGCCAAGTAGAGAGAATTTCAGCTAAAAAAGCAATAGGTAAATCTCTAGCTCCAGAAGCCAAGCAGTACAGTCCATTAACACTGGGGCCTTGAAATAAGACTCTCCAAGTCTGGATGTCCTTTATTCAAAAATGAGAAGGAACAAAGAAGACACTGTTATCTTTAGTAAACTGGGAGACCGACAATAGGTTTTTAGTTAAACAAGAAACATGTAGAATATTGTGAAGATTAAAGGACTGAAGTTTAGATTGACCAATATGTGAAATTGACAAACCTTCACCACTGCCAATTTGCACTTTCTCAGAACCATTGTAAGCTACTGGAGTTCGGAGAAGCCCAACATCCGGCGTCATATGGGTAGTAGCCCCTGAACCCGGATACCATGTTGAATCAGCAACTGAATTAGCACTAGATGCAACATTTGCTGCATAAGCTTGATGATTCATTGAGTAATTAAACTGGTTACTCAAAGAATTGCTAGTATTTCTGAAGTGAATATCAAATCTTCTTCGATAGTTCAAAGCAATATGACCTCTACGATCACACAATTGACATGTATCTACATTTGTTTGCACTGTATTCTGATATGTGCCTCTGTCAAAATTTTTGTAAGAACGGACCAATTTCTACCTCCATTCCTTCCACGATAACCCTGGTTTCTGCCTGAGAAATTTCCACAGTAACTCATGTTCTGTTGATGCTGTGAGGGGTTTCAGTTTGTTCTTGCCAAATTAGCATTGATTTAAGTTTGATGTTGCTGTTGTAGATGAATTTCATGATTAAGCAACATTCCTGGAACATCATCAACAGAGAATAGCGAAGCGTCCATTCGTATAGTAATTGCAGTGACAAAAGATTCATATTCCGGTCCCAAGAATATAAAGTAACATATCACTAGGGGAAACCGAATCCGCAGCCATAGCAAGGGAATTTGCTATATACTTAGCTTTCTGTAAATATTCGTTGATGCTTGATGCTCCTTTCTTTAATTGTTGTAATTGTAGCCGTAGTTGAAGAACTCTTGCTTTTGATGTAGAGCCATAAGTTGCTGCAATTGCATTCCAAAATCCCACTGCTGTAGAATAGCCAATGACTAACGGAAGAATTGGTTCAGTAACCGAAGAAATAAGCACTCTCATAACCAAGTTATCATACTGTTTCCATGTTTCCGCATCAGGATTTGATATTGATTTTGTTTGATCTAAAAGATCAAAAATGGTAAGAGGTGGACAAGGAACACTTCCATCGATAAGCCCCATCAATTTGTAAGTATTTAAGAAGGGAATAAATTGAGCTCTCTATAGCATATAATTCTCTCCGTTGAGCTTAACTGAAATGCAATGAGAAATATTCGGAAGAGAAGCAAAGAGTGAAGACGTTGCAAATGGAAGTTTGTATGTAGATGAAGCTGATGCTGAAATTGCCGAAGATTCTTCCATCGTTCCTGCTCTGATACCAAGTTAAGATGAAGGAAGTGGAGGAATAGAGGATAGAGAAGAGGAAGAAGAACAGGGGAAGAACGGAATGGAGATAATGAGAGCAGTGTCTCTCGTGCTTGTAAGACACATTTAGGTAAAGTAGCCGGCTAAGAGAACTTTCTCTCTGCTTTGAATAGCGTAGTCGTAGTAAAGTAGCCAAAGCCAAGGCTAACTCTCTCTCCTGCGCTAGTTAATCATATGCCATCCGAGTCGCCACCAATCATGATGGGGTGGGATTGGTCATCTTCTAGCTTACTCTGCTACAACTACTGTGACTTCCATGGCTGCTATAATGGGAAAAGAATAATCGGGGAGAGAAAGTGATTAAAGCATGTTAATTTGATAAGTAATCAAGGCACGAAGTGTTAGTGAAAAACTAAACAAAACAGATTCAAGTTAGCCCAACCCAAGGCACTTGCGTCTATTAATAGGCTTTGCGTTGCTACCGGGAATTCATCAAAATCCCTTCTTTTAGTCCCAAATCGATACCGGTAATTTGTCTTTCTTTCGTTCTGGAGGAGCCGGAAGTTGAGAAGCAAGGCGCTTGCGGTAGGCACTTGTGAATGAAGGACGAGAGAATGGTTGATCCTATCCCAAAGACCATGCTATTTGCTCCTCTTGCACATCATAGGAAGGCTAAGCCATATTAAGGCTAGGCATTAGCATCGACATTGCACTGAAGCATACGAATGTGAAGCTACAGCTCTTGCAAAAGCATAGTATTTTTGAGGCACTTGCGCAAGTCAAATCATCACTCTGGATGAACTATGCCTATCACCTAACTCAATGCGCTGAGGGCTCTGGCAGGAGTGAAGCTAAGTAGCTAACACTACACTCACTCTTCCCCATAGGTACTCCTTAGTGAGTAGTTAGAGATGTGAGGCTTCGCCGATTGAGAACACCCGAGTTTAATATAGTATTCGGGGAAGCGAGACGCTTGTGGGATTGCTAGGTGGTAATCCCGAGCGTAGCTTTAAGGCGTATTCGGATCTCCTTCGTACCCAGTATAAATAATTAGTAGTTTGCGAGCGAAGCGCAGTGATTGCCGGGTTGATGGTGATCACAAGCTGAGCGGTGAGGCGTACACACCTCTTGCTCTGTTAAATCAAGAAATCCGGGAGGGGAATCTCAACTCCCAGCCGGATAAAGACAACTCTGCAAGCCAGCAGACCTCATCCCTTAATCAAAGTCTTGAATTTCTTGTTCGTGTTTCGTTAGCTGTACATCATTTCTCGTGACTTCTGACGGTTGGGTTGAGTCCCGGCTTCCTTGCCTATTTGACTACCAGTCAATGAATGATTGATTGATTAACAACGAGAAAAGAGTTTTTAGGCGAGTCAAGTCAGGTGTACATACTTAGTTAACGGTCGATTGATATTCATTTTTTTAGCTGACTGAACATTAAAGTGACAGGATTCAAACCTATGGCCCTCTGTACCCAAAACAGATGCGCTGACCATACTGCGCTACACCTCGTCTCACCCTGCAAATGGAGGCTTCAAAGCCGGAGCTTAGAGGCACTCTGTAGTTTTGAAGCTAGCCCAAGTACTTGACTCTCCCCCGCTTCGCCCTGTAGTTTTGAAGCGAGCCCCACTTTTTTGAAATCTGCCTCCATTCACTTTCATTTCTTCACCCGGCTCGCTCTCGGTTACATTTCCTTTGGACCAAAAGCCCGCTTAGAAGTGGATTCGAACCACTGACACAAGGATTTTCAGTCCTTTGCTCTAACCAGCTGAGCTACCTGAACCACTTTCCTAAAGTCTATTTTCTTCATCGAATAGCTGGGTTGGTTTGGCCGCAGTGGAGGAGCAAGCGGAGCGCGCTTGTAGTTTTCTCGCTTGCTCAAGAACCGAGAACCAGGCCCTCGTTCGGTCAGGTCTTCTTCGCTATAGACGCCACCAAGAACAAGAAAGAGGCTCTCCCCTCCTAGTCACTAAGTAAAGTAGTGCTTGTCCTCCGGGGGACTCCACCAAGAGGTTCTTTCTCTCACGTAATTTTGTTTCGCCCGCCTGTTCCACTTCCGTGCCGGAGGAAATGGGATTCGAACCCATGATACAATCTTCTTGTATGTCGATTTAGCAAACCAATGCCTTAAGCCACTCAGCCATACCTCCAAGTTGTTGTTCGGAATTGGATGTGCCGGGTTGGTTGCCCGAAGTCAAATCTGATCCGATCCACAGGTCCAGCCATAGCTAAGCTTCAAAGCCGTAGTGCGCGCTTCAAAGCCGGAGCTTAGAGTTTCCCTCTTTCCCTGTAGTTTTGAAGCTAGCGCGCATACTCTTCTTCTATGAGCGAGACTCTACCCAGATCTATGGATCTCCCCAGCATCCAAGTCCATCAAAATCCGCCACTCGTTGGGCGACGCCTTCCTTTCTATGAACACCCCACCACTGAATGATGAACTTTGCCAGCACAAGTGCCTCCGACCCGACCAGGAGAGAGAGAACACACGATCAAGCCAATCTAAAGATTGCCGTACATGCCTGAATTGAATTCGCTACGCGCCTTCGTCTAGTCAAGAGGGAGAAAGCCCGGGGAACTGGACCGTGACTAAACCATGTAATTATGGAGAAGTCCATTCTCGTCATGATCGATCCATGTCCTACCATAGTGCCCGGAGAACCAGGCTTGCTTAGCTTACCAAGCGAGAAAACGGAAAGCGCGCTAGCGCGTGTAGGCTTTCGAGCGCTTACTAAGCTAAGCGCGAAGGCGCTTTGCGTCTAAGATTGCACTGCACGAGCTAGCCAGAAGGTAGCGTAGCTTGCTTCTAGAATCTTCTATAGTGATCCACTGGATCGGGTGAAGCCTCCCTGTTGCCACTGTTCTGACTTAGCCGCTTCCTGCTAGTTAGATGTATGCCAAAGTAATGATTAAGCTACATAAGCAATCAACTTAAGCTGAATGAGCACCCTAAGAGAATTGAGTTTTCACACAGGCAGATAGACAAATGAGGAACCCAGACAGAAAAGAGAATGAATCAAAAAAAAGATGCAAATTTAGAGAACGCCCGATGGCAGTCCACTTTTCTAGCCCGAAGGAGATCTAGTTGCCATCATAGGCAGCTGAATTTGGTGTCCATTATAAACAACTAACTATGCCGTAAGGTGGCTGCATATTAAGTCGAGTGAAATCCCCTGGCGATTATGTTAAGAAAAAAGAAGTTTTCTTCAAAGTTGAAAAGCTGCAATGACCAAAGAGTTTAGTTGGTGCCAAGTGGTGGCAGACACTTTTGAAGACTTGGAGAAGGCGAGGGCATAGATCAATTCATCTTTTAGTGTAAAAAGTCCCCCGCGGAGCAAGTGCCTGTACCGAACTTCCCCGTTCGAAGATCCTTCACAACGAAACCGGTAAGAATGAAAAGCTTAATTGATGATCAGCCGACAATTGCGAAATAGATAAGAGGCATTCGTTAGAATGTTAGGAACAAGGAGCTTGCGATGGCACCATCTCCATAGAGGTCGATATTCGGGCTGACCCAATGTGAGTAATGGGTAAGCTCGAACCGTCTCTGTTAAGTACCATGCAGCGCCCTCTACTCTACAAGGAACAAGATTGTGAAGCATACCTTCCATTTAACATGGTTTGTCGCTCCAGAATCAACAACCCGGGTAACTAGTAAAGTACGCTACCTAAGAGATAGGGGAGTTTTTCATCTCCTTCGAATCTTGCATTTCTTTTGTTGTTCCATAATTTTGTCTTTTTCTTTCTAACAAAGGAACCGCCATTTAACTGAGAAAAGTTCCTTGCGCTCGCCACTCGCCGAGGCCAAGGACGGGGTCGAACCGTCATTCCAGGATTTGCGGTCCGATACATTTCCATTATGTTACCTAGCCAAACCCGCCACTCATGTGCCAAAGTCAAATGGTTGTTCCTCCGGATCAAGGGCTTTTTCTACATATGCGGTGGCGGGCAGAGCGCTCTATATGACCTAAGGCAGATTACCAAAGAGGAGGCACTTGCGACGTCAGAAGCTTCTTAGCGCAAGCGCCTTGCTCAATCTTCCTTTTCTGATTGAAAGTAGCAATCCACTCCACTACAAGTACAGAGGCCAGATAAAAGTTGGCTTCCTCTATATGTGAAGGCGAAGAACATATAGAAGCTAGCTCTTGTCTTGGTTGTAACTATGCCTATATAATCTCATTTTGCTTACCAAAGTCAAGTGGTCTTACTAAACAACGTAAGTAAGCTTACAGTTCCGTTCCAAGTGACATGGCTTTTCACTATTCCTTTCCAGAGATGGTTGCTCATCCAGTCCAGTGGATCAATTGTTTATGCGGCAGTGCGATGCGCTCGAATGAATTCGCCTTTCCGCAAGCACCTTGTTACGCCAAGACAAGCTTCCTGCAAGCGAGAAAATGGAAAGCGCGCTCCGCTTGCTCCTCTCGCTTAAAGGGCTCTATTCGGCTGGAACCAACGAGAGAAGTCGTGTTGTTTTAGAGTCTATAGGTTCTCGAACCTTCTCTCATTCCCTTCACTTCACCAAGTCATCGCTAGCGCTCTTATCCCTTGGTGTCAAAGGACGAGTTCCTTTCTTGTCTTGCCCAAACAAAAACAGTCTATCTCAGTTGATCATGGTTTTAGCTTGGAAGCAACCTGCTATCTATCAATAGGTGAGAACAGACTGCTATTGGCTGCTTCGCCTATCTATTTTCTTATGTATGGCTGGCTTGGAGACATCAGAGGAAACCACTCTTTCCGGGTACGATCAACGCTTAATTCATTAGCCTGCGGCCTTGGGGATAACCATGAGCATTGAGATCAATCACCACACCACCATACATACGACATTACACGACGCGAGAGTGTATGGTCAACAAACACACACCTACAGCACCTACGTTCCACTTGCAGCCAATACGACCACAACCTAACTTGCACGATATTCAACAACCGAAGCTACTGGTAGTCCCGGGGGGACAACATCCTCCTATAAGAGTTAGCTGTACTGAACAACCGAGTCCGGGGAAAGAAAACGCCTTTGACCATTAAAAAAAAGGCGCTTGCGCTTAACTCGCTAGGCCTTCGGAACAAAGGCGCTTGCGCTGTTCATGCTAAATATGAGCTTGCTCATTATATATAATAGCTACGAAGCCTTCTATGGTATGGAGACTTTGCTTCCCGTTCGTTGAACAACCCCTATTGCTTAACTTAACTATGCAGAGCACCTATTTTTTAGCTATTGAATTAGGTGATCCGAAAATCAATCTCTTTTGCAAGCGAAAAAATACTCCTCATATAGCATCCACTCTTATAAGGAATAAGAGATAAATAAATCTTTTTGTTTATAAGACTCTTCTCTTATTACGGTACTAAGTGCCTTAGCATAGGAATATTTGCAAACCCATTTTTGAGTTTGAGGCTACGGACTATTTTCTTTAATAATCCTACCCCGTAGGGGGTCGCGCAAACGTAGCATGTCACTTAGACATATTAATGCTTTCTTTGTTAAGGCTACGAGAGAACGTGTCACTCGTTTCTCTATAGGTACGGCGGGGTCAAATAGAGCTTAGAGCAACTCACTAGGTTGGAGTTCAGCTTACAGGAGGTAAGGTAATGACTCACGACCACAACCGGGAGGACCGATTACCACCGGAATTCTAACCATGGCATAGAGTTGCGATGCGATAGAGTTGAGACAGATTAGCGAAGTGCTAGAGTACCATTTTTTCTTTTCTTTTTGTTATTATTCCCAGGAGAAATTTGGCATTGTAATATTTTTTATATTTCATATTTCATGCCAAGGGATTTCACAACCTATTCACCCCCCCCCCAAAAAGAAGAAAATAAAAAACAATGACAAGACTAGATTTTTATTCAATTTCAATCGAGGAGGTGTGGGATTACCGGTAATGTCTTATTCGTCTTTAATCTCTTCTTCTTTATATTATTATTGTCAATGTTTATAAAGCCTGATTGATAATGTTGGAAGTCAAGTTATTTATCCTGGATCTATCTATGCTTCTACTAGTCTTTCAGAATCATACTACCCTCGAGCTACTGATTTTGAGGTGATAACATTAGCCTTTATTCAATTGGTCGAGCAGTACGTTTACAATATTGAATCGAGTTATGTCAAAATGACAGACAATAGGATATACTATGCAAACTCCTGCATTCTATGAGATACCCTTTACTTTAGGTCAAGCTATTCCTTTGTGTGATACTTTAGGTAATAGACTTCACAAAAAGAGGATATATGATATGATTGAACAACTTGTTAGGTTGAATGGTGAAAAATCTGAGGATTCTTTGATTAAAGGTGTCTTTATTCGTATCTATTATGAACCTAAGGATTCCCTTAAATCATTAGAATTTCCTAAGATATCAAATATGATTAGCATAATTCGCAATGTTATAGATTCACAAATAGAAAGTGGTAATCTACCCGATGCTAAATCACTTATGTATAAACAAAGTCGTATTTCCTCTAAAATAAGCGGTATCAAAAGTAGAATAAGAAAATGTCGTCCTTTCATTGTAGCCGATATAGATAGTGGTGAATAATGTTCATGTTCCTTATGCCGCAGGTTACTTAGTGGTGACGCCAGGTGATGATCTTACATCTCTACCTTCCTATTCTACTAAAACCTTTTTCAGTGAAGATCACATAACTTTCTATCCTATCTTTGAAGAGAGGAGTCAAAGAATGTTATATGAATTTATATCCTATTTGGGAAAATATGTGTAGATAAATAGTCGTCTTCGAACAGTTTATTTCCATAATTTTTCCCGATTTGATGGTATTCTCATTCTTAGGTATTATGCGGAACATGGTAATAAGTATAAAATCAAAACATTGTTGAGGAATCATAAGCTTTACGAGTTGAAAGTTTATATTGGCCATAATTTATTCTTACGTTTCAGAGATTCTTGCACATTACTGCCTAGCTCTCTTGAGAAATTGGGAAAGACTCTATGTCCTGAATTAGGATCCAAAGGTTCTATCCCTCATGATGAATTGTCTGAGTCTAATCTTCTGTTGAATAGTGTGGATTTTATAAACTATCTTCGCCAAGATATCCTTATCTTAGGTGGTGTGATGTTGAAGGATCGGGAGATTAATTGGTCATCATACCGTATTGATATTGAGGATGTGATGACATTATCATCGCTATCGCTTAAAATCTTTCGTCAGAAGTTTTTTGATGATAAGACCTTTCATATCAATATACCTACAAGAAACCAAGACCATTTTCTTAGGCGTGGCTACTATGGTGGGCATGTTAATGTCTATAAGCCTTATGGTGAGAATCTCTACTATTATGATGTGAAATCATTATATCCTTTTATTATGAAATCCTATCCTATGCCTTGTGGTATACCATTCTGGAAGAAGAATTTGGAGTGCGTTGAATTGGATAGCTTGTTTGGCTTTATTGAGGCCTATGTTGTATGTCCTACCAATATATCACGTCCCTTCTTGCCCTATAATATAAGGAGAAATCAGGTACTTTACTCTTTCCTATAGGTAAATTCGTTGGAGTCTTTTAGCGAGGAGTTGAAGTTCGCACGTGATTTAGGCTACCATGTCATTCCTCTTAGGGGGTATTTGTTTGAGAAGCGATCAAGTCCTTTCGATAACTTCATCTCACACCTCTATGAAAGCAGACTCAATGCCAAGAAAACTGGTGATGAAGCTATGACATTTATTTATAAGATTCTAATGAACTCCCTCTATGGTATATTTGGTATGAATCCTGAAAGTACAGTAACAGAGATCTGCGTTCACAAAAAATATTCAGAATTGATGATGAAGGATAATTTTCAATCTGCAGAGAAGCTTACCGATCATTACTATATTGTCAATTACCTTAGCGATTGTAGCTTTGCTAACAACGATGAGCTCCTAAGATGTCGGCAGTTCAATTGGCTGCGGCTATCATCGCTTGTGCTCGTATTTATATGTACCCATACATTTCTAGACCAGGTCGTTACTATACTGATACTGACTCAATAGTTCTAGGAAGTCCTCTTCCTGATGATTTAATCTCATCCATTGACTTGGGTAAGTTCAAACTGGAAAACAATGTCAAAAAAGGAATCTTCTTAGCACCTAAGAGTTATATGATATAAATAGAAGATGAAATAAATATTATTAAACACAAAGCTCCAGCTAAAGAATTCATAACATCTGAATGGTTTCAAAAGCAATTAGCAGATCTATCTCTAACGGATCAGATACCAACTATAGCTAATTTCATAATCGATTGGAAAAAACTACAGATCAGAAAAAAAGATATGATCATCAAACTAGGACTACCACAGAGTACGAAAAGAGAGAATGTCTATGATTCAAATAATGTATGGATAGACACAAAACCTATAGATGTAATAGACTTAGGAAGTATTTTCCAATATGAACTACTGAATAAAAAAGAAGAATCTATTAGTCAGTACACTACAAAAGGTCAAGAGTACACAATTGAAGGGCAAAAGACCACTACAAAAGGTCAAGAGTACACAACGGAAGGGCAAAAGACAACTACAAAAGGTCAAGAGTCCACAACGGAAGGTCAAAAAACCACTACTCCTCAACCGACTCTCTACAAAAGCAAGGTAGAGGGTAAAAAAGAGGCCACCAAGAAGGCAGAGGCTGAGGCTAAGAAGGCGAATAGCTCACCCCTAAGACCAAAACCAGATGGATAATAGCAACAACTTGCTAGAGTAGCGAGTTCAATTGGGGAGCTAAGTCCCTTGGTATTCCTACCACTGCCAAGGTGTAGATAGTTAACCATTGAGTAGCGTCGTTGCGATAGAGTAGTGAGCTTTTAACTACTTCGGGATGTAAGTACCACTCTTTAATTCTAACGCCTGGATATCACAACTACTCCAAGAGCGGCTAGACAGAGAGTGGGATGAGATGTTGTGCCCTCTCGATTTAGGGCCTTCATGCCTAAATAATCCTGCCCCAAACATAGCTGCGCATAAGCCATAAGATGAGCTTAGCTATTGCTATGAGGGCACAAACAATCGTTGCTCTAGGTAACGTCCCACCCAGTTAGATTGCTTTGTTACGCTAGAGTAGCGCCAGCTAGTTCAATTGGAGTTGCATTGTTATGATACGGTAGCACCGGCGAGTTCAATTGGATTTAGCTTTGATCGCTTAGGTAATCACTCTTGATAAGGACAGAGCCGTCGGTACCACTCTTCCGCAGCTAGAATTCTAGCCTTGGAAGTAGGAATGCCAAGGGACGATCTCATTGAGTTGCATAGAGTTTCTTCGTCACGGTAGAGTAGCGCCAGCTAAGAAGGCGAAAGCTGAGGCTAACAACAGAGGTGAAACCCCAGCACCCAGGACCTGTTTGTGAGTCCTCTGGAACAGATGATCATGGGGACCAAGGCCATGGACCCCATCCTCCCTAGCCCCGCTAAGGCAGAGGTGGTGCCTCCCCAGGCACCGATGTCAGTGAACCAGGTTTCAGTCTCCCATACTGAGAAATTCAGGAAGGGGAAGACTGCCGCCCCTTTCCGTTCACGCCGATCTGTCATGATTGGCCGTATGCGCTTCTACTGGAATGGACGCCCGGTAGTATATGTGAGGGCAAGACAAAGTCCCTTAAATCCAAGTCTGCTATGCTGCCCCTCTCCAACAGGTTCACCCCATTGGAGGACATGGAGAGAGCTGGACCAAAAAGAAGAAGGGACCCCTGCCACCACATGGGCTAGGAACAGATCCTTGACTCGTAAGAATGTTATGGCTGGCCGGCCAGAGGCCCAGCCTACTAATGCTGCCCTGGAGAGGAAGAAATCCTCAGCCTCCTATAGCTGGACGATCTGAGGCCCAACTTGTCACTCTTATCCGGGCAAGGAAAAAATCCTTGGCCCTGTTGCTACTGACCGGTTGATAAGCCGGTCCGAGGCTGTTATCAGCCGGGCTGGGAATGAATCCCTGGCCTGATCCACTGCTGTGCGGGCCCCAGGATGTGACTAGTAGGAGAGGGAAGAAATCCCTGACCCGAGATGCCATTAAACTTGAGGCTCCCCAAAGGTCAAGCAGGTCTGGGTCCCGAGAGCTAAGGCCCTCAATGCTCAGCCGAGCCCGGCCCAAGCTCATAAGGATGCCCCGCCCGATACTGTTAAAGCTGTTGTCCATCACCTTCCGGGTGTACAGCGGGCTCGGCCTAGCGCCCAAGATCCCATTCCCGAGCAGGTTGCTGCCCGGTCTGCCCCATCATGCCGGCAACGGAGGAGGGCACATGACCCCATGCAGTGTCCTACTGCTCATGGAGATGAGCCGAGGAGGGGATCGGCTCACTCTCCCTCATGCCGCTTCAAAGAGGCATGTTGTCCTGGGGGCACGAGGTGAAGTGTTGGTATACACCTCAAGCTCCAACAACCGGCCCTAGAGTTGCATCGTTACCATAGAGTAGCAAAATGCACCTCAACAAGCTACCATAGAGTAGCACCCATTCGTTACCACTCGTTGATTCCAACCACTTGTTGATTCCAGAAGAGAAGATAAAAGAAAATCATGATTATACTAACTTACAACGGCTTTGCCTTAGCCATAAAAAAGCAAAAATCTCGAGAGAATAATTTGGAATTGTTCAATATGAGCTATGGTTGGTATTTATGCATTTATAGAAAGAAGGCTTATTGTCAAACAATCATTAATGAGTTTTGGGAGATATTATACATGGAATTCTAAGTTAAAAGCATAGATAGATCCAGGTATAATGATCTTGTTATTATATTATTGAATGAGTACAAGAAGGATAAAGAAATCATTAATAAGACTATTGACCTATCGTAAAATGAATTACATGAGTTACAGATTAAGATTGAAAATTTAACTAATAAATTCGATGAACGTAGTATATTAAATAATACTAATAATTTAATTAAGCTATTAATAAGAAAGGATCTTATAAGTGCTAAATCTTATTTATATAATCACCTACCTCAAGATATTTATAATAGTACTATACTATAGATCAGATCGGTTCAGTCAATATATTCTAGAGGCTATCATTATATATGTCCTAGGGCAGTTGTACAACTGTATTCAAGAGTCCTCGGTTGTTAGGGTATCCACATTGTTGGAAAAGCTAGATAGCACGGTTCGAACGCAGGCAAATTGAATTAATACTCAAATGGTTAGTAGTACAACAACCAGTACTCGAGTTGATAGTAGTAAGGATGGTGATATCAAGCATAAAAAACATGAAATAGGCATTAAATTGCTCGAGTTCATGATTGAAAGAAAATTGATCTCTATTGAGAACTTGTCAACAGATGATAAGAAAGCTGTAGTGAAAGTGAAAGGAAAGGGTTATTTGAAATCCAAATTATTCGCTGTATGTGATTTTGACTTAAGTCTTATCCCGTTGAAACTAAATCTTCCAATGGTTTGCAAGCGGGAATACATATCGGATAAAAGGAAGCCTTTAGTGTTATCAGATATGATTGGCGGTTACTTAAGCTGTCCTACCTTAGATATATATAATTTGAGTCTTATATTATCCGATAATGTAAACAATTTCAATATAGAATTAAATGATTATAGGTATAAGGAAATGTGCAACATATTGAATGGGCTTCAGAAACAAGGATTTAAGATAAATAAACAAGTATTGGAGTTCATTAAGAATAATCGTGCTACTTTAAAAAAAGTAGGTCTTCTTATGCGTGGGATACTAGCACACGTGAATCTGAAAGAAGTCTACGATCTTATGAGGAAACATTATTACCTGAATAAAGCTATAAAAAAAGTTTATAGCCTTAGTGCTCTCTTAAAGGAATTAGCTGATAGGGTGCAGAGAGCTAGGTATGAAGATTTTATAATAAGGCCGCATACGAGGATTATGTCTTTTATCTTCCTGCCTTTATGGACTTCCGTGGAAGAATCTACCGCTCAGGTATCTTGCATTTTCATGAGCGTGATTTAGCTAGAAGTTTCATAGTGTTTGCCCAAAATCATCAAGAAGGAAACAACCAGTCGGTAAAGGACATTATTGCCTCTTCACCTGCCTTTAAGTATAAGAAATTCTATCTTTATGATGATGCTCTTCAATGGTATAAGGAAAACCCGTGTAGGATCCATGCCTCTGATGACACTTTAATAAGCGGTGCTAGTGATCCATTTCAATTCATAGCTGTGTGACGAAAGTGTTCAAGAATATAATAAGATACCAATAACTCAAGATGCTACAGCAAGTGCTTATCAGATCATGAGTTATTTATTGCTTAACGAAGAAATGGCTAGGAGAACTAATCTTATTCCCCACCATGATGGGAAAATACAAGATGTATACATGTACCTATTCCATGATTATAAGGAATTTTGGCATCATCGAATAAATGATAAGTTAAAAATGGATATCATTGAATCTAAGTTAGATAGAAAGCTCATCCAAAGTCTATTCATGCTATTAATCTATGGGAAGACATTGGTCAGCATGGAAAATGATATTAGGCAAAAATATGGTGAATTGCTAAGTTGAAAGGATTGCTACAACCTCGCTAAACTTAGCAATGAATTTTGCAACCATAAATATCTAGATATAGTCAATTTGATGAAGTTGATTACCACCATTAGTTGGTTTTGATCTGCAATGGATAGAGCAGTTCTCTATAAGATACCATATTTCACTACAAAACAGGATTATATGTCTTTCGTAAAAGAAAAGATAATGGTTTTTGAAAGGATTAGCAAAAGGAGACGACGGGTTACTCTAAGTGTACCTACTATGGAGAGGGATAAGCGAAAGACTCAATCCTCATCATGCGCTAACTTTATTCATCGGAAGGATGCATACATTGCCATGAAAGTAGTAGAGTCATTATTGATAAAAGGTGCACCTATATATACTATGCATGATAATTTTATAACAACTCCGCTTTATGTAAGAATTGTACCTGATATATATACCCAGGTCTTTATTAATATGGGTCCTCCACTTTACATAATTAATTAATTTATTTGTACAAATCGGATTAATCCTTACATCCCTTCTCAAGATATCAATAAAATCTATCACAATTATTCTAATCCTATGCAATCAGGTTGTCTTACATATTATTTGAATTCAATTTGACTCAAGCCAATTAAAGATAAAACAAAATGGAATAAAAAGGTAAATGACTTAGTTAAGTATTACAACAACTACGTAGATCTTTGTGTCTTGTAATCCAAATCAAGTGAATGATTCGCAGGAGCATTCCCATTTCCTTATTGATGAGAAGTGGAATATATTTAAGAAACTTATAGAGAACAGAAGTCATAATTACAGCGTACATTACTAAATGAATAATATAATAGTGTAAGGAGAAGCTAGGGATATAGTGTGAGGAGATGTTAGGGATATAGTGTAAGGAGATGTTAGAGATATAAGGAGCTTAAATAGGTAGTTTAGCTGCCACCTTTGATGTGAGAGTTTCTGGTCTGATCTATGCTATTCGAGTTCTTATTCTTTGTCTGGTGTCTCAGAAGAAAGTAGGATGTTAAAGGACCGGTCTAACGGATGAACCGGAGAGTCGGGAGTCAAGGTAGGGCCCGCTCACACATTTCTTGCTATTAATCATCTGGTTTTGGTCTCGGGGTCTTGCAATATAGAGATGAGCTCAGCTCCTTGCTTAAAGAGATGGCCTACCAAATACTTAGGGAGACGGGAAACCTCTTCATATGCTGCAGCACCTTGCCGTCAGCCCGCTCCTTCACCTTATCTACCGGCTGGAGTATCTCCTTGGCATTTATGGCAGTGGCATGCTGTTGCTGCCCCTTTTTTATTTTCTTCAGTTGCTGCCTCGGGCTCTTTTGCGCCGTTTGCATCATCAAGTTGCAGGCGCTCTTCGAATATCCCAGCCTCCTCGTTCTCTTGAACGGCTGTCTGGGTGGGAGGTATTCCCGAAGTGTCTTCTGCTGCCGCTTCTGGCACCTCAACTCCCCCTTCCTCATTGGAAGATGGATGGAAGTATATAACTTCCTTAGGCAGCTGCTTCACTAGAAGAGGCGGGATTGGTTCGGGCTGCTCTCCCCGAAAGTATATGACCTTGTCACATGTACCATTAGGGACCTGCCCCCGGCCTTTGGCTCCTCTTCAGGAATCTCGAGCATTCCGGCGCTGGTACGTGATAACCGGCCTGGATGACTGCCCTCGAGCACTAGCTTCCACTGGTATATAAATCAGATGGTGGAGGGACATTCACCACATTACAGGTTAAGCCTCTCATACGGGCTATGACACCCTGTACTGTGGTTGGCTCCTCGTCTTCGTCACCCCAGAAGCTTGAAACCTCATCGGCTATTGAGAATGCATCATCATTCTCAGCCTTCTTCTTCAAACCACCATTTAAGATGAGCCTTGGTCGCCCAGTCGTCCCAAGGAATATAAGCATCAAGGGGCGCCGGGCCCGAAGGCTGCTTGGGCTCATATTCTTCAAGCTCATCTATGAGAGCTTGCAACTTTTGGAGGGGAGCCGCCGGCTCACTTCCATTGCCCTGAGGTACTCAGCCTGGCGCTTTTCCTTCCTCTTTATGGCCTTCTTCTTATTCTTTAGTTTCTTCTTCTTCCTTGCGGCATCAACCACACCTTTGTGTGGAGCCGATTGAAGAGGCTTCTTGGAAGGATGATCCCCTCCTGGCCGGGACATTGCACTGCGCTGGGCAGCTTCAGCCCTCGCCTTCATCTTCTCTTCCCGAGTAGGGATTCTCTTCCATGGCTGCTCGGTGTCATCTTGTTGCTGTTGAGCTGCCTTGGCCATCTGATACTCGGCATTTATTTTGGCATTCCGCCACACCATCTCAGGGGGCAGCGGCTGAGAGGCCATATAGAGCCTGGGGTGTCCCAACTTTTGGGCATTGCCCCCATTACCAAGTCCTTGCTGCCTGGACGTGCTGGCACCCTCACGAACATGAACAACATTAGCCGATAAGTTCAGGCTCAATGGGAAATGCGGGCGAGGGACCAACTGCCTTCCCATGCATATCACCTGATTCCTTATAAGGCACTCGATCATTCCTTTAAGCTCCTCACACCCCTCAATTGGGTGTTCATGCGTTCTATGGTAATCCCAATACCATATCTGCATCATAGGGGTGCCATCTACCCTACCCTGTCCAACTTGTAGTGGAGGCGGGATGAGCCCCTCCCGGGCACAGAACGCATATGCAGTGCATGTGATGCACTGGGGGAAGGAATACGTTGCACATCTCGGGGCTAGAAGCGGATGCCTTGGAATGGGACCGTCCTGTACTAAGCCCCAGGGGATTGTCCCCTCCTTGGCGGCTCGGGTCTTCCCTGCTCAGCGTTGGCCACAACGGGCACTTGTTGATCCATTGACACCCCTATGCTTGTGGTGTCTTGCGACCATGACGGGGCATGCGGCGGAGTATGTGACTCATCGGAGTCATACGGGCTCATGGTCGTTTGCGAAGATCTCATCTTCGTGGATTTGCCCCGTTAGTATGTCAGATACGCTGACGGTGGCGATCATCAAGTCGCGCTCCAGACGGTGGCACCACCTGCGCAACTGTTATAGGACCCTGCGCATTCGCCCGGCCATAACCTCAAGCTGGGGGTCCTCCTGAGCGACCCTCACAATATTTCGGGCCGCCGGGGTCTCCCTCATCGGAAGAATTCTGCCGACTGACCACATTCACCGTGAAATTTTGTGGTTGCTTCGGCTTCACGTGAGATTGTGGGGGATTCACCAAGTACTTCCCCATTTGGCCCTCTCGGATAAGGCTTTCTGCCATATCCTTGAATAGGTAGCAATCCTCTGTAGGGTGTCCCAACATCCGATGGTATGGGCAGAAATTGGGATCATCCGCCTTGTTTGCATCGCCCGGCCATTTAGGCTGCGACAAGTTGATCAAGTTTCCCTTGATGCAAACATCGAAGAGCCTTTTAGTGTGTAAAGGAGTAGGGCTTCTTCATGCGCTCAGCTAATGAACTCCCTGGCGAGCGAGGCTTCTTATTGGTCGAAGAGGATGAGCTCTTGCCCCCATTGTGACTATTTGTTACAGGGGCAAAGTCCACCGTATGGAGATCCTTGGATGTCGAGGCCTTCTCCTTTGCCATCTTCGGCTTAGCAGCCGGTATAGCCAGATTCTCGGCATAGAAGAGCTCCAGTTCGGACACCACTCGATTCAACTCGTCGAATGTCCGAATGTTGGCGATAAGGAGCTTCTCCAACAGCTCCGGGCATAAGCCCCTCTTGCATAGGCCCACCGCCTCTTCATTCACCGGCGGATTCGGGCATCTCATGCTAAAATTGCACCAACGCTTGATATAATCGGAGGCAGTCTCATCTCTCCACTGTCGTAGGTGTAGACACGCCAATTTGGCCTTATTTGGAGCTTAAATCCTTATTCCATTGGCAACATCTCTTTTAGACCATCAAAATCATGATGAACCACCATTTTGGATGAGCCTAGGTGCTTATTGGAAATATGAGTATGATTTTCTAATTTCTAATCAAATCCGTGTTTGCCGAACAAGAGACTCTTGGTGGTGTGCCAGATTATATTTTGCCCAGCATATTCTATATTTGGAAATTTTTCACAGGATTATATAGACATCTAATTAAAAAGTATTCAACATGAATAATCTTACTCTCTGAGTTTTCTTTCCATTGCAATAAACGGTATTCAATTCTAATCTCCCATTTGTCCGCAGCGCCCTTTGTAAGTCAGATGCGTAGTTCTGTCAGCACGCAGCACCAATCAAGCCCAATTGCATGCAAGCCCAGCCCATTGGGCACATATCTGACTAATTCACGACCTTACCTTCCTTTTTCCTCCTCCATATCACTTTTTATAGTATCTAGAAGATTCATGGTCGAAATTAGCATCATCTAATGATGGCAATCCAACTTGTTGTCTTGTATATCAAGACTTGCCATTTTTAGACTAGATTTGTTTCCTCTTGAAGTGGAGACATATTTTGAACATGGGAAAGGTGATCCACGGTTTCCAATCTATCTCAATCATTTAGGTAAGTTTCTAGATGCCTCAGTATGAAAATCAGCAACATTAAATGGAGGAATTCCAACCTATGGTCGGATGTATCAAAACTTGCTATTTTTTGACCTGGTTCTCATCCCCTATAAAGGGAGACTCATATGAACGACCTAAGAAAGGCATCCCCATCATCCAGCACTCTTCTCCTCACCCTCCAGCCACTCTAGGCTCATCCCAACCTCCCCAAATCGTCATCTCTTCGTCCCGGTGCCCGGAGATCATCCCAAAGTGAAGAAGAAGCCGGTCTATGCTCCAACATGCTGTACTTCTGATCACCGGCTTCTATAGATATTTATAGTCATTTTCTGGCCTGACTTCCTTTAGACTAAGTGTGGTTAATCAGGATATATTTCATCTCCAGCAAACAGAGATCAATTTTGACATTTCTTCTGCTTGTTATGGCTTCAACACCGGCGCTGTACAGACAGATCCGAAGTCTTCTATTCTAAGTCATCATCTTCTCAGTCAATTTCAGTACATTTATTGGTAGATTCAGCCTATACATTATTCATATAAATTGTTACCTGGTGAGTTATATTTTATTTACAGTAATAATCATTCAATTTATATATCTGTGGTTCCCATAGCATGTCCTACATTTACATTGTGCTGGGAGTTTCCAGAACTTCATTGTCCAAGATCCGGATTACCAGGTAAATTCAGATTACTTATCATAAGATTCAAGAAAACTTGTCTTCATATAAAACCACCCTAAGTGAGTCCTCTTTATTTTGAAACAAACATCACTTTATTCTGACATTGGTGCTTCTCTTTATGGTCTCTGCATCAGAGTCGCGCAGTTTACAATGAATCTGTGCAACCCGGTTGCCACTTTGCCTGGGTTGTGTTGTCTTTAACCAATCATATTCTCTTTGCTAACTCTTCATTCAAATCATTTAGTTCAAATTTAAGCATCATTTTTATTCAGTTTTACATCATTTCATACATCATAAAAAAACCAAAAAAAGGGGTTAGGGCTAACCTCGAATCCGTTGCACAAATACATCAAGGTAGCATTGGTTGGACTCTTCTTCATCGGCTGGCCGAAGAGGAAGAAGGTTGAACTCACACAATCTCTCCCACGCTAAGGTACACACGGTCAAATCAACTCAATCTTGCTTTTATTCTATAAAGCGGAGCCCACGGCTCCTGGCGACCACCCTTTACTTCTGTGCTAATTTCATCTCCTCCTCACTTTCCTCCCACATGACCGGAACCATCTCCGGTGCTCGAGCGACGCCGTGAGATGAAATTTCGGGGATCAATGTGAGTGTGTGATCGAGGTGACAACATTTTACCGCTTTCCGAGTGTTTTTAATTCACTCCCCTTTTTCCCCTATTCCATCTTTCACCTTCTCTTGAGGTGCCGATCCGGAACCCGTTTCTGGAGTCGACAACTTTTTGGCGACCACGGTGGGACAACCAATGTCTTTAACCGTGCTAGCTTGATTTGTTTGTGCAATTAGTTTCATTCTAATTTAATTTTAGTCACTAGATTGTTTGTTTTGTTGCATGATTGCTTGTCTTGTTTGTATATCGCATGCTCTATTTACTTCATTTCATTTCATGTTTTTGCACATTGATTGCTTCTTCTCCTCTTACCCTCCATTTTTACTTTTGCATTAGCTTTTTGCATCGGGTACCGAACTTGCTCTGATCTATAGGGCATTCGAGGCGGGGGCTCTCTCTCCCAACACACCCTCACCCTCCAAACACCTTCTTGGTGGATTCTTACCTCTCTTCTGGGATATTCCTTCCTAGTTGATTTGGTGGTTTCCATCAAGACCTCCGTAAGTCCCCATCCGTGGAGTATTCCTCTGCACGATTGGGCCGGTTGTACCACTTTCCCAAAACCCGAAGAACCCAAGTACCTACTCGTGGTGATTGAATGACAACCTTAGGTCTTGAAGATTGAAGCAATAGGAACCATACCCACTTGAGTGAACAATTGTTAACAATCTATCTAATCTAAGGTTTCAACCCAAAATTTGTCGAGTAGTCATTTTAAAAACTTGTTTGCACAACTTGCTTGCTCACAATAATTGAAAACAACAACAAAAAATTTTCTTACAAAACACCTAAAAAAACAAAACAAAAACATTTTTAATTTTGTGTTCAACTTGTTTTCCAAACAACCAAATTGAAAAAAAAAATCAAACAAAACAAACATAAAAAATCTTCAATTATGTGCTTTGCTTGCTCTTTTTTTTAACCATCCTTGTAGAAAGATCGACATGATGCCCATGATGCTAAGGTCTGAAAGACACGTCAAGAGGTCGGACTACTACAAGCAATGGAAGTACGGGGAAGGTCTCTACAAGCTCCAACAACAACCTGAAAGCCATGCCAATGCTGCTATGGAACCTGAAGTGCAAAGGGATGCCCATCAATCTGCTTCATTTAGTATTGAACAAGCTCTTAAGGATCTATCTTTTCATCTTGATCCCAATACCTTGTCATTCATACAATCTCTAGTGAAGAGAAAGATGCCTGCTAATCAAGGTCCAACCAAAGTCAACCAAGCTGCCTCACCTCCCCAATCGACAGTTTGACCTCTTGTCATAACCCCACCTGGGCAGCCCTGCCACGTTACTTCACCTACTCACCCCATTGTGGGTCATTCTTCAGCTCGCACACCAACCCACCTCCCTCCCATCCAGGTGCCACATGCACACCCCCTGATGAATTCCTCCCCACCTATTGCCAAGGATAAAGAAACCATAGAATTCCCCCTCTATACTATCTACATCCCCCAATCACAAATGCCAACCTACCATCGCTACAATGCCTCAGGTGATCCCTTCACCCATGTCAATGATTTCCTGAGCAAATCATCTCGATGGCATAATGATAGAAAGACCCTTGCCTTTCTTTTTAGGAGATCTTTAGAGGGTGTAGCCCTAGATTGGTTTTTTTCATTGAATGAAGTAGAGATATGGGATTTCGAAATTGTCAAGGCCAAATTCTTGAAACGATATGGGCCAGGCTATTCAATAATTGGGGAAGCAAAAGAAGATGTGAAATTAATGCGATATTCTGATGAATTGAGGCCCAGGCTTGAGAGGAGCATTGATGCTATGAACCAACCTAGGAGCCCTCTCCAACCTCACCTAGATCATCATCTTCGGCCAACTCCTCGACGTCAGTTGATTAGGCCACCCATGCCACAATCTCGGCCGGACATGCAACCCGTGTCAATGGCACAATCAATTGTGCACAATCAAGCTCCTCATGTCAATTGTGCCAACACCTCACTATCAAAATCAAATTCTCAGCCTATTTCACCAACAACTCCTTGGCCAATCATCCGGCCCTTGGCTTCTCAACCTATTCCACCAACAACCCCTCGGCCAATCATCCGGCCCTTGTCTTCTCAGCCTATTCCACCAACAACTCCTCAGCCAACCATCCAAGCCTTGACTCCTCAATTAATTTCATCAATAGCTCTTCGGCTGAACCGACTTCTATGCCAGCACCACTTCAATCAATCCCTCAACATAGGGTTCCCCCTCAATCAGTTGCTCCTGCCATGGTAGAGGAACCAGTCACTCCGATCATTCATGCTCCTGCTATGGTATGTGATTTAGTCACTCCGACCCCTCAAGTTCTTGCCCTGGCAGAGGAATTAATAACTCCAACCATTTGTGCTCCTACCATGGCAGAAGAATCAGCTTCTCATCATGTCGTTGCTATATCTCAAGATCAAAGTCAGCTAGTAGGAGTGGTCGAACCAAACGCTTCTACCTTTTTGGAATCCCCTAGACTAGGCAAGCCCTCTTCCATAGAACATCTTGAGGAGAAGCTTGCTATAGGGAGCTTAGATGAAGGAATCATAAACTTAGTTGATTGTCAATCCAATGATGGACTAGGCAAGGATTTGTCAGGCATTGATCAACTGTTACCATCATTGGAATTGATCAATGAAGATGGTCAGATTGAATTGACCCCTGAACTGGGAAGTAAGGAGACCGAATTGGTCAATGAAATCGGGAATGAATTGACAAGCCTTCTGAAGGATGTAGACCTTAGCAAGGGGATACCAGGACCTCCTCCAGCTAGGCAGGCAAATCCCTTAGCATCAATCTTAGGGGCACGACCCTTACCCCATTCTTCTCCTAAGCAACAATCTGGTCCATGGGCCCACGATCAATCAATCTTAGGGCCACGACCTTTTCTTTATTCTTCTCAAAATCACTGATTGGGCCCATAGGCCCACAATTCCTCAATCTTAGGGCCATTGCCCTTTCTTTATCCTACTTACAACCATCAATCAGGCCCATGACCCCAAAATTTGTCAATCTTAGGGCCACGGCCCACACTTTATCCCACTCAACTGGGCCCTTATGCCCCTTTCTCAAGCTCTTACGCCCCTTTTCATCAACTGGGCCCATGTGCCCCTTTCCATCATCCGGGCACATGTGCCCCCTTTATCCAACCGGGCCCATGTGCCCCTTTTAATCAACCGGGCTCTTATGCCCCTTTTCTTCAACCGGGCCCACGTGTCCCTTTTAATCAATCGGACTTGCATACCCCTTTCCTTCCACTGGGCCCATATGCCCTTTTTCCCCAATTGGGCCTACATAACTCTTTCCTTCCATCGGGCCCACGTGCCTATAATTCTCTCCAATCGGGCCCTTGTGCCCTTAATTTTTCTAAATCGGGCCCACGTGCCCGCAATTCACCTCAATCGGGCTCACATGCCCATGTTTTTCTACAACCGGGCTCATGTGCCCAAATTTCTTCTAAATCGGGCCCACGTGCCCACCTTCCAACAAACTCGGGCACACATGCCCACACTCCTTCAACTTCGGGCCTGTATGCCCCCATTTCTTCACCATCGGGCCCACGTGCCCAAACTTCTTCGAAATCGGGCCCCCGTGCACCCACTTCTTCAACTTTGGGATTACACACCCGTACTCTTCAATGGCTCCAGCGAGCCCATCACAAATCACAATCTTTCTCCCAACCATTTAAATCGGGTCCATGTGCCCAGTCTTTTCGTTGGGTCCCTCGGGCTCAACCTCCAATTGGGCCCTCATGCCCATCAACATCAACCGGGCCCTCTATCCCACATTCAAATCTTGGGCTCACGTGCCTCTTGATTCCAACTACTCCCAGGCCTTCAAGCCCACTTTCAACTCACGGGCCCAAGAGCCCATTTTAACTCACTTCTGTTTCCAAGCATGTTTCTTTCCTTTTTGAATTCTCTTTCTTTTCCCAAGTTTTACTTTCAACAAAAAAATCAAGGGTAGAGAAATTTCCTGGGTGATACCACAATCTTTGCCTTTTACATCATTAATTTTGACTCCGCCATGCTAAATCAGATCCTCCACATTTTCACTTCATCTTATGACTATGAATCTTCAATCCAATGCAATATGGTGCATATCAACAGTGGAAGCAGTTGGGCAAGGCAAGGCAAGGCATGGCAGACAAGGCAAGGCAAGCACAAGCAAAACCGTCATCAGCAATGAACTTCTTCTTCTCTCAGGTATTACATGAAATTGCATCATCATCATTATGTCATTTGCAATGCAATATTTTTAAAAAAATGATTTTGAATTCATATCACAATTTTAATTTTGAGAAATTCATGACTGACGATATTTGTAGCTACCTTGTTCTTATTAAAAAAAATTTTTACATTGCAAGGCATGTTTTCAATTGATTCACCTATGGAATGTAATCTACCTCAAAAAAATTGGAGAGAACTACTAGTATGACTTAAGTCCACATGTTCTAGGTTGTTGTCTAGGAGTCGAGGGTAGATACCATTCTACACACACAACATGTCCCGATCCCAGAATCTGGATGACTTGACACCCGAGAGAAGCTAGGCAAAGCTTAGAGATGGAAGGAAAACCCTTACCCAACTCTCTTATATTCGGTCCAAGATAGGTGAAGGGGATCAGAGGGGGAGAGTATCGAAAGCATCCGCCGCCCTAGTAGGAGGCCGTCTCAGAAGGTCCAACTTCTCAAATAAAAAAAGGTGCCAAAAGATGGGCAATGAACCCCACAGGTTTAAACAAATATGGGCCTGTCTGAATGAGTACCCAAAAATGCAGAAAATGAAAAAAGGCACCAAAAGATGGGCAATGACCCCACAGGTCAAAGCACATGTCCGAATGTGTGCAAAAAAAATAGGTTTGTCAATAAAGAAGAAAAGACCCGAAGAGGCCGAACCCCAACGGGCAATTGGGTGTGAGTAGAGAAATCCCTCTCGACATCTCCAAAGCCTATCAAGGACTTTCCCTCAATTCTTCATTCTTACCCCCAAGGTGTGGGTGAACCAACGAAATCAAAGCTAAACTATAGCCGATCAAAGGTTGAAGGTCGGAAAGATTCTGGGCAAGGAACTGCATTTTGCACATGGTGTCTACCAATGAACCTAGAAAAACAACCAAGTGACGAGAACTTATGTCAATACTGATTTTTCTCTCCCCAAAAAAATATTTTCAAAAAAAAGCTCTCAAAAAAAGTTGAATATTTTCAAAAGCTCAAAAAAAAATAAAAATTTTCAAAAACTCAAAAAAAGAATATTTTCAAAAATCTTAAAAAAATTGAATCCTTTTAAAAGAAATAAAACTTCATTTTCAAATTCCAACAAAATTTTCAAAAAAAAATAATTCATCACCATGCTTGGTTTGAATTCTTGTCTTTACATTCATTGTATATTTGCTGCTTTATTTTTACACCCTTAAGAAAAACTTTATACCCCTTGATAAAGGTCAAGGCATACTGCGACTCGCAAGGGGGATAAGCCATCTTGTCATTCTAATCTCATTTTCTGAGTGTTTCAGGCACGAAGAACAAACAAGGAGAATTTCACAGCAAGGCGATGCTCGCCACTTCCCTCCCCTGAGGATTCCTAGGAGGAGGTGTCACCATAACCTTGGCTTCAACTTTACCGAGGAGCTTTCTTTTTCAAGATTTCAATAAGGCGATGCTTGCCACTTCCCTCCCCTGAGGATTCTCAGGAGGAGGTGTCATCATTACCTCAGCCTCAACTTTGCCGAGAAGCTTTTACTTTGTGTCCTCATTAGGACACATGAACTCTTTTGTGAGAATGCATGTCATCACACTGCAAACTCACCATTATCATTTCCTTTCTTAGCATATATTAGGTGCATTACTATTTATTTTATGCATTGATGTTGAAGACCGTGAATGTAAAGAAGACCAGGCCCGAGATCCCTTTCATCAAAATCCACGACGGTCGGGTCATTCTTTGTGCTCACGGATAAGCCAAAGTTGTGCTATGAGAAACGATGGTTCCCAAATAAGTGTCTTGACCTCATAGACAATCTATATCTTCAACTATTTGTTATACAAGTTTTGTTTTTTCTTGAGCCCAACATGCATCATGTAGCATTAGTTGCATTACATTTTGTTGCATACATCCTTTCATAATCTTCACCTTCTCACCTTAGTCTCTAAATATTTTATACTAATTTCGATCATTCTAAACCCCACCGTGTTTTCTAATCCCACCGTGTTCTCTAGTCCCACCGACCAAATCGTCCTCTTTTCGTCCCGGTGCCCGGAGATCATCCCAAAGTGAAGAAGAAGCCGGTCTATGCTCCAACGTGCTGTACTGCTGATCATCGGCTTCTACAGATCTTTCTAATCATTTTCTGGCCTGACTTCCTTCAGACGAAGTGTGGTTCATCAAGATATCTTTCATCTCCAACAAACAGATATCAATTCTTACATTTCCTATGCTTGTTATCTCTTCAACACCGGCGCTGTACAGACAGATCTGAAGTTTTCTATTATAAGTCATCATCTTCTCAGTCGATTTAAGTACATTTAATGGTAGATTCAGCCTATACATTCTTCATATAAATTGTTACCTGGTGAGTTATCTTTTATTTAAAGTAATAATAATTCAATTTAGATATCTGTGGTTCCCATAACATGTCCTACATCGACATTGTGCTGGGAGTTTCCAGAACTTCATTGTCCAAGATCCGGATTACCAGGTAAATTCAGATTACTTATCATAAGATTCGAGCAAACTTGTCTTCAAATCAAACCACCCTAAGTGAGTCCTATTTATTTTGAAACAAACATCACTTTATTCTGACATTGGTGCTGCTCGTTATAGTCTCTGCATCAGAGTCGCGCAGTTTACAATGAATCTGTGCAACCCGGTTGCCACTTTGCCTGGGTTGTGTTGTCTTTAACCATTCATATTCTCTTTGCTAACTCTTCATTCAAATCATTTAGTTCACATTTAAGCATCATTTTTATTCAGTTTTACATCATTTTATACATCATAAAAAAACCAAAAAAAGGGGTTAGGGCTAACCCCGAATCCGTTTCACAAATACATCAAGCTAGCATTGGTTGGACTCTTCTACATCGGACGGCCGAAGAGGAAGAAGGTTGAAATCACACATTCTCTCCCACGCTAAGGTACACACGGTCAAATCAACTCCATCTTGCTTTTATTCTATAAAGCGGAGCCCGCGGCTCCTGGCGACCACCCTTTACTTCTGTGCTAATTTCATCTCCTCCTCACTTTCCTCCCACATGACCCGAACCATCTCCGGTGCTCGAGCGATGCCGTGAGATGAAATTTTGGGGATCAATGTGAGTGTGAGATCGAGGTGAGGACATTTTACCGCTTTCCGAGTGTTTTCAATACACTTCCCTTTTCCCCTATTCTATCTTTCACCTTCTCTTGAGGTGTCGATCCGGAACCCGTTTCTAGAGTCAACAGTAGGGAGGTCAACTTCACGAATGTGACCGGCCTCTCGGTCAATTTGAAGTGCTCGATAAACTTCCTTTGCATACCCTCCCAACCCGTGACCGAGTTGGGTTTCAACTTGGAGTACCACTCAAAGGCAGAGCCTGTGAGAGTGGCGGCGAAGTACCTGAGCAGGTACGACTCCTCGAGGGATGAGGGACAACTCGCCCATATGAGTCATGTACATCGCCAGGTGCTCTTTCGGAGATCCTCACCCTGGGGCACTTCGGGACCTTGGTTACCTCAGGGGGCAACCTCTTGAATGGGTGGTGGATGGGATAAGGAACCCGATATAGATCCACCGTTGCCAGCCCATCATCATGTGGAGCGAGCTTGGCATCCACTATGCGCTCGATCATGAGCCTCTAGGATACCGCAGGATGGTCCGATAGGACATTAGGCTCCAGCAGGGCAGCTTGAAGCTCGGGGTCCCCATCTAAGGTTGAGGCTGAGGGGCCATCTGATACACCGCAGGCCGGGGAGGAGCGGGCTGCTCTAACTGTGCGGCCTGGGGCCCATCGCACGTCTCCGCGAACCGTGATGGTTGTGCGGGAGGCGGCTGTAGGAACTTGAGGCTTCTAACTAATGCCTTAAGTTCCTGATTTTCAGGCCATAGATCCGCCATGGTGAGGGTGGAAGGCATGGCTTCAGCCCCCAGGATGGGGTCATCCCCTTGCTTCCTTGAGGCGAAGGTTAAGATACCCACGAAGCGGTGGATTAGAATGTTTTCATGGTCCGGCAGTGCGCTCATTCCGAATTTGTTTGCACCGCCCAGAGGGGCACGAGAGAGAAAGGGATCCAATACTAAGACACCCAACAGAGAACTCTCGTAAAGCGCTATTTATTGCAGAAGCGCCCCAAGCGGAATTGTGCCGGGCCTCTCGAACAAACCTACCGGCCGGGTCTTAAAGAGAGCAATCATAGACCATAGGATCCGGGGTTGAACTATAAAAAAAAAGAGCAGACGAACGTGGTGAACCATGCCGAGTCGGGCCTGAGAAACCTCCGTACCGTGCTGAGCCTATCAAGCCAAGGTTGAGTGAAGAAATATGGAAGGGAAAAAAAACCTCACTTGAGCATGTAGGAACTGGTTATTCCTGATTGGTTAATCAGAGAAAAGATTGTGGATCAATGTTATCCACGAAAATAAAAGAAAATAAATTTTTTTACCAACCATTACAAAGGAATCGCCTTTCCTCTGCAGCCAAGGCAACTGCTGCAGCGAATCTCCCCCTTATACTGTCTCTCCTACCTACCACGAGAAAAGCAAGGCGCTTGCGTCCTTTTTTTTAACCGAAAAAATCGGCCTTGCCAGGTGGGACAAGAAAGTGCCCTTCCTTTCTGATTGAATCCGATCAATAAATGACATTTTGGATCACACAGTGCAACAGGCAAGAAATTCAATCGAAGAATTGTATGCCTCCCTCTCTTTCAGTTGAGCCACTACGCGCCTCGCTTCGCTAGTTAGAGTTGTGCTCTTCCTGAGTGGGTGTGCCTAGAGCTGTGTTGATGGAGCTACTTCTTGTCGTGTGCCCGGTGCCCAAAGCTCCGACTAATACTGACTTCTCGTATGCTGTTATGCTATTTTCTTGGGGATAGCGGGAGTTGGTGTAACATGATGCTACCGTCAGAAGCTTCTGGCGCACACTCGCCGTCCCCTTCTACTTTCTTTCAGAACCTTGTCCCTTGCTGGCTAGAGCCACGGAGCTAAAGGTGGATTATGTAGTCACTTATGACTTAGTCCTGACCTAGCAAGGCCTCTTTTAGATTGACTGTTGGCAGATCGAGATTGAAAGCTAGTAGCAAGGAAGTGCTTTCTTGTAGTAGATCCGTCTAGTTGAAGAGCATTCTGTCTAGTCTCCCTTGTTTCGCTTGTGAGAAGAAGCTGTGGCACTTGCGAAAATAGGCTTTGAGGGATTGCAGCGCAAGCGCCTGCTTTTTGGCTTAGACTGATTTAGTGAAGTATGCCAGTTTCGGGCGAGCTCACTGCCTTGCTCTGACGCAAGCGAGAAAACTACAAGCGCGCGTAGGCTTTCGAGCACTCCTCAATTTGGTTTTCAGCTTCATTCAGCGATTGCGGGAGGAGCGTCCGTGTCTGTTGAAAGACAGGCAGTACCCTAGGGGTCAAGCCCAACAAGGAGGCTCCTAAAAGATATCATGGGAGATTTAGAGACTTCCCCCCAATGCGCTAGAGTCTCCTCCATCGGCCTGCCTAGTACCAGGTGACCTTTCCCCTTCACATGTCTCAGATTCATTAGGGAAGGATGATCAAGTTGAGGAAGGCGTCGAAGTGAAATCCGCCCCTTATAAAGCGAGTGACAAGAATTCAAGTGCCTCCAGGTACATTCCTATTTTCACATTCTTCTCATATTTTCTATGCTGAAGATTATGCTCATGATAACGGCAATATATACTGTGCCTGCAGCGAGACCTCTGATGAAGAAGGAATCCCAGCGACCCCTCCCCATGCACAGGGAATGAGTCACGGCCCAACTGATGCAGCCTCCGCAGGAAGTAGAAGACCTCAGGACAATACAGGACACTCTAAAGGACTGAATTTCCGGTGAAAAGTGCCTCCGAAGTCTGAAGAAAGAGGGTTATCCTTCCTTCTGAGAGAGCCTTCAATCTCTTTGGGTGTGAATGGTACTTCACATGCAGGTGAGAAGAATGGAATACCATCTCAGAACGAGCTCCTTGCTCAGGCTTCTCAAGAAGCCAAGACAACTACTGCTGCTAGGCCGGCTAGAGATGCAACAGAAGAGGCCACAGCTACAAGTCGAGCACCATCCGCCACGGTCCTTGCTGTGGCTGGTGATATCATGCCATTATTGACTCAAGTGGCTGGGGAGAGAGAGACAACTGTACCAACTCCTGCTGGTACCACATCTCCAAGTGTAACAACTGTTACACAAATAACTGCTCATCTTACAGAGGCGGAGCTGCAGTGCAACTACTCGGCATTAATGCACGGGAGCACCGAGGCCGCGATCTCGGCTATGAGAGAAGAACAAGCGGCACCCGGCCCCGTCCGGCGACCCACATTATTAAAACTGCCTTAATCTTCTGAAGGAGTGGGGGAGTCAGAGTGGATTGGCCCAAGGATGACCCTGAATATCAGTGTCCCTTCAATGATATGGCCCGTCACTTTGTGGATGACCTCATCCGGCGGGTGAACGGCAATTTGAATGACCTATCGGCCGCACTGAGGAGAATAATTTGCCAATGCACAATTTTCTATCATATGGCAGGCTTCCCGAGGAAGCCGTGGATGTCTATCATCCAACGGATATGGGCTTTCGTGCTACGACACTAGCGAAGGGAACTTTATAGGCAGTGGAGGCGGCGATAACTTGAATCGGAGATATCCCGCCTAAAGGAGTAGCTGGAACTGGATGCCGCTGAGTAACAAAGTCTGAGTCGTCGCATGAGGGATTCCCTGAGTATTCTCTCCAGTGTTCAATAGGCAGTTGAGAGCCAAGAGAAGAAAGTAGGCGACCTCTGACTACACTTGATACTTGAAGAGCAGGTGCTTGCGATGATATGTTTGAAGAGCTGGAGGTTTTGAGGAGGGGTCTTCGCGATCCAACTTTAAGAAAGCTCTAATTCAACCTGCGCATGACTGGTGTATGTCCATTCTTAGATTAATTCCTATGGATGGTCGATCAGTTACGACCGGCTTAAAAGGGCCTCTCTTTTCTTTCGATTTCTCATCGGCCACTGACCGCAAGCGCCTCTGGCAGTGCAAGGTCTTATTATCGAAGCTAAGTTTAATCGGCTCACTGCGTTTGCGTGGGTTGCTTGTGGTCTTGGCATGAAAGTTTTCTCTTGTTCTCGTGATTCTCGTCGACTCGGTTCGAGCTGTCTCATTCATTTTGCTACCGGCCAACCGTTGGGATTCCTATCTTCTTGGCCTCTCTTCGCGCTTTGCCATCACTTCATTGTGTGGTACTGCGCAGAAAAGGTCTATCCTAATCGTGTTTTCAAGCGTTATGCTCTCCCTGGTGATGATATCATCATTGGGGATCCTTCCGTTGCGGAAGTCTATCGGTCTGTTATTGACCAGTTGGGTGTAAAGATTTCGGTAAAGAAATCTCTGATTTACGATTCAGGCGCATGTACTTGTAGGTCGCCGTAAGTGAGAAATCACTTCGCAGTCATAAAGGAATCCAAAAAGATAAGACGGGGCAGTCTACTTACTTTCATACGTGAGTACTAAGGTTCTACTCTTTATTTATCTCTTTCTTTTTTCGGTATGCCGCTCCAAAAGCAAGGAGTGCGCTCAGCGGAGCAGACTAAAAATGCAGGCACAAGAATATGACTTGGAAGGAGACTTTTTTTATTTCTAGGGTGGTTAATCGAATAACGACTAAAACAAGTGGATAGGCACGCCATGCTAAAGAGCAACGCTGGCTCCATACGGGGTATGGTACTAAAGATGCTACTATCGCACAAAAGACTTTCACTTCTGCAAGCGCCTATTGTTTTTTTATAGCATTCCTTCCTTCCCCCGTAACTTCCTTCAGTCCCTTTATATCAGACTAAAGGATTCTATATCCGCAAACGCCTCCTGCTAAGCCAGGTAAGTCTAGACTTGCTGCAAGTTGAGCCAAAGCCTAATTTCATTTAACAACTACCAACCGTAGTTGTTAATGCTAATAAAATGCTTTATAATGGGATGCCCTTATAAAGAAAATGTAAAATGATAATGAAAGAAATGCCTTTCTACTGAGCTGCTTTGAATAGCTAAAGTAGCTTCTGACAGACCCGAACAAATAGAACAAGATGGGTCAGTTCAGCTGTGATCCAATCGCCTCTTTGCGCAAATCCTGTAAAGCCAGGACAGGATGCCCCCAATCGGCTCTTGGAGAAGCCCGGGGAAGATGAATAGCTAAAGGATCGCTCGAAAGACGGAGCGCGCTTTCCATTTTTTCGCTTGCGTCATCCTATGATCACATTCCTATGGAGAATGGACTGCTATCACTCGCCTGCGAACGGATCCTATCTTGTCTTAACATAATTGCTAAATCTATAGTTCCTACTGCTACCGCTCGTCCCTTCCCATGGTATGGGAGGCTAAGCCGGAACGAGAGAACTGCGCTTATGCCTTTTTTTTCACACCAAGACTGAGAAAGGAAAGCTAGTCAAACTGGAGCGGGAAGGATTGTAGCAAAGACCAGATTCTGTAACAGCAAAAGCAGCACGGACTTCTTTCTATTATACCGCACCGCCCCTGCCTTGCTTCTTACCGCTCCGGGGGAATATCCTTTTCTATTCTACTACCTGGCCAGTGAAGAAGGCATCGCCAATAGCTTTTGCTTCTGCTGATGAGGGCGCAAGCGCCGCTTTTGAATTGGATTCAAAGCCTTTCCCTGTCTGTAGCTGATGAAGCTTGAATTAAAAGCCTATTTCTTTTGTGGAGTGGTGTGATGTGTGGGACTCGTGTAGTAGTAGCTAGACTCCACGTGCCAGCTTCGCTCCTACCCCTAGTGTAAACCAATATCCCATGGAAGACTTACGCTCATCTAGGTCTCCCTATCAATGTAAAGATCGGTGTATCCGCATAAGGCGCTTGCACCTATCCTGTGCCACCTTGGTAGCACAAACAAAGGCCCTATGTACCAGCGATGTACGAATCATAGTCAATCACTTGACTGACTTTCTTACTGCCAACCTGTCTCACACCATAATATTTTCACCGATGCCTACTTACTGAATAGGCTATGTCTGGTCTGAAAACATAGCATACATCAGGCTGCCTACAGCACCTCGGGAATGTGTGTCATCCTCAACAATCTTCTACTACTCAAAACACGCAAGCGCCCCGGGGTGGCAGATCCTCGGGAACCGCTCACCCCTTCATAGGAAATGACTTATGCTACGCCACCCCAAGCAGTGGAAAGGGATGCTAGTCGACATGGCGGGGAAGCCTAGCATAACGGCTATCCCACACTTGTTGGCTAGGTCCATTCCATTGAGGCTTGATAATCTTTGCATCAACATGCAAGCGAGAAAACTACAAGCGCGCTCCGCTTGCTCCTTTTCATTCTTTGATCACAGCTTTTTAACCAGTAGCTTGAGGCAGCAGTATCCAAACAAGAGGAAGATTAAGATTGAGGCGCTTGCGCACCTGAATTGTTGGCAGCAGCAAGCAGGTTTTGAGGAGCAGATATCACAAACATTGGAAAGGGGGAAGGACCATCACTGGAGACATCAGATGTTGCAGATGGTTGGTTGTGGCTGCATTCGCTCGCTGGCATTGAAAGCATTGCTAAATGTTGTGCCCTTTGCGTTTGCAAAAGTGAAACACCTTTTCGGTTGTACGAGATACAAAAGTTGTATTCTCAGAGACAGATGGAGCAAGTTTAGAGGCAGACTGCGGGTGCGTTTCCTCTTGCATGACCATAGCCAAAGCCTCATCAACAGAGGGAAGATCTTAGTAAGGATGGAGGAGCGAACATGATGAAAATCCGCGGCCGGCCCATAAGAAGAAAGCTGTTTCTGCCAGGACGACAGCCGTTTCACCAGAATGCTGAGGAGTCATGAGTGCAATCTCATATAAAATAGCGCCAAAAGGAGCGCTCGAAAGCTGGAGCGTGCTTTCCGTTTTCTCGCTTGCGTCTATCAACTTTATATTTTTTACCAGTTGATACATTTCTTTATTGATCCACTCTACTGTTAGATATTCGCCACGTGATACATTAGCCATCGCGGGTCTTCAGTTCACCTTCCATCATTGAGGGAATCTTAGATCTTATTAAAAATAGTTGCTAGTTGATACATTAGCCGGCGGCGAACGTGCTATGGTCAGTCCTTCGTCGAGCGGCGGCGCAGCTGATGCTGAAGCCTCTAGGAAACCAACATATGCGCAGTTGGTTGCATCCACGAGAAGCCTGCGGAGAATACCCATAGGAGGTGTCAAGCCTCCGGCCTTCATGGACAAGGGGGAACCTGCCGTGTTCTTCACCAAGGAGGATTTCCAGCGATCTCTTTAGCCGTTTGAATATGGTCATATGGTCATCCGCCCGGTTAAGACATTTTGGATGCAGTGGCTATCGATTTCTCGTGACCGCAAGCGCCTTAGTAACATGAACCCCAAGCACCTGTTGATTCGTTTTGATGATGAGAAAGACTTTCTCAAACTCCTCCTGCTACAGAATTTGTACGTCAAAGGCTTTCCGCAAGCGCCTTTCTTTCGCTGGACACTGGACTCCCACTTTAATGAGGACCCAACCACTACGCACCTGTCTGGATTGGTTTCCCGAGGCTCCCGGTAAATCTCTACAATGACAAGTTTCTGCGTTCGGTCCGGTGATGCGAATTCATGAAGCAACATTAGCATGCACGGAGACATCGGAAGCGCTGGTTTGTGTCAAACTGAATATTCTTCAACTACGTAAGGAGCATATATGGATTGGCTATGACAACGAAGGCTTCTGGCAGCCCATCAGATATCATCGCAAGTGCCTGCCTTCTGCAACTCCTGTCACAAGTTGGGTCATAAAGAAAATGTGTGTGCCAAGAATAATAGGTCTAAGAATCTGCCAAAACTGAATCCGGACTCCATGTCATCTGGGAAGAAAGAAGACACAAGCAAAGCTAAAACTGGGGTGTGGAGGCAGGTTGGGAAACGTCCACAGCCTCAACATAATGCTAAGAACAACGTTTCTGCGGCTGATAGGAAGAAGGATCAACAGGGACAAACTCTCACTCTCTCAAACGTTTTTGAGCAGTTGAGAGATGATTTAAACACGACTGATGTAGAGGACCAAATGGGTAAAGAAGTTGCGAAGCGCCCGCAAGCGCCTTGTTTCAGGAGCAACAAAGACGTGAGGTTGTGGATCAACCCTTGACTGATTCATCTCAAGATCACATTGATGTGTCCATCGGCGATTCTATACCAGAGAAAGTGAGTCCCAACAGCTACCCCTGAATATGGTAATTGTAGACCATGAAGGATAGGATGATGGTGAAGCTATTGCTAACCTTCAGCAAACCAACTTATTGGAGGGGAAGGTAGCACATGATAATTTGTTAAATGAACTTCCCAAACAAATTACTGATGCCAACACAGATGAAATCAGTTTGTTGAAGGAAAACAAGGACCCAATGGAAGCTTGCCATCAAGTGGCGCAAAGAGCATTGGTAGAAATCCTATTGAAGCCGTGGATAACACAACCTCGTTAATGAGGCCGCAGGTCAGTGAATCGAAGAATGCAAAATATTCCTAAAGGAGTGTCTACTCGGGCGATGCTTAAGAAGAGCTCTTCTGCTGGTGATCTCTCCGCAAGCGCCTCATAATGTTGTGCATAATTTTGAATATATGAGGCAAACGAGACCCAGTCGGTTAAAGTTTTTGGCTAGACATTATAAAGCAAATATTATAGTTGTGATTGAGCCCATGATAGAGTCGTGCCGGGCAGAGGCTTACAGGAAGAAATTGAGGATGGACTGGGTTGCTGTCAGTGATGAAAGCAATGCTCATATATGGGTTTTCTGGAAAGATTGTTACCAGCTAAATGTAGTTGAAAGGTCATCACAGTTTATTTCGCTGTCTTTGGGCTCTAACTCGTCTCCTGATTGTTTCCTAACTCATGCAAAATGCAATGTTTCTGAAAGGAAATTGTTGTGGAAAAGCTTGTCCACTTTTGCCGAACAACTCAATGCACCATGGTTAGTAGGGTTAATGCAATTATATCTACCAATGAAAAGTTAGGTGGGAGGGATCCCCATCTTTCATCCTTATCAGACTTCCAGGGGTTCATTGTTGATGCTCAACTAGAGGATGCAGGCTTCAAAGGGAGTAAATGCACATGGCATAATGGTCAGATGGGAGAACGAGCTATCTGAGCTCATTTAGATCGTGTTTTAATCAACTATATTATATGTGGTTGATTAAAATCAACCTCTGTTACTGTCGAACATCATTCAAGAGAAGCCTCCGATCATTGCCCGCAAGCACCTCCTATTGAGGAGCTCAGGTATGAGACATCCATCTAGATTTTGTTTTCAAAGAATGTGGATATTCCATGCCCTCTCAGATGTGGATAGATGTTGGTGAAATGCCTCTATAAGCGTTCCTGTTCACCTTTTGCCAAAAGCTCCAGTGTATTAAGGCTATGCTCAAGAACTGGAACAGGAATGTGTTTGGTGATGTTTCTCAGAATGTCAGAAAGGCAGAGGACTTGGTCCTTGCTGCCCAATATACTAAGGATGCTGATCCGTCTAAAGAAAACTTAGTAGCACCGGAGGTGGCCAAAAGCTCTCTTTCAAATTTGTACCTGCAGGAAGATGGAGACAAAAGTCTCGTATCCATGGCTGAAGGCGCTTGCGATAATAAGAATTTCTTTTTCCACACAACAGTCATGAGTAAAAGAAAAAAATTATCTCAAAGCTTCAAGATGATCAGGGCACATGGATAGATAATCAAGCGTCTCTCAGACAGATGGCAGTGAATTTTTATCAGAAGGCTTTCTCATCACAACCGCATTTTATATATAGTAGCTTATTAGATTGCATTCAAAAATGCTTTTTCAGATGCTGATAATGGGGGTGTGGTATTCTCTCTCTCAGCCGATAGTGCGCCAGGGCCAGATGGTTTGACTGGGTATTTCTTCATTTCATGTTGGGACATCATAAAGGAGCAAGTGGAGCACGCTTTCTGTTTTCTCGCGAGAAGAAGAAAGACAAGCAGCAGGCGTGCGGGCAAAGATAAAGAGGACAATGAAGGCTTCCAAGTTAAGAAGAAAGCACAACACCATTATTAGAAGTGGGGTAAGGCCAACTTATAAAGCCACAGGTACCAAAGAAAGGAGACATTGATCCGAAAATCTCTATAAATAATAGCCCCCGTTGCAGTGCCAGCTGGAGGAAGTGCACCAGTACCCCCTTCCTTTTTTACCCCTTATTCACTGACCTATTAGAGTACAAATATCTTACGGATTGACTGGGGTCTATTAGGTATAGTCAACTAGCTCTAATAGTACTTATCAACACACTGAAACTACTGCCAATACCGCTTTGAAAAAGCTCTATTTTACCAACTTGGGGCTATTCGCTAGGGGCTATTAGGTGTGGTAAACTACCTATTCTAGTCCTTAGACATAGACTGAGAGTAGCTAGAATACTCCTTGGGAACTTCCCCTATTGTTGCACTCTTGCGTATGCCCTAAGGGATTTTGGGTGTTACAGGCCCGTTCTGTACAAAACTATGCTAACGACCTAACCAAACCTTGCCAAGCTGCAAGCGCCTTAGCTCAAGTCGAGTGACTTACTCTCTTCTGGAATCTCTATCAAAGAATGAAAATCCAGGTGGGTGTACTGGGCAATCCCTTACAAAATCCTTATTAGCTAAGAAACATCAGTTGCTTGGACAACTTCTCGAGCCTGGATATAGAAACCGAGATCAAACAATTGCTGACCCAAAGCACTTAGAGTCATGCCCTGCGGTTGCGTCAGCGTCGCCTCGGGTGGGAGCAGCCTCCTAGAGAGATCTCGTATGGTTCTGATATTCAAGCCACAAAACTGAAAGAAAGCCAATAACCAGCTCCTGTTGTTTCTGTCTGAATGGCAAAGGCGAAGCTCCAAAGCAATTCTATCATCAGCAAGCATGTGCTCAAAGGCTCTGTATCACTTTCGGCTGACTCCCAGCCCCTATAATGTTCCTCAAGTCTTCTGTAGGAAACCTTGAGGTCAGGATGAGTTCCGACAGGCTTGTGGGGGGATGCCTTCACAAGATGAATATTACTCTTTTTCTTCCGAAAGCGTGAAAACTACAAGCGGGCATAGGCTTTCGAGCGCTTCTTCTTGGGCTTCAATCCATTTGTATTTGCCTCTTCTACTGAGAGAAAGGTGACACCCATGACCACCACGGTCTCAGCTTACGATAACACTAAAAGGCTGCCTTTCGGTAGTATCATTATTAAGCTTAGTCTGGGTCCTTATACTATGCTCATAGAGTTTGTAGTCGTGGATGTTGATCCTACTTACAAGGCTATCTTAGGCTGGCACTGGATTAAGGCCACTTTAGGGGTACCATCCACGATACATCAGTGCTCAAAATTCCCCTGTAATTGGAAAAGATTTCAGGTTAAGAGTTTCCGTCAAAAATGCCATTTTTGGATATCCTAAGAGCCTAGTCTTGCAAACGAGATGAGACGGATGGACTACAAAGAGAAGGTTTTTTAATCTCATTCATGGGCAGAAGTTCTTTGTCAAATTCCTTCTACTGAAGAAGTAGCGATTCCCTGCATTCAACCTCCGAAGAGTGGCCTTCCCACAAGCGCCTCTCTTTCAGGCTTTTCTATGGGAAGACTTGAAGCCGTTGGCATTCCCCTATGCAGAGACAGTTTCCGCAATAGCTAGATTCTCAAGCTCTGATTCACTTGCACCCCTTCTTATTGAAATGGCATTAGCTGTTCCTTCTATGGCATCCTCTTAGACTCTTTCTATTCTATTCCAGAAAAGATCCAAGCATGGGATTCTGTAAGAACAAGACCGCTTATGCTGACATAACATGTCACTTCCACTTCCTTGAGGAGATGCTTTTTAGGGACCAAAGAGATTTCTAGGTCAACGCAAGCGCCTTTTGATGCCGCAGATCGTCTTCTGCATTTGATGGTTCCTGTACGCAAGCGCCTGACGCAGCGGAAATGCAGACATCTAAGAGCCTAAGTTGGTTACGATCCGATCCTTCTATTCTATGTCTATTCTATTTAGAGTTAGCGCGTAGTGGGAAAGGAAAGATAGAACAAATGTTATCGCACAACCCTCGATAAAGGCCTCTCTTATTGGCGTATAAACGAAAAAGGAAATCAATCCTAGTAGAAATGGTAGAAAGATTAAAGGCGCTTGCGGCGAATGCAGATCCGAAGGCAGTTGCGGCAGGGGCGCGTACGGTGGTATCGTATATAAGATCATGGCTGCATTTAGGAGAAATCTTTCCCTCTTTCTTAAAGCCGATGGTGACCAATCGTAACGTACAAAAACAAGATATTACGGAATATAGTTGCTATGAACTAGTTGTGGGTAGGGATGCAGAGCTTAACGCCCTCACCCTCTATACCGGTCAATGACTATGTCCCCGGGGACAAGGCGCTTGCGGGCATGACTAAGCCACCTTTCGCTAGCCTCGGCCGTAAAACTCTAGATTCATTCCGGCCGGGAGCAATACGGGGTTAGAAGTAGACGAGGCAAGAGCAGGTCGGACCGTGCTCAAGAGACCACGTATAGCCTATAGCGCCGCTTTCCAGAGTGACCGAGCTTGGAAGACATTGCTGGAGCCCGCAGTGATTCAAGATCGACGAACGAACCCTCGCCCCGGCACAAACCTCTCGCGGCGAGATCGGTCAGGGAAAAAACCTACCGGGCAAGTCTAACCGAGTTTCTAGTTGACACCCCTCAAGAAGCAAGTCAAATTCCTTACTCGCTGGCTTGGACTAGTACAGTTCACTGATTTGAATCACTTAAACTAAAGCTCTGATATCCGTAGTACCGCAAGTGCCTTATTTTCTTACTCGTCACAGTACAGATCCCACGCATCAAATTCTTACTGACTTGAACTAGCACTTGCTGCTATTCACTCAGCAGATGATCAGGCGAGATGCTAATTGGAGAAGTTCCTTCCCGGAAAGCACGAGCATACAGATTCGTAGTGTTCGTTCGAAGATTCCTTCCTTTTCACTTGGGAAAGCAACTCTAGCCTATATTCTTTGTCTTGAATCATAGAGGAAGGTGCTGGAGCTCGGACAACAACGATCACAACTAGAAATGCTAGAACTACTTACTAGCTATCTGACATGAAGATATGCAAAATATGGAGAATGCGCTACATCGGATATTGCTGTAGTTGATGAAACAGCTGTAGTGAAAGGCTAGTTAGGTACTGCACACAGGTAGAGCATATTAAAAAATGTCGGAGAACCACTTTACACGCTACGCGCCTTGGCCAGGTGGATCCTCCGCAAGCGCCTTGCCTGACCTCTTAATCTTCCCACAACACAATGAAGGATAGGATAGGTTAGTTATGGGAAGTGAGCGTGTACGCTGCGGCTTCAAAGTGAGGTAATGTTGCCGGTTCCATTAGGTTCTTATGTTCTGTAAGGTGAGAAGTCTTCGTCGCGGGTGAAACTTCTGACTGTTGGAGTGGGGTGACGGTGCAGTTGCGGAACAACCTTAAGCGCTTCGGAAGTCCTACACTTCCTGCTTATGTTTCTGCTTCCGCTTCTTACTACTTAGATACTTGCAGCAGGTGGGACAGCTGGCCGCAACATGGAATGCATGGTCAGCTAGCTCTTCAGGTAGGGCCGTTCTGGTTGATAGCTCAGGTTCTGGTCTTGGAGCTCGAGCTCGGCTGAACGGCTGCTAAAGCAACTGGGTCAACTAGTCATTTATGTGAGGTCTGCTCTTCTGGCACGATACGGCTATAGCCTCCTATCGCTGGGCTCTTCGCAGTTCACAGCGATTGCTACGAGACTTGGGTTGGTATCGTGATGGCTTTGCCTTCTTGTTGTCATGCAACAGTAGATATTTTTATTACTAAAAAGAGTGCGGGAATGCACTTTATAGTAAGCTTTTTTTTTTTATTTCCTAATCTAGTGTCTTAATGTGGGATTTTTTTTCTATTGTTATGTGGTGCTTAGAGGCTAGGGTACATCAGATTTGACTCACAGTATACATTCAGGCGCTTGTGAGGAACGAAGTCACTCGACTTAAGGCGCTTGCGAGAGGTACTTAATGAAAGGGGGCCATTTGGATAAGGTGGGAACTTATTTAATCTATTTACATTATAACAAACAAGATGATGGCCGTCACTGAAATCATTGGATTTCCAGCAGCACCTATGGCTGAGTGTGCCCATCCTCGAGCTTCAACAAAAAAAGTCATTGAATGGTCCATCAATTAGGGAGTCTGAGAACTACTAAGTGTTCTATCAATAAGAAAGAGGAAGAGCTTCTTTACGACGCGAATCTTTCCATTTGAAGCAGCGAGTTCGTAAGTGCCTAGCTTTGTGTAGTTTTGGATGCTGTGAGTTGTTGTTGCCAAAATAGAGCGGCGGCATAACTCTTTTTTCCAACAGCACCAACAGCAAGCAAGAGCAAGTGTAGTTCCAAGATCGAGGCTGTAATAGATAGACGTGGGGTGTCAAGATGAGCTTGGGAACCGCAATCAATGAATGGATGAACTCTTAGCTACTCGGAGATACTGGAAATGGGATACCATAGCCGAATTCTTTATAGTATCCAGATCTAAAAGCTTAGTTGGATCTCCAGAGGGGCTTCAACAATCGAAATGATCGCAAAGGGCATTCGCATTCATTCATTAAAAATGGGCCCTACAATGGGAAAAGCATAAACAGTGGGAAAAACACCATGATCTAGAGAAGTGGAATTCGTCTAAGCGGCTATAAAGCGCATCATGTGCTTTTTGAATGTCCATGTTCCCATCTCGCCCATACTAACAATGAATGGGGAAAGCTGGCCAGGCCAGAATCTAAGGTGCTAGAGCCGGGCGGCGGCGAACCGGAGACGGTCATGAGGGTTCAATACATTTGATTGCCCTATAAAAAAAATCCATTTATTTTGTGTTTTTTTGATGGGGTTGGAATTGAGAAATCCCAACTCAATTGACAATTTGAGAAATCGGGACAGGCACTTGCGAGGAACGAAGTCACTCGACTTAAGGCGCTTGCGCAAGTATCCTTGCCTTGAACTAGACTGCCCTTAACGCTAGAGCAAGAGAAAGCACAATAGTACCTCAACGTTCCATGAGGGGCTTGCGACCAAAAATACGGAGTTTCTATCTGAATCAGCATGATGCAGAAGTGTCCAGCCTTTTTTTTAGTTAAAAAAGAAGAAAGCTTAAGCCCAAGCCCTGACAAGCGTACGAAAAGGTCATGGATAGTACCTCCTAGACCATTAGCCATTAGAGACCTATATTAGCCCTATAAACGTGCTTAACTAGCTACCAACTCGCTAGCCGTAAGTTACAAAATGAGTTGATTGATCAAAGTCACTAGACCTACATTCAAAGTCGACTACCCGGTTTAGTTTCTCTGATCCAATACGCTTGCTCGTAACTAGAAGTCACTTTCCTTCTTGAACAATAAAGATTTTTTATCTAAGCCGACTTCAAAGTGAGAACCAACCGCTAATATATAAAATTAGAAAGTGAAAAGCAAATGTTCTTTGACTAAACTAACTTACTGAACTTACTTCCTGTCTCGAAAAGAGGTTGTGTTCCTTCTGTCTTTCTCTAAGCCGCGTTCTAAGTTCCTTCTCTCAAGCGCCTTTCATCGAACTGGAGTTGAGCTAATCCATAGACTCTGACTTCAGCTGAGATTTTCAGAAAAGAGTAATTGCTTCTCAAAGGGTTAGACTCTGGCTTCGAAGCCTACTTAATTAGGAAGACCGGCCGAACTCTGCTTGTTCTCTTTGTCCTTCCTCCGACGCAAGAGCCTTAGGTCTCAAACCTACTGCTTACTATTCCCGCTTACCTGGCTCAACTTATCTTTGTAACCATGCTGCTAGAAAAGATGATGCGGTTCTTTCTTCCTCTTTGACTGTCCCCTGGGGCTGCTACCCACTTTCTTATTCTCATTCAAAGTGGTAGCATCCTTTATCCGCTAATTACAATGTATGTCTTTATTATCATGCGATTCTTACATGAATGCCGATTAGGCGGTGAGTGAAAACCTACCTTGCTTGACTCGCTTGTTCGTCCACTTCAGGAAAGGCTCGTTAGAGAGCGAGCTCTCGCTTTCTGGTTCTATTTCCGGTCCAGGAAAAGCAGATTACGGTAGGAGCCTCTAAAGCCGCAATGCGCCCTTCTCCTTCCCTCTTGGGTGCTCATCTCATTTCAAGTATGCTTCGATAGCTAGAGAAGAGTGCGGATGCGATCCATGAAAGACCTGATTTTGCATTCATTTGCCGTCTTCGGGAGAAACTCGGGGCTGATCCTGATCTTCCAAACCTGCAAGCAAGCGAGAAAACTACAAGAGCGCTAGCGCGCTTGTAGTTTTCTCGCTTGCGGGGACGGAATCAACAACAAATCCATGAGTCCAATCAACAGATTTGATTCTATCCAATTGCTTTGTAGTTGCGGTAAAGAAATCCTTTAATGCAAGCCTATTTTTTCCCCTTTTACTTAAATCATAAAGCACAAGCAAGAAAGAATATTGGTAAATAACGTATAGAAATCGATCTTTCTCCGCTTAAGCTTAAAGAGCCACTTCCTTTCCTAATTCCAATCGTGACATTGGTAATCCTGCATCTGAGATAAACCTAGTCACGTGCCAAACGGCATTCCTTGTCCCAAAGTCAGTGCCCCAGCTGATTCAATAGCAGTCCTCTATCAAGCACCGGTTACGCAAACACCAACAACGGTTACTTATTAACGTCCGAAAAGAGGAAAGAGAGGATGAGCCTATTCCATTATATAGTATGCGAAAGCACTCGCAAAGGCAATTGGGTGCTTCCTGCTTTATCAAATGATACCAGCTTGAAAGTGCGGCGAGGGTCCGAAGGAGTATGCAGTTAAGGGATCAAAAAGCGGCCCGAACTCGTATTTGGATCTCTTGCCACTGGAACTTGTTAATTACTAATTGTTTCACCAACCATGTCAACTGCTTCATTGATGGCGGAACTCTATGTTGTTGAGAATATTTAGATGCATTAGGCACCCGAACTTACTTACATCTTAGGAAAGAAAGCTTGCTATTTGTCCCCGTTACTTTAAAGCTTCATCAACCGCTACAAACAATCTCAAAATGGATTCGAATCCGCTTTTTCAAAAATTCTTGTCTCTATCGGTATTTTCAAACAGACCTTTTGTATTTGCCAGTTAATGGACAAGCTCTCTTGATTGGCCTTTTATAGGTCTTGTTCCTGACTTGTTCTTCTTTCGCCTTTCTCACCGTCTTCAAGAATGCAAGCGCCTTCAAGTCCCAGAGCCGATTCAATAGCTGGGATAGGGTAAACGACTCCTCTCCTTTCAGTTGAGAGATCATTGTTGTGCTTCTGATGGCGTCGTTTCACTTCACTTGGACACCAAATTTCTAATACATTCTTCACTGATCAAAAAATGGGTTTAATCTACAGGTCCTCGTCCTTATGATTCGTAAACGGGATGATCTTTTTTTGAGCTTGTTGTTGATGCACTAGCTTCAAGTTCGTCAATCGTCTGTTGATCGGAATCATCCTAATCAAAGTCATCTACTGATCGGTATGCGGAGGATGGGGCCATACGGAAAGATCCTCTTGGGATGCCTGGATGTGGTTCATGCTGGACTAAGACCAAACGGATAAGAAATCCGAGTGAAGGCGTCCGTCTATGAGCCCTCCGACCCATTGATGTGCTCATGCGGGGGTGTCCGTCTTTCTATCTTCGCGTCCATTGATGTGATGCTCGTATGAATGTGTGAATGAGGATTGACCGATCGCAAGTTCCACTCATCACTGGCCCCTCTCGTTATTGTATTAGCATTTGCCACCGACACAATCGGCACCGTCGCATTCGAGCAATCTGAACCGGACACTGACATTGGTAAAGAAAGTCAGTCCACTGGCTGAATGTTGGAAGAAGGCATAAACCAAATAAGCATACCTCTTTGAGAGGAAGAGCAGAAAGTGAATATTGCGACGAGGCCAAGACTTCTCTCACTTCTTTCGGGCGGGAATAAGAAAAGAGTCGCTTTCCTTCCAGAATCATTTCCACAAGCGCCTTTATCATTTGTTGATTGATAGGGCTGAGAGCCCCATGATGAGAGAGGGTAGCAAAGCCGAGGCACAAGCCAAAGAAAGAGGATTGATCTTGCTGCGGGAAAGAATACTCAAAAATAGACTCTACAAGAACGACTTATCCCAGGGCTCTGGCCCATCCCAGCTCCGCCCAAAGTGCTTTTCGTAAGCCGCAGTAGGCCGCGAGAGCCTTTCTAACTTATGAAGAAAGCTACAACTCTAGTAAAAATTGAAAGAACGCGAATCGCCGCCTCATTAATAGAATCTTCTACTGAAACTAAATCCACAGCAATCGATGAACTTAGCCTGAGCCCACCTGCTGCTGCTGATGAAAGTCCTCCCCTATGAAAGAAGTGGAATAAGTAACCAAAGCACCCAACCAAGCTGCAAGCAAGCGCCTTGACCCGGTAAAGAGAGAAAGGAAGGTACGAAAGAAAACAAAGAAAGAGAAGGGTCCGAAGGAGCTCCGCGGGAAGGGACTCCAACTCGACTCAAGATCAAGGCGCTTGCGGGAAGCTTGATTTAACCCTTTTCCATGCGAGGATCCGTCTTTGAACAAGCAAGCCATAGCCAAAGCAGCAGCTTTCAGATCTTCATTTGGAGTGGGAAAATCAAAGCGGAGTCATCGGATCAGGCAAGTCAGAAAAGAAGAAGACGGAGTGCCTACTCGCTTAGATTCCCAGGGATCTCTTTAAGAACGTGAAAGGGCAAGTGGATCATCTCTGCCCCTTCTTTGTCCGGTCCATCTGGACTCCTATTTTCCTTTTGACTTTTACACGACCTTTTGATTCCAAGGGTGCTCTCCATTGGGCTCCGGATCTCCACAAACTGTACTTGATTGACTGTTGACTAGGGATCCGCAGCAGATGCACCATCCCCATACACTTATGAAGTGAGAGACACCGTGCGATGCAAGGCGCTTGCGGAATCTCATTAATGTGACTTCAACAAGAAGTGGTCGTTCTATAAACTTCATTTGCATTGGGGAAGATTAAGAAGAGCCTAAGTGGGAATATCAATCCTATCTAGTACTCCACTCTAATGATGATGGGATTCGCACCCATGAGACAATCTTCTTTTATGTCAAGCAAGCCAATTGCTCATCGGTCACAATGCATTCCAAAGAACCTAGCAGACTGTTTCTTCCTCAGTAGCTCAGTTGGTAGAGCGGGTCGGCTCTTAACTGACTGGTCGTTGGTTCGATTCCCGCTATCCGCCCATGGCGATATAATGTATTATGATAACTAATTCGATATAGTTTACTACGATAGTCTCGTAGTTCTATCGTCCTGTTTCTTTACCTCCCATCGAAAAAAGTCATTAATAACTAGATAACAGAATCACACCTAAAAAAAAGATTTTTGAAAAAAAATGTTGTGTTGTGGAGACAGGATTTGAACCCGTGACCTCAAGGTTATGAGCCTTGCGAGCTACCAAACTACTCTACTCCGCGTTGGAGAACTGGGAACTAATGGAGAAAATTGAGATATGCCCCTCGTACATATATATACAATTAGAATAGTCCATTTATACAGAATGGTAAAGAGGGGCATATTTTTCTATAAATAGGAAACGAGATTTTTATCCTTACCAACTTGACCTTGTTGTGCCCGGTAACAAACATGTATAAACTATTTCTCGAAGTATGTGTCCGGATAGCCCAAAGTCTCGATAGTTACCTCTAGGTCTTCCAGTCGAAAAACAACGTCAATGAAGACGTGTGGGTGCACTATTACGTGGTAGGGATTGCAATTTTCCATGAATTTCCCATTTTTCACAGAATTTTGCTTATTTCTTTTTTTAAGGATCGACGAATCAAATGATATTTCTGTTCCAAATTCTGCCTCTTCCTCTCCCTCTCAATCACACTTTTTTTTGCCATAATGTTCAGTTCCTATTATTTTATTATCAATGATATAGTTCGGATCCTGGATGAAGAAATATAAGAAGGGGAATCCCCTTCTCCATCGAAAGAAAAAGAATGAAATTCTTGCCGATACATACAGCACATAAAATAAATAACTAAATTAACCTGATGTAGAGGCAAACAAGAAAGCGGCATAAGTGAATATATAACCTACGGAAAAGTGGGCCAATCCAACTAATCTTTCTTGTAGAATGGAAAGAGCCACCAGCTTATCTCTCCATCGAATCAAATTGGCCAAAGGTGTGCACTCATGAGCCCATGCTCAAGTTTCAATTAATTCCTGCCAATACCCAGAAATTAAAAACATAAATCCAGTAGCCCAAACAAGATGTCCAAATAAGAACATCCACGCCCAAACCGATAAACTATTCATACCAAAAGGGTTATATCCATTGATAAGTTGTGAAGAGTTTAACCATAGATAATCTCTTAACCATCCCATCAAATAAGTAGAGGATGAATTAAATTGTGAAACGCAAGCGCCTTGCCATAATGTAATGTGCTTCCAATGCCAATAAAAAGTAACCCATCCAATGGTATTTAACATCCAGAAAACTGCCAAAGAAAATGCGTCCCAAGCCGAAATATCACAAGTACCACCTCATCCCGGCCCGTTGCAAGGAAAACTATAACCAAAATCTTTTTTATCCGGCATTAACTTAGAACCACGTGCATCTAAAGCGCCTTTTACTAAAATCAAGGTAGTTGTATGCAAATCTAGAGCAATAGCATGATGAACCAAGAAATCTCCAGGACCTATCGTTAAGAAGAGTGAATTACTATTTTCATTAACAGCATTCAACCATCCTGGTAACCATATGCTTTTACCGGGCTGGACCATTCGTTGAAGATAAGAGTACATCAAACCCATATGAAGTCTTACCATGTGCGGATTGTATCCATTGGGGGGTTCAATTAGGATTTGTTTTTTAGGAGTACCAAAGGCGAGTTCGTTCTGAACATAAAGGCCTAAAGTATGGAATCCTAAAAACAAGCTGGCCCAACTTCAAAGGGATATGATAGCTTCCTTATGGGCTAACATTCTTGCCAATATATTATCTTCATTCTGTTCCGGGTTGTAATCTCTAATGAAGAATATAGCTCCATGGGCAAAAGCTCCGGTCATGATGAACCATGCGATGTATTGGTGATGAGTATATAACGCGGCTTGAGTAGTAAAGTCTTGTGCTATAAATGCATAAGCAGGTAAAGAGTACATGTGTTGAGCTACTAAAGAAGTAAGAACCCCTAAAGAAGCTAGAGCAAGACCTAATTGAAAATGAATCGAATTCTTGATTGTGTCATAAAGACCTTTATGGCCACATCCTAATCGACCCCCCGGGGGGATATACGCTTCTAAAAGATCTTTTATACTGTGCCCAATCCTGAAGTTAGTTCTATACATAAGACCAGCAACGAGAGAAAGAAATGCAATAGCTAAATGATGATGAGCCATATCAGTTAGCCATAAACTTTGCATTTGTGGATGGAATCCCCCCAGAAGGGTGAAATTGGCCGTTCCCGCTCCTTGGGAGGTACCAAGACTACTGGAATCCGGGTTTTGGGCATTAAGGTTCCACCGACCCGCAAAAAGTGGTCTCAACCCTTGGGGATACGGCAATCCATTTAAGAAATTTTTCCCTCTGACATACTCCCCCCTGGATCCAGGAATTGCTACATGAACTAAATGTCCTGCCCAAGCCAAGGAGCGTACTCCGAAAAGTCCTGACAAATGATGATTAAGACGAGATTCGGCATTTTTAAACCACGAAACACTGGGTTTCTGGTTTTAGGTGTAACCACCCTGCTATTAAAGATATAGCAGAAAGAAATAATAGAAAAAGAGCTCCCGTATAAAGATCTTCATTTGTGCATAATCTGATTGTATACCACCACTAATAAACACCAGAATAAGCAATGTTCACTGGGCCGAGAGCACCTCCTCTAGTAAAGGCTTCTACAGCTGGTTGACCTAAATGAGGATCCCAAATTGCATGGGCAATGGGCCTTACGTGTAAAGGGTCCTGTACCCATGACTCCAAATTTCCTTGCCAAGCTACATGAAATAGATTTCCGGACGTCCACAGAAAGATTATTGCTAACTGCCCAAAGTGAGAAGCAAAAATGTTCTGATAAAGACGTTCCTCAATAATATCATCATGACTCTCGAAGTCATGCACGGTAGCAATACCAAACCAAATACGACGAGTAGTGGGGTCCTGAGCTAAGCCTTGGCTAAACCTTGGAAATCTTAATGCCATAATGCCTTTCAAATCCTCCTAGCCATTATCCTACTGCAATAATTCTTGATAAGAAGAATGCCCATGTTGTGGCAATTCCACCCAGAAGGTAATGGGTTAGCATGTCCTTGTACAATACTCTAGGCTTTAGGCTGAGTAGCAGGAGCAACTTTGAATTTCTTATGCGCCCAAACAATAGATTCAATAAGTTCTTGCCAATAACCATGGCCACTGAATAGAAACATGAAACTGAAAGCCCATACAAAATGAGCACCTAAGAAAAAATGACCATATGCAGATAATGAAGAACCATAAGACTGAATTACCTGAGATTCCTGTGCCCATAAGAAATCTCAGAGCCACCCATTAATAGTAGTAGAACTCTGTGCAAAATTTCCTCCTGTGATGTGATATGAGTTACGACCCCTTGATCACTTACAGTACCCCAAACTTCCGATTGCATTTTCCAACTGAAATGGAATATTACTACTGAAATTGCATTGTACATCCAGAATAGACCAAAGAAGACATGATCCCAAGCGGATACTTGACATGTCCCCCCTTCTAGGCCCATCACAAGGGAAACGAAAACCAAGATTTTCTTTATCAGGTATTAAACGGGAACTATGAGCAAATAGAACACCTTTTAGCAGTATCAATATAGTCACATGGATCGTAAATGCATGAATGTGATGGACCAAAAAGTCTGTGGTACCTAATTACATAGGTAACAAAGCCACTTTGCCGCCTACCGCTATTAACTCACCTCCTCCCCAAGTTAAGCTGGTGCTTGCTTTGTTGCACCAGAGCTCACATTGTGCCAGGTGCTAAAGCATGGGTGTTTTGTATCCATTGGGCAAAGATGGGTTGTAATTGTATAGCGGTATCTGAAAACATATCTGGAGGATGCCCTAAAGTGCTCATGGTATCATTATTCATATACAAGCCGAAAATGTGAAAACCTAGAAATATACAAGCCCATTTGAGATGAGATATGATTGCATCGCGGTGCCTAAGAACACGATCTAATAGATCGTTGTATCGAGTAGTTGGATCGTAGTCTTTTACCATAAAAATAGCTGCATGTGCAGCAGCCCCAACTATGAGAAATCCACCAATAAACATATGATGTGTGAACAATGAAAGTTGTGTACCATAGTCAATAGCTAAGTATGGATAAGGGGGCATGGAGTACATGTGGTGAGCTACAACAATGGTTAAAGAGCCTAACATAGCCAGGTTAAGAGATAATTGCGCATGCCATGACGTTGTTAGGATTTCATAGAGGCCTTTATGACCCTGACCCGTAAATGAACCTTTATGAGCCTCTAAAATGTCTTTCAAGCCATGACCAATCCCCCAGTTGGTCCTATACATATGACTAGCTATCAGGAAAAGAATAGCAATGGCTAAGGTGTGCAATATCGCTCAACCATAGACCCCCAGTTATTGGATTGGATCTAATCCTCCACGAAAAGTAAGAAATTCTGCATATTTTGACCAATTCAAGGTAAAAAATGGGGTTGCTCCTTCGGCAAAACTGGGATAAAGTTGAGCCAAAAGATCCCGATTCAAGATAAATTCATGGGGAAGCGGTATCTCTTTAGGATCTACTCCAGCGTTGATAAATTGGTTAATCGGCAAAGATACATGGATTTGGTGTCCCGCCCAAGAAAGAGATCCAAGTCCTAGTAACCCCGCTAAGTGGTGATTCAACATGGATTCTACATCTTGGAACCAAGTTGGGTTTGTGATGATGGAACCATCCGGCAAAAGGCATTAATGCTGCAAAGACCAATGCACCGATTGCAGTACAATAGAGTTGTAATTCACTAGTTATTCCAGATGCTCACCAAATCATAAAACACCAAGAGGTTATTTGTATTCCTCGGAAACCCCCGCTTCCATTTAAGATTTCTTGCCCCACTATTGGCCAAACCACCTGGGCACTGGGTGCAATGTGAGTAGGATCACTTAGCCATGCTTCATAATTAGAAATACGAGCGCCATGGAGCCACTCAGTCAAAGAAAGATAATGGAGAGTTGACCGAATGAGCACTAAATACTTTTCGAGAGATCTCCTCCAAATCACTGGTATGACAATAAAAATCGTGAGCATCAGCATGTAGGTTCCAGATCCAAGTGGTAGTCTTAGGGCCCTTGGCTATTGTTCTTGAGAAATGGCCGGGTTTAGCCCATTCCTCAAAAGACGTTTTTACGGGCCACCCAAATTGGAACTTCTGGTTCCGGCGAACTAATAATCATTGAGTCCTCCTCTTTCCGGACAACACATACAAAGCCAAGAGTCAAGGTTTTAGTGAACCTCTGAGAGATAGATATTTATGATTAGTTTCCTTCTCCTCCCATCTATCCATTTGTTTTTTTAGTTATTCACTAGAGCAATTATGATATTGAAGTCGATTCGGGGCGGATCTATTATGACATAGAGATTAGGTGCTTAATGGACCTTTTCACTTTTAACCACTTTTCCGGTCTGACGGGAAAATGCTTTTTGTGCAATCTCGTGTATTCATATCTGAATGTGTAAGTGCCATATAGATCTACTTAGATGGAACATAAGAAATACCTTATTACTCTAATTACAAATCACAAGATAATTTGATTAGTAATCAATAAGATAAAGATCATTCCGATATCTATATTTAACCACTCAAAAGTGTCTTTTTTTTGGTTTTGTTAGTTATATTCTATACCGTATTCATACCATTTAATTTATCCTTCTTTATGACACACCATACAAAACATAATAGAAGAATGATTTTAGAAAGGGAAGGGATATAATGAAATTCCCTGATTGGATCTTCTCCGGGCATTTTTTTGATTAATTTGCCATTTTCATGAATTAAATAAAAAGGAGAGTGGTCTTATTCGAACCGCCTCGTTATCTTCAACCAATTATGTGTTTCAATGATTGAATTTGTACATGGAAGTTATTTGTTACCACAACCTTTTTAGTCAGAGATTTATCCAGATATTGTTGTTGAAACCATTCCTTGGTAACATGACTCTTTACTGCTCCTTTGTGCACCAACACAACCTTTGAACCTTCCACATCCAACCAATAGATTTTGGGTGCTAAGAAGATTCCTTCCTGAACTAAATACTCTAATTTAAATGAACCTAACTCATCTTTGGATATTACTTCCTCAGGGAGTGGATTACCTAGAACAACTGAGTCCGTATCTATGTAGTAGCAATCCTCTCTGATTATAAATGGGTGCATATATATTCGTGCATACGCTGTAATGGCAGCTGATATTTGGACTGCAGTGTTACAAGGAACTACATAATCATCTAATTTCAGAGTATCCGAGCAATAGCTACAAATGAATAGGTCTTCACACAATTGCTCTCCATACATTCATCTGCTTTCCCTTAACAATTGTTTGTATCGCTCATTACTACAGATCTCAGTTATAGAGCTCTTAGGGTTGATACCAAACCTACCATAAAGACTGTTCATTAAAATCTTATACACATACACTAATCCATCATTTTCTTCTCTCCTGGCATTCAATCTGTTGTTATATAGTTCTGTTACAAACTCATTAAATAAACCCTCCCCCTTTTCATAAAGGTAACCACTTATAGGAATCACTTTATAACCAATTGATTTTGCGTACTTTAACTCTTCGCTAAAGTACACCCCTATAAATTTACCCGTAGGAAATATCAACACTCCTCTCTCGTCTCGGTAGGGCAACACTGGCTTATGAATGGATGGAGGGCATATAACATACGCTTCGAAAAATCCAAACAAATCCTCTATATTAAAACTATGTAAATCACCGACCCATTTAGGCTTACCGACTGGCATAGGAAAGGCCTTCATTGCATACGGGTACAGTGAATTAATATCATAATAGAACCAGTTTGAACCTCTAAGTTTATATACATCTGCATGACCTCCGTAGTACCCATGATGAATGAAACCATCTTCATTTCCATTTTGAATACCCATTGGTGTTTTGTCTGGGTCATTAAAGGCCTTTCGAAAGATAGTCAGAGCTAGGGATGGCAATGTTATCTTGCTCACTATGTCTATATACGGTATAGATTCCAGTATATTTTTTGAGCTTTATGCATGATACCTCCCAGTAGGTTTATATCCTGCTTCATATATTCAAGCAATTCAGACTTCCTCTTCAACAAATTATGTAGTGCAACTGTATTGTGATCAATTTCTCCCTTTCTACCTAGTTCTGGGTTGATGCTAGATTGTCCAGACTTGCTGGAAGAAGCTTCAAAGAATCACGAAATGTGCATTTTTTCCCTTTATCATAATAAACTGCTAACTCATAAAGCTCATTATTTCTTATCAATGGCTTAAGCTTGTATTTTGTATTTAAAGCCAAATGTCTGATTAAGAAAATCTCATCGAACCCAGATAAATTGTGGAAATAGATTACCTTATACGGAGTTTTATAACTTCTAGCATTTGCCTCAATGTACTCGAGAAATTGATTAAGAAGTCGCTTACTCCTACTTTCAAAGCTTTCTAAGAAGAAATTCTCTTCACTATACCACCACACAATATTCTTTATGCCTTTTGGACCGAGCGCCGGGTCCACCTTCATTACTCCAGCTGCGTAAGGAACTCCCTTTTCATTTAGAATAATTTCTCCTTCCTTTCTTTTTGTGAAACAGATTTCACTTTAGTAATTATATCACTGCGGGGTTTGGCGGGTTTCTTCTTACCTGCACTGATTAACTTAGCACTAACACTTGAGGAGAATCCCTCCCCCATGTAAGGTAGTGGGAAACCTCCTCCTCTGGAACCCCTTGCTAGTTCATTCAATCGTATTCTTATTTCATCCTTGGATAAAGCTTTGACAAAGACATTCGTATCAGTTTCCCTAATGTAGACACGCCAAATTGACTTGATTCGGAGCCCCAGACTCTTATTCCACAGGCGATATCTAGTCGAATATTTTCATCAACCGGGGCCATATGGCCATTTCGGTCAACTTTAAGGTTTCCCGGCTTTTTCGAGTTTCGGTTCACGTTTACCGGGTTAGTCTCAGATTTTTCGATGATTTCAGGTTTTTCGGTCGTACCAGACTTGTTCGGTCATCATTTTAAGTCATCCCGAGTTGACCCGAGATTTATCGACCGGAACCGTGCTCTATTGAATCTTCGCCCCGGGTTTCGGCTTTCCACAAGAGGGTAAACATGTAGAAAGCCCTATGCGAACATATCAGGAGTCATGCCGGCTGGTTTACCTACTTGAGGAGGTGCGGTTGAAGGCCCTCTTTCCAACGTGACAATCGGGAGGCGAATCGGACATCCCGTTTGCAAGATACAGCTCGCAGAACACGCGTGTAGGAGAGAGAGTGTACTGCGCCCCCGCTCCCTTTGAAAGAGAAGGGCGCGCCCTGCGCGCCCTCAACCTGGGAGCGCGCCCTGCGCACCCCCGGTTCCTTTGAAAGGCGGGGGCGCGGTCAGTTTCTTTAAATCGCAAATTACCCCAATTAGCACCTTCTAAACCGGATTTTTGGAAGGTTTCCGCAGAGGATTTTCGATTATTTGTACCGCGCCCCCGGTTCGGGGGCGTGTTATGTATGCCAAGTCGATTTTTAGCAATTTCTGGAAGATTCCATCGATTTTTAGCAGTGAGACGCGTAACGCGCCCCCGCTTCCTTTGAAATAGGGGGGGCGCGCAGACCATGCCCCTGAAATGGGGGCACGCCCTGTGCGCCCTTGTTTTGAGGGCACGCCCTGCTCGCCCTCGTCCTCTTTGAAACGCGGGGACGCAGTCTGTCCAATTTCCAAATTTTGCACCGGCTTCTTTCCCCTATAAATTGAGAGCCATTCTCAACGACACAAGGTTTATCCCCAGTGCCTAGCTCATCTAGAGGACATCCAAGCTCTTCTCCAAAGCCGTCCCGACGTCCAAAGGCGATCCGATGTCAAGAGATCGATCCCGAGGTGAAGGAGAAGGCTCGATCCGGGTGTTCTTCATCAGCCAACTTCATCGACTTCTGCAGAAAAGCCGAGACTTTTTCTGCAAAAGTCTTCAACATATAAGATGTTCATCTCTTCGTCCTCTTTCATCTCCAACTGACGGCACTCATTTCCAACTTGCCGTTTGTTCGTGGAGATTGCTACACTGAGGGCGCGCATCCAGGTTCTATTTTCTATATCTTTCCACTTTCAGATTTTTTACTGACTTCTACATGAGGATTTAGGAGAAGTTATCAACATATGAACTCTTTCTCTATGAGTCCTATGTCTACTCCAACAAACATAACTCGATTCTGACATCGGGGTCATCCGTACCATCTTCTGCACCGAAGTCGCACCAGAAGGGTGCAAAGCTACCCGAACCGGCCTTCTTCAACCAACTCGGCTTCAACTCAAGCCGATCCATTTCATAAGCTTTCTCAACTCATTTAAATCAGTTAATTTACTGTTTTAAAGCATATTTCAGTTTATTTGCATCATTTTTACATAATAAAATATACAAAAAAAGGGGTTAACGCTCACCCCGAAGCCGGTGAGTCCAATTCCAATTGCATCTTTCTCTTCTTCTTACTACAGTTACTACACTTCACTCAGTTCTAATTCTTCTTCACTTGTTCTATTGTCTTATTGTCTTCTAGTTGCACAAATACATCAAGCTAGCATCGGTTGGACTCTTCTTCATCGGCCGGCCGAAGAGGAAGAATGTTGAACTCACACACTCTCTCCCACGCAAAGGTACACACGGTCAAATCAACTCAATCTTTGTTTTTATTCTATAAAGCGGAGCCCGTGGCTCCTGGTGACCACCTTTATTTTTATTCATGTTCTAAGTTAATTCACTCCTCACTCTCCTCCCACATGACCCAAACCGTCTCCGGTGCTCGAGCGATGCCGTGAGATGAAAGTTCGGGGATCAATGTGAGTGTGGGATCGAGGTGAGGAGTCTTTACCGAATTTCAAGTGTTTTCAATTCACTCCTCTTTTCCCCAATTTCATCTTCACCTTCTCTTGATGTGCCAATCAGGAACCCATTTTCGGAGTCGACAGCTTTTTGGTGACCATGGTGGGACAACCAATGTCTTCAACCGTGCTAGCTTGATTCAACCGTGCAACTAGTTGTTTTCCAACTTGGTTCCCGCGTGAACCGGCTTATATTTTATCTTCTATGTCAATTTACCTTTAAACTTGCTATTTACTCTTTATTTAAGATTGTCCCCCATGTGGACTTAATTTGCTTGTCTTTTATTTCAACCTGGTTCCCGTGTGAACCACTTTTCTTCTTATAAATCGGTTCCCGCGTGAACCACCTTTCTTTTCCAACTCGGTTCCCGCGTGAACCAACTTATTTTCAGTTCGGTCCCCACGTGGAACACCTCTTTACAGCACCTTTAGATTGGCCCCACGTGGCCCTCCTTCTATTTTGTCAACTCTTACATCAGTTCCCGCGTGAACCACCCCTTTCTTCATTAAAACGAGTTCCCGCGTGAACCAAACCCTTTTTTAAACCGGTTCCCGCATGAACCAACTCACTTTCATATCGGTCCCCGCGTGGACCACCACTTTGCAGCACATTTAGATTGGCCCCACATGGCCCTACTTCTATTTTGTCAACTCTTACATCGGTTCCCGCATGAACCACCCCTTTTTTCATTAAAACCAGTTCCTGCGTGAACCAAACCCTTTTCTAAACCGGTTCCCGCGTGAACCAACTCACTTTCAGATCGGTCCCCGCGTGGACCACCCCTTTGCACCAATTATATTGGCCCCACGTGGACCTGCTTTCCTTTTTCTAATCAAACAAACCGGTTCCCGCGTGAACCATCCCTTTTCCTTCAAAAACCGGTTCCCGCGTGAACCACCTATCCTCTTCAAAACTCGGCTCCCGCATGAGCCACTTTATTTTAAAATTTGTCCCCGCGTGGACCATTCTTTTACCTTTACTTCAGATTTGTCCCCACTTGGACACTCCATCACAAGCCGGTTCCCGCGTGAACCTCTTTTTAGTTGCTAGTTGCTAGCTATTTGTTTTACTTTATGATTGCATGTCTTGCTTGCATTCACTTGTTTGATTTATTTAATAGCTTTCATTCATGTTTGCATATTGATTGCTTCTTCTTCTCCTACCCTCCATTTTTTATTTTTGCATTAGCTTTTGCATCGGGTACCGGACTTGTCCGATCCGTAGGGCATTCGAGGCGGGGGCTCTCTCTCCCAACACACCCTCACCCCCCAAACACCTTCTTGGTGGATTCTAACCTCTCTTCTGGGATATTCCTTCCTAGTTAATTTGGTTGTTTCCATCAAGACCTTCATAAGTCCCCATCCGTGGAGTATTCCTCTCCGCAAGATTGGGCCGGTTGTACCACTTCCCAAAACCCGAAGAACCCAAGTACCTACTAGTGGTGATTGAGTGATAACCTTAGGTCTTGAAGATTGAAGCAATATGAACCATACCCATTTGAGTGAACAATTGCTAACAATCTATCTAATCTAAGGTTTTAACCCAAAAATTGTCGAGTAGTCATTTTAAAACCTTGTTTGCATAACTTGCTTGCTCACAACAATTGAAAACAACCAAAAAATTCTTCTTCTTTCAAAACACCAAAAAAAAATCCCTTTTAACTTTTGTGTTCAACTTGCTTGCCAAACAACCAAAGTGAAACCAAATCAAATCAAACAAACAATCATAACCAAACAAAAAAAAAGTCTCTTTGCATTTACACCTTTCATTTGCTTTCTTTCAACCATTTTTTTAAGAAAATTTGACAGGATGCCCATAACACTAAGGTCCGGAAGACACGTCGGGATGTCGGACTACTATGGCCAAGAAGAGGAGTACAAGATGGGTCACTACGAGCTTCAGCAACCCATGGTCCAACTAGATGGCCATGCTAATGCCGTGATGTAACCTGAGCTACAAGATCCCGCTCACCGATCCGCCTCACATAGTATAGAACAAGCTCTCAAGGATCTATCTCTTCACCTTGATCCCGAGACCTTTGCAATTATCCAATCTGCCACTAAGGGCAAGATGCCCGCCAATCAAGCTCCGATCGAGGGAAATCAAGCCCCCTCACCACCCCAACTGGCAGTCAGGCTCCTAATCATTTCTTCTCCTGGGCAACCCTACCGTGTCTCCACTCACCCCGTTGTGGGGCATTCGTATAATACTTTTCCAATCCCTATTTCCAACCTACCTCTTCCAACTCAATCACCTAATCCAACCTCACCCAGACATTAATGAACAAACTCAACCATATGGATGAGCGCTTTGAAGAAATGAGGCACCGCCACGATTCTAAAGCCATCCCTGAAATCTCTGTCACATCCTTCCCAGTTCTACACCTTCCTCCTTCAGAGATACCAGTCAACCAACGTTACAATGGGACTGGTAATCCTTTCAACCATCTAAAGAGCTTTCTCTACAACTCCGCATTCTGGATAAATGACCGCAAAGCCCTTGCCTTCCTATTCCGTCGGTCATTGGAAGGATCCACCATGGACTGGTTCTATTCTCTTGATTCCATTGAGGCGGCAGATTTCGACTTCGTCAAGGCAAATTTTCTACAGAGGTACAAAGATCGGGTGGGGCCAGCCTGCTCGATAACTGATTTAATTGCCGAAAAGATGAGGCCGGATGAGGACTTTGCCAGATTTGCTGATTGGTGGACGGGAATGGCTGAGAGACTAGTAGTAGATACCATCTCAGAGGGGGAGCAGGTGAGGATGCTCATAGGGAACACCACACCCAACCTTCGCAACCTCCTGATCATGCACCGCCCAACAACCATGAGTGAGTTGTGTGATAGCGCCCGCTACCTCCAAGCCCACTTTAAGGACGCATCCATGATCAACCCGTTCGACACCAAGCCCCGTAACACTAGAAAGCCTACACCTGTAGGACCCACCACCGAAGGGGTAGTAAAAAATGAGAGCATCAATGCCATGGGTAACCAGGGTGGGTATCGCCAAAGCCAATACCGTAACCCACCACCCAATCAACAATACCGCCCAACTCCTCAACCAACTCCTCAGCCCCAGCAGCAACTTGCATACAACCGAGCACCACCACAGCAACCCACCTACAACCGAGCACCCCAGCAACCAAATGCCTACAACCGAGTGCCTCAACAACATGTCTACAACCGACCTGAACCACAACAACAAGCCTACAACCATGTGCCACCACCAGCCAACCGACCTAGGAGGGGGGGACCCAAGAGAGAATACTATCCTCAACTGCCATTCCCCCTCACTGATATCTTTAATGCATTGATGGTTGAACAGCAGTTGGAACTTCCAAAGGAGAGAGAAGGATGGCCAGCAAATGTTGACACAACAAAGTACTGCGCTTATCATCGGTATCCCGGGCACACGGTGGATGTATGTTTCCAGTTTAAAGACTACATTCATGACCTCAATGATCAGGGGAACATTGACTGGGCACAGATGGGAGAATCCATACAAGCGATGAAGGCACGTCAGAATCAACCACGGCGACAGCAAGCACAACAGAAGCCCGTCCTGGGCATAGTCCAAGATCCGACAGCAAGCACAACACAAGCACCGGCACCAGCACCACCAAACCAACAACTCGGCCTCGTCCACTCCGCCATCGAGGAGTCAACCCACCATTCCCAGGGTTGGCAGGTCGAGGATCAAATCACTTCCATGCCCGCCATACCAACCCCACCTACAAACCGCACCATACTCTCCATACCGAGAGCTGCCCCCAGCCCACAAACTACCCAAACACCACAGCTCTCACCAACCATTAACCCTCCATGGCGCCTAATCATTAGACCACCACCAGCATCCCAACCAGCACCTCAACCATCACCCCAACCTAACCTACCAATCACCATTAATCCTCCCCGACGTCTAATCATTAGACCACCACCAGCACCCCAAACATCACCTAACTTACTAGCCTCCACCACTCCTCGGCCTCTCATTATCCGACCATCACCCAATCTACCACTCCACGACCCCTCATCATTAGACCATCACCACCAACACCCCAACCATCACCCAACATACCGGCCTCCACCAATCCACGACCCCTCATCATCCGATCCTCACCACCCCTACCTACCATGGGCTCCTCAACCTACCAACCAACCCTACCATCACCATCGTCACCACTTCCCCCTACCACGCTGGCGCCGGTACTTCGTAGCGTGAGGATGTTCCAAAGGGTCTTCCCCTAGGCCGGGCAGGAGCAAGCAGAAGAGGAGGTAGTGGAAGAACCGTTGCCCGGCACGGCATATGACCTATTGAAGCATCTGGACAAAATGCCGGCACAGATTTCAATCCTAGAGCTGATTAAGAGGTCAAAGAACCATCAGGACATTCTACAACAATATCTGCAGCGGGTCAGGGTCAATGAGGACCTCCCGCCTGAGAAGATCATTACTATCCTGACCCCAAGGAGTGAACGTCCAGCACTCACATTTACACAGGAGGAGTTGGCATGGCCAGAGATCAGATAGTATGCCTTGCGTGTCGCAGTAGTCATCTGAGGCGTGGAGATAAAGTCTTGCTTGATTGACACAGGAGCTTCCATAAATGTCATGCCGCCAAAAACATTTCAACTTTGCGGCATCTCCGATGAAGAAATCGAGCCTTCTGCCGTCACGGTGACCGCATATGACAACTCCCGGAAGCTGGCACGAGGGGTGGTTACGTTGGAAGTAGGGCTCCGGCCGTGTGCTGTCACCGCCGAGTTTCACGTTCTAGAACTGGACCCTACATTCAAAGCTATCTTGGGACGCTCATACCTTGAGGCAATAGGAGCTGTTGCCTCCACTAATCATCAGTGTCCAAAGTTCCCATACAAGGGCTAGGCGATCAAAGTAACCAACATCCCCGTTCTGAATGACGTGGATGACCCCTATTCTGCACTGCCAATATCAAATTTTGTCCAGCCGTTGGTTTCCACTACAGAGCTGCCCGAGGTCATGATGTTAACGACGCCTCCAGATACCGTTGCATGGCGGATGATGAAAGGGATGGGATATCAGCCAGGAAAAGGGTTGGGAAAGGAGCTGTAGGGGGTTGTGCACCCCATTAAAGCCGTACAAAGACCAAAGAGACACGGGCTTGGCTATGAGCCCAGTTTCACTCCGAGGATGGTCTACCGGCCAAAAAATGCCATGGGACTCCAAAAATTCTTTATCAAAGGGGAGACCATGATGATGGCCGGGGACGAAGAAGAAGAACCAGTCAAGAGGAAGAAGGCACCAGAGCAAGAGGAGGAGGTGGACAACCTGAGTTCATCTTTGGCTCGGTTGTTCACAGAGGAGGAAGAACCAGTCGAGGGCAAGTCCATCTCTAAAAAACTTGTCCACTTGAACCCACCTCTAAACAACATCCCGCGTGAGCCGTATCCTACGGTCACGTATTTCAAAATCCTCACTCTATCCCTCTTGGATTCACTTGATGGGCTATCTAGCCTAATTCCCACTTCTGGGCCAAAATGGCCACCTGAACTGATCATTGGGCCTGAGAGCCCATTCAAATCTTCTTACTCCACTAGGCTTCTATGCCCATTCCAATCCAACAACCTTGGGCCCGCGTGCCCACCAGTCGGGCCCACGTACCCTTTAGATTTATTTTCTTGCTTTGGGCCCGCGTGCCCACCATTCGGGCCTACGTGCCCCTTAGATCTTTTCACTAGCTTTGGGCCTATCTACTCATTCTTGTCATCATCGGGCCCACGAGCCCATTTTTCACCCATTTTCTTAAGCTTTCTATTTCTGCTCAAGCCCCATCGGCTCATTCTCTTTTTGTTATTGAAAATACCCAAAACACCCAAAAAAAAACGTTCTCTCGCAAACTCAGTTTTCCATTGAGGAGACGTCTCTACTTGTCTCGGAGGGTGCTCCCAACCAGGGACCCCTCTTCTCCAACTCACTGATCGATCTGCTCGATCCTTCACCCATTGTAAATACCACATTTTCAATTCTGTCTTCTTTAGGAGTAATTAGGGTAGAAAAGAAGAAAATTCGAGGTAAACGTGTGCCAGAGAGATATCTCCAGCAAATAGCTCAAAAATGCAAGGAATGTGCAAGGCTGCCAAGGTTTTTGGAAAATGCTATCCAGCTTGATGAAATCCAATATGAGAATGAATTCAATGTAGATCATACACTGGGAGTTTACGAGATCTTATCAGAAAAAGATCCTGATTTCGAGGATGGAATTGAGGACTTGGCTGATGCATATGCATCTGGACTTAAAAGGTTTGAAGAACCATTAGCCACGGTGGATGAACTGACAAAAGAATTGAATCTTGGAACACCGGAAGATCCCAAGACAATCCTCCTAAGTGCAAACCTCACTCCCACTGAGGAACATAGTTTAATTAAAATTTTGGAAGAATATAAGGACACATTCGCATGGACATACGAAGACATGCCGGGGTTAGACAACTCGTTAGTTGAACACCGTTTAACTTTGAAACCTGGAGCTACCCCAGTCAAACAAAAATTAAGGAGATTCCACCCAGATGTTGCACTTAAGATGAAAGAAGAGGTCGACAAGTTACATCAAGCAAAATTTATTAAGGTTGTCCTTTATCTGCAATGGGTGGCAAACATAGTCCCTGTAATGAAGAAAGATGGTCGAGTTCGGATTTGTATAGACTTCAGGGACATGAACCGAGCGTGTCCTAAAGATGACTTTCCTCTACCACATATTGATGTACTGGTTGATAACACTGCTGGATTCGAGATGCTATCATTCATGGATGGCTATTCCGATTATAATCAAATCCGGTTGGCTGAAGAGGACCAGGAGAAGACCTCGTTCACTACACCTTGGAGAACCTACTGCTATGTCGTCATGCCCTTTGGACTAAAGAATTCTGGTGCTACCTATCAGAGGGCCATGATGGCTATCTTCCACGACATGATGCATACCCTTGTAGAGGTATACATGGATGACCTGGTCGTTAAGTCCAAAAGCTGAGAAGATCATCCTGAAGTGTTAAGAAAGGTCTTGCAAAGGGCTAGGGAATATAAATTGAAGATGAACCCAAAGAAATGTACGTTTGGAGTATCCTCAGGAAAGTTATTGGGGTTCATAGTGAGCAAAAGGGGCATAGAGATCGACCCAAACAAGGCCAAGGCAATCATTGGTATGCCTCCTCCAAGAAATATGAAAGAACTTCGAGGATTAATCGGGAGGCTACAGTTTGTCTGCCGGTTCATCTCACAACACTCCCAAAGGTGTAAACCTTTCTATGAGTTGACCAAGGCGGGGGCCGAGTTCAAATGGGACTCGAAGTGCCAGGATGCATACGATGGTTTGAAAAGATACATGGCTAGTCCCCCTGTGCTTAGACCACCAGTCCCTGGTGATAGAAATGTATGCCCTACAAGCCAATCATATATGATATGATTCGACATTTCTAGGAAAATCTCATTCAATTAAATAGGCAAAACTTCGTTACTAGCTTTTATTAGAAGCGTATATCGTAATGAAGTCCTTGACACATGCAATGATGATTGAATCATGATGAGATCGATCATCTAGAAGTATGTGATCTAAATGTTCCTAGTCATAGGATCCTTGAGACGGGACATCAAGAATCTGGATAGATTAGCGTGTGTGATGCCTTCTCATATGATGAGAATGACCGATCTCATTGGTCATCAGTGTGGGGACACTGAGATACACACACAGGTGCTCATTAGTGGAATGAGTTCACTGAACTGACCAATTTAGGAAAACCTGATCGGTATCTTACCGAACTGTCTATCAGGTTATTCTTACATCTCAATAGCATGGTTGGATCTTTGACCTCAGTCACCAAAGATGTCTTTCCAGGCGTACTATGTACTTTGACTATTGACTGATGGATCACTTATTATTGTGGTCCTATATAGTTAATGGATTGGGTATATGGGAAACCTGGTGGAGGCAATTGAGCGGACAATAGGGGATCGTTCACTCTCGGTAGGAGAGAGAGAATGTCCTATGGATAGTACTCTAAATCCTTGGCCAAGGTAGATAGGATAATTGGAAAAGAAGTTTTCCAGTTGATCCATTCCCGAGTACAAGATTTCATAGAGTTGGAATACTTAGGGGTTGACAGTCAGTGTCGAACCCCTGACCGACCGGGACATTGTGTGAACGAGGATTTAAATTCGTGTGTTAGTTGATTATGGAAAGGCTCAATGGATGTTATTTAACTCCCCAAAGTCATTTGGGATCATAGGATGTGGCTTGTACCCTTTATGATCAGAAAGCTGTAAAAACTGTTATCGGATAACGGTTTTGATTTAATTTAAAGGAATTGTTCTTTTAAATTAATTAAGGCTTCAACCAAATTGACTATTGGGCCTAGTGGGTCACACACAATAGATCTGGTCAATAATATGAGGGCATGGACGCAATTTTATAGAAGTTTTTGGTTTTTGTGAAAAATTCCATCTTCTATATAGAAATGGCTTATGAAGCCAAACCCTAACAAGCCATTGGGATGGAGCACATCCCAAGCCTCCTCTCTCCCTCCTCTCTCCTCTAGAAGGCGATCTCCCATGGTCAAGCTTGGATCTGGGAGGTTTCTGGAGGCCCGAAGGAAGAGAGAACTCGTCTATTGAAGCAGATCGTGTGGATATCGCTAGAGACCGGACACTTGAACGGTTTTCAGCAAGGAGGAATGTCCGCTCTTCATCCATGGTGAGGGATTTGAGAAATCCCATGTGGTACTCTCGTTCTACTTCATATTCGGTTCCCGGTTTTACTTGTTCGGCATCGATCAAGGCAAAGATCATGGTTTTATGGAATCAAATTTTTTTCGCTGTCATGTATTGATTCCTTACACCTGGAATCCCTTAGTTTTGTATATCTCGGTTTTGGAGAATTCTCTTGGGGCAGTTCTTGCACAAGTGGATGAAGAAGGGAAAGAGAGGGCAACTTACTATTTATCAAAGATCTTTGATCCATGTGAGTAGAAGTATACTGTAGTGGAGAAGACCTGTGCTGCACTAGTCTGGGTAGTTCAGAAGCTTAAACACTTTTTTAGCTCATCAGGTAAACCTTATTGCCCGCATCAATCCCATCAAGTTCCTTCTGGAAAAAACTGTTCTAACTGATCGGTTAGGTCGTTGGAAAAGCTTCCTCTCCCAGTTTGATATCACCTATGTCCCCCAGAAGGCGATTAAGGGCTATGCCATTGCCGAACATCTAGCCCATCACCCTATACCCCTCTTTGACCCGGTCCAATCGGAGCTCCCGGATGACGAACTAATGTTGATCCGATCTTCCCACCTTTGGACATTATATTTTGACGGGGCTCTAAATTCACACGGTAAGGGAATAGGAATCGTCCTTCTATCACCCGAGGGTGTCACCATTCCACAGGCATTTCAGCTTGACTTCCCAGCAACCAATAATGTAGTTGAATACGAAGTCTTGCTGGCCGGGCTGGAGGCCGCTCATTTCTATGGTGCCACGGAATTAAGGGTGATAGGTGATAGCCAACTAATTCTTCGCCAAGTCCTAACCAAATACCGAACTTCTCATCCGAACCTCAAACCTTACCAAGAACTCACCTCTTGCTACATCAAACTCTTTTCCAAACTCACTTTTCTCCATGTTCCTCGAGCTCAGAACATCCTTGCTGATGCCCTTGCCTCTTTAGCTTCATCTCTATCAGTCCCGCTAGGTAGACAGATGCGGACTATTCATGTCCGAAGAAGGTCGATGCCAGCAATTAAGGATGGTCGATTTCTAAAGATCAAGGAGAGATTTGGCAGGAAGGAATATCTAGAGCAGAAAGAGGATATTTCGCTAATCGAGTTGGAAGTGTTAGATGAGGGTGTGAGGCCTTGGTTTGATGAGATTGAAAGGTATTGTCAAGATCAGACATATCCACCTGGATCAAATGCAAAAGAAAAGAAGGCCATCAGGAGAGTATCCCAGAGGTATACCATCCTAGGAGGGGTGCTCTACAAGAGGAGCCTAAGCGGAATTTTATTGAGATGCGTTGATGAAGAAGAGGCAGAATCGGTGCTTAAGGAAGCACATTCTGGGGTCTACGGGGGCCATGTCAATGCTCAAGCTCTTGCTACGAAAATTATCAAACAGGGGTATTATTGGCCAACCCTAGAAGAGGATTGCTCCATCTTTGTCCGGCACTGTCATTCTTGCCAACTTCATGCCGACAAGATCCATTCTCCCGCATCTTCCCTTCATCCGATTCATGCCCCATAGCCCTTCGCCATGTGGGCTTTCGATATCATTGGCCCTCTAAGTGACCTTAACTCTGAAATCCGTTCCAAATCATTCATCCTGACGGCAATAGAGTACTTCACCAAGTGGGCAGAAGCGGAAGCATTCGTGGAGATCAAGGCATCAACACTGCGCTCCTTCATCAAACGCAACATCATCGCCAGGTTCGGGATACCCAGCGACATCATCACCGACAACGGACCGCAATTTCTCTCTCAAGATCTGCGTGATCTTTGCAATAGGTACCGCATTGCATTGCATCATTCATCTCCTTATTACCCGCAAGGCAACGGTCAAACAGAAGCCACCAACAAAACATTGATTAAATCATTAAGAAAACCTATAAGTCTAGCAAGTTCGTAGACTGGCCAGATAAGCTTGTAGATGCCCTATGGGCTTATCGTACTTCTGTATGGACCCCCACTGGTCAAACCCCGTATGCTCTCGCATATGGGATGGAGGCGGTGGTCCCATACTAAGTACTCCTTCCATCACTCAGAGTTCGACTCGATAGGGACATCCCTGTCGATGAGAGACGAGAATCTCTCCTTGTACAACTTGAACTCCTAGATGAAAGAAGGTTGGCCGCCTCTGAGCATGCCCGGACTTATCAGAACAGATTGAAAAGGTTTTATTAAAAGAGGGTGGTAGAGAGAAAATTTGAAATCGGTGAGATGGTAGTCAAACGTATATTCGTTAAGCCGGGTGGTCCCCGCTCCAAGTTGCAACCTAACTGGGAAGGGCCTTTTGTTATAAAGAAAAAATATCCAGGTAATGCATATGAGCTAATCAACGCCGATGGAGAAAAATTAAACCATCCATGGAACGGCGTTTACCTCAAAAAATATTTTCCATAGAAAAGGAAATGGAGAATTTCTGGTATAAAATCAAGTCGTCGATCCAAGGGTGTTAGCTAGAAGTCAAGGGTAGGCATCACCCTGCACACACAACACCTCCCGATCCCAGAATCTAGATAGCCCAACACTCGAGAGAAGCAAGGCAGAACCCTAAAGGCGGAAAGGAAACATTACCCTATTCTCTTCTATTCAGTCCAAGATAGGTGAAGGGGACTAGAGGAGGATAGTATCGAAAATGCCCGCCACCTTAGTAGGAGGCCATCTCATAGGGTGCAAAAGGGTGCCAAAAGATGGGCAATGAACCCCACAAGTTTAAACAAAATATGGGCATGTCTGAATGAGTACCCGGAAGAATAGAAAATGAAGAAAAGGCAACAAAAGATGGGCAATGACCCCACAGGACAAAGACTTGTGTAACTACGTGCCACATGTAGAAAAGACCCAAAGAGGCCGAACCCCAACGGGCAATTTGGGCATGAGTAGAGAAACCCTCCTCAACACCCCCAAATCCTATCAAAGACTTCCTCTATTATTCTTCCATCTTAAAACCCCTAGGGTAGGGTAAACTGTCCATACTCAGGGGGAATCCAAACCGATCAAGAGAAAAGAACAAGAAAGATTCTGGGTAGGGAACCTTATTTTCACGTGGTGTTCTCACTTGAATCTTGATTAACACTCAAAGATCGATGAATTATTTCAATACCGGCACATTCTCCACAAAAATCCAAAAAAAATGAATATTTTCAAAAATCCAAAAAAATCAAATATTTTCAAAAATTCAAGAAAATTGAATATTCTCAAAAAAATTTTAAAAAAAGTTGAATATTTTCTAAAAAGCATCATTTAGCTTGGCATAAACTTGATTTTTGCCTTTGCTAGCATTCATGTTTATGTCTTGCATGTTTCATTTATACATCGCATATTTATCTTGATTATCACCCCATTAAGAGGGCTCCTCCCTTTGACCTAAGTCAAAGTTGGCCATAATAGGCAAAGGGATGAGTCGTTGTGAAGATCTGATCCTCTTTTATCAAGTATTTTCAGGTACTTTAAAGTAAGAGGGGGAGGTTATCTCAACGACAGGTAAGTTCTCTTAACCATTTCATTTCGGTCATCTAGTCTATTTTTATACCTTGTTAATAAGGCTCCTCTCTTTGACCTAAGTCAAGGCAGATAGCAATAGGCAAAGAGATAAGCCATGGTGAAGATTTAATCCCCTTCATTAAGAGTTTCAGGATTCTGAGATCAAGAAGGGAGCGACTCTCGCCATAGTAGGTAAGCACTCTTAACTTTTACCTTGTCTGTCATTTTGTGCATTCTACCTGGTTGATAAGGCTACCCCCCTTGACATATAAGCAAGGCAAGACAAAAATAGGCAAGGGGGTAAGCCATAGAGCAGATTTAACCCTTCTATTAAGTATTTCAGAAAAGAAACACAAGTCAAGGAGGGGTGAGAATCTCGCCAACAAGTATGTCTCTTAACTATACATCTATTATTTACTTTTATTATTTTCTATCCCTTAGAAGGCTTCACCCCTTGACAAACTTGCAAGGGGCTAAGCCGAAATGTGATACTAACTACCCTTTTGAGTGATGTCAAGTAGATCAAACAAACACTGAAGCAAACAGGTGAAGATCTGATTACGCCATTAAGTGCTACAACAAAGAAGAAAAGCAGCTACAACATTAGAAAAGCTAAGCCTGCTACAGAAATTAGTGCCTGCTGCTACCCTCTCCAGGAGAATGACCACGTGGAGGAGGCATGGTAGCCGTGTCCGCCAAAGCTGCTGCAGCCGCCTCATTGCGGCGACGCTCTGAAGAAGTGGCCAGGAATGCAGAAGCATCGTGCTCATGGCTCTGGCTCTAGCCACTCTGCCCCTGCTGGCTCCGCCCGTGGTGACCCCGACTACAAGCGGCGCCGCCACTCCGGTGCGTACCACTCTGATGGGAGCTGCTCTGATGGGTGCAACTCTGGCTTGGCTATGGAGGGATGCCCTGGCGGTAAACCTGCAATGTCGCCTCTGCTGCCGACAAATGAACCTGCGCCTGCAGGTGCATTTTCTCCAGAGATCGCATGGCCTTGCTATGCTGGCGCTCCATCTCGCGCATGGCTCTCTCGTGCTGAAGACGGAGATCCAAGACGATCATATGGGAACGAAGATCGGCTGGAGTAGACCGCAATGTCTCCACCTCAGACTCCAAGGACTGGATACGGGAGGACAAGCTCTCTAAAGCTCGGCAACCTGGAAGAAGAGGAAGAATATGAACCAAGAAAAATCAACAACCAGAATAGACAACAATGAAAGATACCTCTGCCTCCTTGGTCGTCAGGGCCTCTCTCGCCTCACTAAGACGCTGGCGGAGCTTAGCCACCTCTTCCCTCGACAGAGAAGGAGGTGAACCCTCAGCACGAGCCTTTCGCTGTGAACATAAGAAAAACACATCAAAGCAAGGCAATCATATGTTGAGGATACAAATGAAGGTCAAAGGCAGTGTCTACCTCAGTCTCCAGAATGCCACGAAGAGTGGCCACCTCCTGCCGAAGGTCAACAATCTCCAGCTGTTGGCATAGCAGTAGAGCCCGAGCCTCCTGAAATGACATAAAGGTCAGAAGAGAACAACAACACAGAATTAAAGGAAAGTGAGAATCATTTACCTGACCCTCTGGAACAAACAAGTGGTCGTACGCCTCCGCATATCGACGAAGGTAGTCTTAGCTATCCTCTGCCCAGCTAATAACTACCTCGCCGCCTTCATACCACAAAGTGATTGAGGCATGGTATCTCTCCACCTAGTCCATGGGGAGGAGAAGGCGCCTGGGATGAGCACCAACTAGGGGAAGAGGAGGAGGAGGCTCCAACCAGTCCTGCTCCAGATCCAGGGCGCGTGCTGAGAACTGAAGCCACAGTGGCGCCAGCTCATTGACGCACAGAAGATGTAGATCGCGGCCGAAGACACGACCAGCGTGGGCAATCCAGGACTGGAGATGGTCATCGGTCATGAGATATGGCCTCCAACACACCTGTGGGAAGCAAAATCATGATTATCATTTCAACAGGAGAATATTGATACACAAATTAAACACATACCTCAGTGTGTGGGAAGCGGAGAATCTGTGCACGAATCGAAGCCAACTGGCTGCGATGGCCACCAGTAGAGCGGATAGGCTCCCAACGAGCCATCAGGGGGAGGAGGTCGGGGTAGGACTGCTGTGCCCGACACAGGGGGAGGTAGAGGTAGCTCCAGACCTGTAAAAGGCACAACTCGTCAGAGCAAAGTAGAGCAATACAAGTTTACAAGAAAGGAAAGCTGCTAAAAGTCACCTGGAGAAAAGGAGAGAAGCCAGCAACTGAAACAGAAGCCGCCTCAGGCTGGAGGCCATAGAACAAATAGGCGAGCATCGCTGCCCCCCACGCGTACGTGCCAACCTGCTCCAGGTCAGCAAGCAAAGGGAGGAACCGCAGATGGATGCGGTCCATCTTCGAGCCCAACAAAAGGCGCCCGAAGAAGAAGAGGAGGAAACGGCGCAAGTCTACGTCCGCCTCCAAGGAGCCAGGTAATCCGGTAAATGCCGCTGCAGCCTGGCCGACCATGCGGCAGAAAAAGCTGTCCTAGCTCTCGCCACGGACACGCTCGGCATCAACCAAGCCTACCATCTCACCAGCCTCTAGTCTTTTTTTTTTTGGTCAAACCAGCCTCTAGTCTGGCGATGGTGCGTAGGCCATCCTCCGGGTCAAACTCAGGCTCATATGCGAAGATGGCCCGGAACTCCCGTGAATAGTCGGAAGAGGTAGCACACACCACCGCCTACCGTAAACACGAAGACCGATGATGTGTGCAACATCTTCTAAGGAGGGCACCATGTGCCCCCATGGGAACAGAAACACGAAAGAGTCTGGGTCCTAGGACTCACGGAGGACCTGCACCAGTGGTAGGTCCTCCCAAAAAGGAGTCACCCGGAGGATGGGCCCAAACCCCATCTCCTCTAACCGTACCTGCTGGAAGTCCGGTAGGCCTAGGTAGGCAGCATGCACCACGTCCCACGAGATCCGGGATTTTATTCGGGCCTGCAATAGATTCATTTCATTAGTTCACTCAATTTTTATTGCCAAAATGCAAAGAAGCTAATCATTAAGTGCAAGAAAAGAAAACGTACCTCTCGGACTGCCGGAAGCTCGGGCTCCTCGGAATCGGAGTCGTGGCGGCGAACACATCTCGGCATCTGTGCCAAAAGGGAAGTTGACATCAAACATTGTTACATACATTTTTTTATTTATTTCATTCATAAAAAAAAATCATCAACCGAACTCGCCCTCCCCTCATTTGGAGATGGAGGGCGCCCTCATAATAGGGGCGCGCTCTGCGCGTCCCTTCCCTGTGAGGAGAGAGAGGGCGCGCAGACCGCGCCCTCCTCTTGGGGGCGCGGTCTGCGTGTTCCCAAACCAGGGGCACGGTCTGCGCGCCCCCGGTCCAAGGGCGCGGTCAACATTTTGCGTTGACCGCACCCTCTCAACTGCTCGATCCTTATTTTCGCGATAACTTCGTCGAATCAACTCGGAATCGCGTGAAACTTGAACCAAATCAAAGAGCATAACCTGATCTACATTTTTTTTTGATAGGGGAACTAACCTTTGATGACGTTTCAGACTTCGGATCTAAGATGGAACTCTGGAGCTTCTAGCGCGAGGAGAGATGGTTCTTACACCCAAAGGGTATTTATAGAGTAAAAATGTGAAAATGGGAGAAATTTGAAAATATCACCCATGGTTCATGAAATTGAGCTGATTGCAACGCCACCGAAATAATTCCGATCTGATGCACGGTTTGCTCAAAATTATTTTGTGAAGAAAAATTCTCTTTAAATTCTTACCAAAAATCCCTCTTTTTACATAACTTTGAATGTCTCAATTCCTAAATTAGCTAAGACATATTCATGTTTTTTATCATTACTTGCTAACATTTCTCAGGGGTCAGGAAAAAATTCTATACATTTATTAGTTAGAAATGGCTGAAAATGTATTTTTCAGGAGCAAAATTGTTAAAAATGGCAAAAATTTCAGAAAGCGCCAAGTTGTTCAGAAAAATGAGCCGATCTAGGAGTCACCGAAAGAAAATTCATCAGACTCACGGTTTGCTCTGAAAAATTACCTAAAGAAAAAAGGCATGTTAAAACCTTTCAAAAATATCTTGTTTCATATTAAAAAATATTCAAGGTGTTGAAAAATAACAAGGCATATTCATCATAATTGTCAACATCTGTTTTGCATTTTTCTGAAACAAGGTAAATTTCTATTGAATTTTCACTCAAACTTGCTATAAACAGTTCATTGTTTATTCAAACTAAAAACAACATGGCTGACAAGTTAAAGCAGGAAAAGAAGACTCTCAGGCAAGTAGAAGCTTCAACGCGGAGATGTAGTGGCACTTCCGGTCAGGGTCCTCCTCAATCAGGAGGCTTGGGCGGCACACCCGACTCGTCTCCCACAAGGCAATGGCTGAGATCGCCTCCTCCTCATCATCCGCTGAGCCAAGCTGCCTGCCCTTGATAGGTGGCAAGTGGGACAGCTTGGGCAACTCGTACCGAGGCAAGCCAATCTGAGAGTGGCAACGGTGAGCGTTGTACAACACGAAGGCTAAACCCGTAACCAGGCGGAGATCAACGCCAGGCACAAAGGACACCTGGAAGTCCTCCTGCATCAGGGCAGCAGAAGAGTGCATGAAGCTAGAACGGTTCATGGAGGCAAAGTGAGCACGCCACTCTGGCCTCTTCTTCACCGATGCACACCTGTTGGCGACTCTCTCACCGAAGCCGAGTGCATCGGCATATGGGAACAAGGGGCTACGGCGGAAGAGGTGCGACCTGGTGGCCACCTCACCGGCTAGATTGAACTTGAAGTGAAGATCGGCCCAGCAAACCAGTAGAAGTGCACTGCCGAAGGGAGGACGGCCCACGCAAGCTGCAGACAGTCCGCAATACAAGTAGCCCAGAACTGAAGGCCCCAACCGCGCACCGCTCCAGATGCCGCGGATGCACGAAAGTTGATCAACCTCCAGGAAACCATCCTCCGCAGGAAACAAGAACACCGCGGCAAGGCAAGCCGTGAAACACTTTGCACCGCGTAGAATCCGGTCCTCATCCAGACTAGGAGCCATCAGAAGAGAGATTGTCCAAGCCGCCAACTTGGGAACACTGATTCGCTTGCCAGCTAACAAGGTGCTAATCTGTTAAGCCTCGACAAAATCCTGCAAGAATTCCAAGCAAGAGAGGGGTCCAAAAGGGATGAACATACCTTCAGTTTATCCCTTCTTAGTCCGAGGGAGGCCGAGAAGGAGCTCCGCCTCTTCAAGGAGAACTGTACACTCAATGCTGCTGAACACGAACGTGTGAGTGTCGGGGTGCCACAACTCAACAAGAGCTCCCATCAAACCGATGTCAAGGGAGTAGCCTGAATATTGCTTGGCATGGATCAAGAGCCCAGTTAAGCCCCAATCTCAAAGAATCGCTCTGACCGACAAGCCGAGGACGTCAAGCGAGTTGGAAAGCCAGGGAGGAGAGAAATACCGGCGAGGCCCAGGGAAGTTTGGGTAATCCTACACCCAAACAGGAGGTAAGAGAAAATTTTAAGGAAAAAGAAGAAGAGAATGGCTGAAAGCTAAAATTGGAAGCAAACTTACCAAGTCGGCGCCGATTCTGGCCTTCAGATGACCGGGGACGCTTGAAATACCTCGAACCGAGCCAACACACTACTTTTTCAAAGGAAGAGCCATCCTGGGTGTTGGTAGGACGATCTGGTCATCCTAAGAGGTGTTTATATAGGGGAAATCGGTCCCGATTTGAATCGGATTCGGATCCGATCAAAACAGGAAACTGGGATCGAACGAGCCCCCGAGGTGGGGGCGCGCAGGCCACGCCCCAAACCTAGGGCGCGCTGGCCGTGCCCCCGGTTCGGGGGCACGTTCGGTCAAATTTTTGAAAATTTCTCAAAAAATTCAAAAAATTTCTGAAAAAATCAGAAAATTTCAGGAAAATTTCAGAAAAAATTTTAAAATCAAATACATTTATGTTTGGTCTTTATTAAGGTCGAGTGAACATCATTGTTCATTCGGAACTAACATTTTGATGAAAGACTGGAATTGCTCGCGGAAACAGAAGAACGGACATGGGAAACCCCCATAACTTGCCGACTAGCATATATGTCGCTAGTCGTGTGTTATTATCTTATGCATTATTTGTTGAAGACCATGAGCACAGAGAAGACTTGACCCGAGATCCCCTTCATCAAAATCTACGACGGTCGGGTCATCTCTAATGCTCATGGATAAGCCAAATTTGTGCTGTGAGGGACGATAGTTACCGAATGGGTATCTTGACCTCATAGACAATCTATATCTTCAACTATTTGTTATACAAGTTTATTTTTGTTTTCTTGAGCCCAACATGCATCATGTAGCAATAATTGCATTACATTTTATTTTGTCATTGCATACATCATTTCCTAAAATTTCACCTTCTCACTCTCTTAATCATTCTAAACCCCACCGTGTTTTCTAATCCCATCGTGTTCTCTAATCCCACCATGATCTCTAGTCCCACCAACCTCTCTAATATCCCATCGTGTCTATTAATCCCACCGTGTTCGGTAATCACTTTGTACCCTCAAATCTTTCATTTCTTTTCCCCACTGTGTCCATTTCAACTTCTTTGCTATTCGTCCCACCATGGCTGCCAATTCGTCCCGCCAAGGGCCTTCTATTTGATCAGAACTTGCACAGTCATTATCTTCACGGTCTATGCTTAAACATTTGCCTTCCGGAATATGAGATCATTCCATTCCGAATCGAATCTTGTCTCTTGAAAGACTTAATGAATCTAAGAGCCTGAATGTGCTCGATTGGTATTCTTTTACTTTTTCAAAACAAATATCTCTTTAAACTTTAGCCCGTAACAGAACAGGAACACCGCAAAGATCGGGTTACCGGTTGATGATGAACCTACGAACCCATGTTTTGGGGACTCCCCACCGCGTTGGGGGTTGTCTATTCTTCTCTCGTGCCAATGGCACATCTCTTACCAATCGAACATAGGAATACTTGATGAAACATGGCGGTTAACCAGGAGACTTGAGGAGATTCGTCTTGCCGAATCTGGTCGTTAAGCGTGTCTATATCTACACCTTGATGCCACCTTTTCAGTCCATCACCATTTCGCTCCACTACATTCCACTACGATCCATCTCGCTTCGCTACGCTTTCTCTATGTTTCACTTCGTTCCGCTACATGCCATTCCCTTGCAAAGCCGACATCAAGGCGAGGCAAGCTGTAGACACGCCAAATTGACTTGATTCGGAGCCCCAGACTCTTATTCCATAGGTTATATATTTTATTTGACCGTTATCTGATCCGGATTACCTCGTGGAGATGAGCTAAGGACATTGGTGGAGCCCCTTGTAAGTTGAGAATGAACCATTGATTTCCGGAATATTGCCGTAACCTTCAAGCGAGAGCCGCACGTGAACTGTAAAAACACGAAGCCTGCTCGATGACCGACCTTGAATGGTCCATAATTGAAGGTCTCGGGATTCCTGCATGTGTTCTGTAACATTTAGGGTTTCTGAGAAGTCATTTCGGTAGGCGTCGATCAATGACGGCTTTCGTTATGGCTTTTTCGATCTGTACTGACACGGCTATCCTGGACCACATGTTAGGCCTTTCGGGTCATCACCGGGTGTTTTCAGGTCATCCTGGTCGATTCTAGCCGAATATTTTCATCAATCGGAGCCATATGGCCATTTTGGTCAATTTTAGGGTTTCCTGGCTTTTCTGAGTTTCGGTTCACGTTTACCTGGTTAGTCTCAGATTTTTCGATGATTTCGGGTTTTCCGGTTGTACCGGACTTGTTCGGTCATCATTTGAAGTCATCCTGAGTTGACCCGAGATTTATCGACCGGAACCGTGCTCTTTCGAATCTTCGCCCCGGGTTTTGGCTTTCCGCGAGAGGGTAAACATGTAGAAAGCCCTGTGCGAACATATCGGAAGTCATGCCAGCTGGTTTACCGACTTGAGGAGGTGCGGTTGAAGGCCCTGTTTCCAACGCGACAAATGGGAGCCGAATCGTACATCCCGTTTGCAAGATACGGCTCGCGGAACATGCGCGTAGGAGAGAGAGTGTGCTGCGCCCCCGCTCCCTTTGAAAGAGGAGGGCGCGCCCTGCGTGCCCTCAACCCGGGGGCGCGCACTGTGCGCCCTCAAACCGGGCGAGCGCCCTGCGTGCCCCCGGTTCCTTGGAAAGGCGGGGGCGCGGTCAGTTTCTTTAAATCGCAAATTACCTTAATTAGCACCTTATAAACCAAATTTTTGGAAGGTTTCCGCGTAGGATTTTTGATTATTTGTACCGTGCCCCCAGTTCAGGGGCGCGTTACGTATGTCAAGTCGATTTTTAGCAATTTCCGGAAGATTCCATCGATTTTTAGCAGTGAGACGCGTAACGCGCCCCCGCTTCCTTTGAAACAGAAGGGCGCACAGTCCGCGCCCCCGAAATGGGGGCGTGCCCTGCGCACCCTTGTTTTGAGGGCGCGCCCTGCGCGCCCTCGTCCTCTTTGAAACGTGGGGACGCGGTCGGTCCAATTTCCAAATTTTGCACCGGCTTCCTTCCCCTATAAATTGAGGGTCATTCTCAATGACCCAAGTTTAATCCCCGGTGCCTAGCTCATCCAGAGTTCGTCCAAGCTCTTCTCCAAAGCCGTCCCGACGTGCAAAGGCGATCCGAAGTCAAGAGATCGATCCCGAGGTGAAAGAGAAGGCTCGATCTGGGTGTTCTTCATCAGCCAACTTCATTGACTTATGCAGAAAATCCGAGACTCCTTATGCAAAAGTCTTCAACATAGAATATGTTCATCTATTTGTCCTCTTTCATCTCCAACTGACAGCACTCAATTCCAACTTTCTGTTTGTTCGTGGAGATTGCTACACTGAGGGCGCGCATTCAAGTTCTATTTTCTATATCCGCCCACTTTCAGAATTTTTACTGACTTCTACAAGAGGATTTCTCAGAAGTTATCAACATATGAACTCTTCCACTCTAAGTCCTTTGTCTACTCCAACAAATGGAACTTGATTCTGACATCGGGGTCGTCCGTAGCATCCTCTGCACTGAAGTCGCGCCAGAAGGGTGCAAAGCTACCCGAACCGGCCTTCTTCAACCAACTCGGCTTCAACTCAAGCCGATCCATTCCATAAGCTTTCTCAACTCATTTAACTCAGTTCATTTAATTTTTTAAAGCATATTTCAATTTATTTTAATCATTTTTACATAATCAAAAATAGAAAAAAAGGGGTTAAGGCTCACCCCGAAGCCGGTGAGTCCAATTCCAATTGCTTCTTTCTCATCTTCTTACTACAGTTACTACACTTCACTCAGTTCTAATTCTTCTTCACCTGTTTTATTATCTTATTGTCTTCTAGTTGCACAAATACATCAAGCTAGCATTGGTTGGACTCTTCTTCATCGGCCGGCCGAAGAGGAAGAAGGTTGAACTCACACACTCTCTCCCACGCTAAGGTACACACGGTCAAATCAACTCAATCTTGTTTTTATTCTTTATAGCGGAGCCCGCGGCTCCTAGCGACCACCTTTCTTTTTATTCATGTTCTAAGTTAATTCATTCTTCACTCTCCTCCCACATGACCCGAACCATCTCCGGTGCTCGAGCGATGCCGTTTGATGAAAGTTCGGGGATCAATGTGAGTGTGGGATTGAGGTGAGGAGTCTTAACCAATTTCCGAGTGTTTTCAATTCACTCCTCTTTTCCCCAATTTCATCTTCACCTTCTCTTGAGGTGCCTATCCGGAACCCGTTTTCGGAGTCGACACCTAAGAATTACTGCTTCCACTCCTCCTAGTGATGAAGAGGGTTAGTTTGCAGCATTTGCAATCATCTCATATAAATCATGTAAAAACCTATCAGACCATCATTATTGGTTACAACAGGCCCAAGTGTGAAAAATAGATTTTGGCCTCTAGGTCCAGGCGACTCAACTTCATATGTAACCGTCATTTTGGCAAGCCCTTTAATTACTGGCTGAATGTGTTTAACAAACGCGGTAACCACCTCTTGAAAAATGATATCAGTATCACCCACTTTAGGCTTTTCATCTTCAAAATCCATTCTAACATTCATCATTCCGGACCACTAACATTATATGAAACAGATGAATATGGACCCTCACTTGAATAACTTTGATAGAATTTCATAGATAGCTTTTGTAAATGAATTAATTCCATCCGTTCAGATAACACATAAATTCAACTCCCCTCCAACGAATATGCATCAAGCCTATCCACTCAAGGGAAAAGCCCGTACAAGGTCTGGCTCATGTGGCAGAGCTACACATGGGTGATTGGAAGGGAGACCTGACTCTAGCCACCATGGATGACTTTTAAGTTGTATTGGGGACCTAAGGCAAGTCAAGGATTCTAAACCACACATTCATTCGCTATGCATTATAGAAGAGAAGACACCTGCATGCTTCCTCTGGTACAAGGGACCCAGAAGACCAAGGTCATGCTATCAGCCATAAAGTGGAGAAAGGCTTTAAGAATAAATGCCCACATTAGTACGTTTGGTTGACCTTCTTCGTTCTACCACTTCAGGTCCCAATCTTTGTTATGTCCTTTAGATAGCTGGGCATACCATTCTAATGCTCTCGAAAGAGACTGATTGGCATATGTTTTTATATGCTTAACACATGTACCTTGGACTCTGCTTTCTAGATTGATCTTTAGCTGAAACACCCGATCCTTTCTCCTGTTTCTTAAACGAATTAGTGGCTTTTGATTAGCTGTCACATTCGGTCAAATGGCACATTCGGAAAGTGCTAAATTGGCCAGTGTGAAGTTTCCCTTTCTCTTTTGGAAGAAAGAGTCAAAGAATAGTCAATTGCATAAGAGAAGAATTGCCCGAAAGAAGGTCCTCTCTTCATATTAGAAACTTGAATTTGCGTAAGAGAAGAAAGAGCAAGTCAAAATACAGAACAGCGGTAAGGTAATGCCGCATATGAGATGACTTCGGAGAATTCCGTTAAGAAGGAGCGCTCGAAAGCCGGATCGTGCTTGTAGTTTTCTCGGTTGCGTAACTGCTTTGTATGAAGACCCATTCGAAATACAATACAAGGCGCTTGCGGTATGTAAAATCCGAGAAGGACTATTTAATCAATTGGAATGGTTGGATTGAAAAAGTGTCTTGCTCTTGGATACACACATTGCACTGGCTTGAAAGCGGACCGATAGCCAGGTTCTGAACCAAGATGGAGAGGAACTGGCACTTTGAATGCATAGGCTTCGTTAAGACCGGATCCCCCAATTACATAGAACTAGATGAGCTTACGACTTACACTGGAGCACTCTTTCATGGACTCCCTTCCAACTGGAGGATTTATAATCTCGAGAACCTTTCAACACCGCGGGTCGATTTCAAAAGGAGTCTATCTTTATTGTAGTCCCTTCCATTCCTCGGGAAAGAATCTCTTCAGGGTTTAATGAGATTAAAAACGATGCTTCCTTGGCCGTGTGGAACATGGATGAGCATTATGTCATTCCTACAAGTGATCCGACTGGAAGAAGTGCTATATGAGGACTTCGAGATCAAATATAGAATGTTTCTTTCCATTCCTCGTGAGCCACTTATTTCTCCGAAACAAGAGATCCGAGTGATTTTCCTCTTTTTTCCCAATAAGTCGACAACCTTACACCATTGGGATACTTCGAATAAACTGGAGTACATATAGGAGACACCAGTGCTAAAACCTTTTCTCGGGATATCTTCCAAACTGTTAGGGTCGTTGCTCCAGATGTTGTTCCCCCGGCGTGAAACCAGTTGGTTCCGTAGTTTGAGAATTCTGCTGATCCCAAGTACTCCATCTCCATCATTGCATATGGCAATATAAAAAGTAAAGTGGAGAAGGCATGACCAGAAGAATTGTGTGAAATAAGTCAATTTATCCAGTTGAGGCATTATTGATTCATCAAAAATGATTCCCTCCGGACAGAAAGAGACTCCTTCCTGTACGAGTAGTGAAGAACTATAGAGAGCTGTGGTTGGTTGTTGATCAACGGAAAGCATGGGTTAAAGAAAGAAACCAAGTGAATAGGAACGGTAAAAAAATGAAGGCGCTTGCACAAGCGCCTTGCCCCTGAAACATTGCTGAAATAGTTTCTTCCAACGATGGAAGCACTCCGCTCCCTCAGAGAAGATTAAGGAAGGCCGCAAGTGAGAAAACGGAAAGAGCGCGTAGGCTTTCACCTTAATGATGTCGTCTAAAAATCTGGGCTCATTCCGTATCTTCTCTAAACAATCTATGATTTTTCACTTTCCGTTTCCACTCTATGTCAACCATAATGCTCTAGCTTTCGCTAGCTTTATTAACTGGGCTTTGACCATGTCTCCCGAAAAATTTCAGTACATATGGCGCAAGACGATTCCACATATCGAGGTCGGAATGGGATCGGGTGTTTTCACGTCTCACCGTAGTGCCCGGTTTGTCTTGATTGGAGATTGATGAACAAGGAGCGCGCTTGTAGTTTTCTCGCTTGCAAAAATGACGTCGACTTTCAACATAAGCATCCGTTGCTTGCAGGTCCTTAGTTGAGTATAGTAGGCAAGGGCATTTCCATCACTCTGGATTCAATCCAGCCACAGGTTCCTCTACGGCTACCTTGTTACGACTTCACCCCAGTCGAAGACCCCACCGTGGTATGTGCCAATAAGACCACCAAAAGCCTTTATGGCACTAGTGGTACACAGAAGTCATGGGTGATCATTGGTCCGATTCCGATGCTTCGGGCGAAACCCATTCCCAGGGTGTGACGGGCGGTGTGTACAGGGCCCGAGTACATATTCACCGCGGCATGCTGATCAGCGATTACTAGCGATTCCAGCTTCATGTTCCCGAGTTGCAGAGAACAATCCGAACTGAGGCAATCTTTCCGGATTCGCTCCGCCGCAAGCACCTTGCTTCCCATTGTAATTGCCATTGTAGCACGTGTGTGGCCCTGCCCATAAGGGCCATGCAGACTTGACGTCATCCTCACCTTCCTCCAGTATCTCACTGGCAGTCCCTCGTGAGTGCGGCACGCACCTTTTTCTTTGTTTCGGAGCGGGGCGTACTATTACCACTACGTACCACACCACCGGGCGGCTCGCCTGAATGCCGAGTCTTCCTCCTCCACCAACTCGACGTCGTCGTAACCAAGCCTAACCAAACCGTCATGGTCACTGGTACTTTGACGTCACTATAGGTAGGTGTGGGGAACGAGTGATGCAAGATGACTTTGGTTCACACGTTAAAGTGCTTCGAATGGCGCCGGCTCCCTTCTTACTGACAGCATAGCTACGTTCCGGCACTCAAGTAGTAGCATTGGCACCTCACTCGGCTCCTCGGCTCACTTCGGTTGCAAAGCCCGCAAGCGAGAAAACTACAAGCGCGCGTTGGCGTTCGAGTGCTCCTTAGGCGCATGTCTCAGCAACACAAAACAAGGGTTTCGCTCGTTATAGGACTTGACCAAACATCTCACGACACGAGCTGACGACAGCCATGCAGCACCTGTATAAAAGTAATAAGTTCTCCTTATGCCTGAAACACTTAGAAAGAAGAGATTAGAATAACAATGCGGCTTATCCCCCTTGCAAGTTGCTGTATACCTTGACCTTTGTCAAGGGGTAATAGCCTTCTTAAGGGTGTAAAAATAAAGCAGCAAATATACAATGAATGTAAAAGACAAGAATTCAAACCAAGCATGGAGCATAGTAGTGAAAATTTTCTTGAAAATTTTGTTGGAATTTGAAAATGAAGTTTTATGAAAAGATTCATTTTTTTGGGGGGATTTTTGAAAATATTCATTTTTGGAGTTTTTTTTTAATATTTATTTTTATGGGAGAGAAAATTCAGTATTGACACAAGTTTTCATCACTTGGTTGTTTTTCTAGGTTCATTGGTAGATACCATGTGCAAAATGGGGTTCCTTACCCAGAATATTTCCGACCTTCAACCTTTGATCGGCTATAGTTTAACTTTGATTTGGTTGGTCCACCCGCACCTTGGGGGGTTAAGAATGAAGAATTGATAAGGAGGTCCTTGATAAGCTTTGGAGATGTTGAGAGGGATATTTCTACTCACACCTAATTGCCCATTAGGGTTCGGCCTCTTCAGGTCTTTTCTACATGTGGCACTCACTTAGACAAGTCTTTGACCTGTGGGGTCATTGCCCATCTTTTGGTGCTTTTTTTCATTTTCTATTTTTCTGGGTACTCATTCAGACAGACCCATATTTGTTTAAACCTATGGGGTTCATTGCCCATCTTTCGGCACCCTTTTCTTTTGAGAAGTTGGACCTTTCGAGACGGCCTCCTACTAAGGCGGTGGATGCTTTCAATACTCTCCCCTCTAGTCCCCTTTGCCTATCTTGGACCGAACAGAAGAGAGTAGGGTGAGGGTTTTTTTCCACCTCTAAGTCTTGACTAGCTTCTCTCGGGTGTTGGGTCATCCAGATTCTGGGATCAGGACGTATTGTGTGTGTAGTATGGTATCTACCCTCGATTCCTAGACAACAATCTAGAACATGTAAACTTAAGTCATACTAGTAGTTCTCTCCATTTTTTTGAGGTAGATTACATTCCATTGGTGAATCAATTGAAAACATGTCTTGCAATGTAAAGAATTTGTTTAATAAGAACAAGGTAGCTACAAATGTCGTTAGTGATGAATTTCTCTCAATTAAAATTGTTATGTGAAATTCAAAATCATTTTTTTTAAAATATTGCTTTGTAGATGACACAATGATGATGAATGCAATTTCATGTAATACTTGAGAGAAGAAGAAGTTCATTGCTGATGACGGATTTGCTTGTGCTTGCCTTGCCTTGTCTGCCATGCCTTGCCTTGGCTTGCCCAACTACTTCCACTGTTGATATGCACCGTATTGCATTGGATTGAAGATTCATAGTCATAGGATGAAGTGAAAATGTGGAGGATCTGATTTAGCATGGCAGAGTCAAAATTAATGATGTAAAAGGCAAAGATTGTGGTATCACCCAAGAAATTTCTCTACCTTGATTTTTTTGTTGAAAGTAAAACTTAGAGAATGAAAGAGAATTTGAAAGGAAAAAAACATGCTTGGAAACAAAAGTGAGTTAAAATGAGCTCTTGGGCCCGTGAGTTGAAAGTGGGCTTGAAGGCCTAGGAGTAGTTGGAATCAAGAGGCACGTGAGCCCAAGATTTGAATGTGGGATAGAGGGCCTGGTTGATGTTGATGGGCATGAGGGCCCGATTGGAGGTTGAGCCCGAGGGGCCCAATGAAAAGAGTGGGAACATGGACCCGATTTAAATGGTTGGGAGCAAGATTGTGATTTGTGATGGGCTCATTGGCGCCTTTGAAGAGTATGGATGCGTAATCCCAAAGTTGAAGAAGTGGGTGCACGGGGGCCCGATTTCGAAGAAGTTTGGGCACGTGGGCCTGATGGTGAAGAAATGGGGGCATACAGGCCCGAAGTTGAAGGAGTGTGGGCATGTGTGCCCGAGTTTGTTGGAAGGTGGGCACATGGGCCCGATTTAGAAGAAATTTGGGCACATGGGCCCGCTTGTAGGAAAACATGGGCATGTGAGCCCGGTTGAGGTAAATTGTGGGCACGTGGGCCCGATTGAGGTGAATTGTGGGCACGTGGGCCCGATGGAAGGAAAGGGGCACGTACACCCAGTTGGGGAAAAGGGGCGCATGGGCCCAGATGAAGGAAAGGGACATGCAAGCCCGATTAATTAAAAGGGGCACATGGGCCCGGTTGAAGAAAAGGGGCATAAGAGCCCGGTTGATTAAAAGGGGCACATGGGCCCGGTTGGATAAAGGGTGCACGTGGGCCCAGCTGATGGAAAGGGGCACATCGTCCCAGTTGATGAAAAGGGGCATAAGAGCCTGATTGACGAAAAGTGGCATAAGTGCTCGAAAATGGGGCATAAGGGCCCAATTGTAGAAGAGGAGCATAAGTGCCCAATTGAGTGGGATGGGGTGTGGATCATGGCCCTAAGATTGACAGATTTTGGACCCATGGGCCTAGTTGATGGTTGTAAGAAGGATAAAGAAAGGGCAGTGGCCCTAAGATTGAGGAATTATGGGCCCATGTGCCCAATCGTTGATTTGGAGGAGAATAAAGAAAGGGTCATGGCCCTAAGATTGATTGATCATGGGCCCATGGGCTGTATTGTTTCTTAGGAGAAGAATGGGG